>OY986056.1:2785935-3163587 GCA_963920205.1 Stenodema calcarata | reverse complement strand
ATGAATCAAACTTTTGAAATACAGGTCCATTTTCATACTAACAAGCTCTTTGGAACATCATATGGCTTAAGTGATGTCGAGTTTGTTGTTCTGAGGTGCGTTTCGTGCTACGGAAATGAAGGTAATTTCGAATGTTTGTTTTATAGAAAAATTATTACCGACGTAGTATTAAAATCCCAGAATTATATCGTATTAATTAATAATAATTAATAATTATTATTATTAATAATAAATACAAATTATTAATACCTAACAATAAATTAGAATAATTTTCACTAGGTAGGTACTTGATGAAATTGTTAATAATTAGTGATAATTGATAATAATAATTAATCTAACATTTAGGATCTAGACATTTAGACCTAGTGATCTAGACAGAAGGGTGATCTGTACAAAGAAGATAATGAACCGTTGTGTCAAGAATTTGCAGAGTTTTTTTTTTCCTGAACATGATGGTGACGTCAGAATTGCCATATCTTATTCCGTTCTCAAACTGGAGCGCTTTGAAGATGAAGAAACGTGGTTGATACTTGAGATGTTCTTCTTGTTTGGTCTGCTCTAATCTGAATGAAACAGTCTAACAACAATAGCTTCCTTTTCTTCGACAATTCGCTAAAATATTCCCTACTGTCGTGAGAGCCTTAGTAGACTTGCTTTCTGGACACGCCTCGTAGGTGGAAGTTAATACGAGTACTTCCGAGTTCGTCGCTCGTCACAGATAAATTCATATTTTGTATTTGGACTAATCATCAGCCAACTCTGTTCAGAAGGCGATCGAGCTGTTGCTTTTTCTCTCATCGAATTTCTACAACGTGCGTTCCAGAAATACCGTTTCATCGACACACTGACACCTCTCATAGACACGGGCACACATTTACACAAACCCCTTCCTTCGTCCCCCTCGCTCTGCGTTCATCTCCAGTTTCGTCGTCATCCCCTCAATTGACTCTCAATTTAAACCAATTGAACGAGGGAGAGAAAGAGAGCGAGAGAAGGCGCTCCGAAGCAATTGCTTCCAATTGAAGACAATTACATGATGGCCCCGCATGGACTTGGCCGAGGCCCCTCGAACCCTCGAACCCTCGAACCTTCCTGCTCGCCTCGCGTCCCCGTGACGACGACAAGACCCGCAGGGCGAAGGAATAGAAGTATCAGTATCTCTTCTTTGTGGGCGAATGACCCCTCCACTTCTTTAGTGTAATAGGTACTTCTTTTATATGAGACCCATGAAATCGCCCGTACAAAACGTCTATAACTTTAAAACTCAATCACTCATTGTTGGTGCTAAAAAATTCGACAGCTCATACAAAGTAGAGTTTCCTGAGTCCCCCTAAATAGTAAAGAGTAGGTACCTACCAACCTAGTCACCACGTCCCTACCACACATTAAATTGAATTCTGGTCATAGAATGCGTCTAGGTGTATTGGGTGTTTTCCATAATACTCTCGTTATTGTTTTGTCCATAGCTTTCGGCTTAAGACATCTTCAGAGTAAGTTGTTGGTAGGTATTTTCTCCTCGACCCAGTCTCTACCTCTTTCAGTTCACCACTCGTCCTAATACTCTCGGCCTCCAAAAAGTGTTCGTCGATACTCCCTCATTTTCCATCCCACTTTTCCAGACTGTGGACTGGCTACACAGCACATTCACGTGTAGGTGTGGTTAAAAATTCGGGATTGTATCCGTGCTGTGGTAGCACAACGTCAAGGTGTCACAACAAAATATGTTGAAAAATGTAAAGTCTTGAAATCTGCACGATTCTTGAAAGTTATCGTAGCAGGGCATAACCATAATCCTAGAGTAACTACAATTTGTGAATATTAAATATTTAATATTTAATATTCATTTGAGATTTCTTAATTTGGTGTTTGAATATGTCTGCTTGCTGTATTGGAAGGAGTGAATTTAAATGTAAACGTCAACTTCGCTTCTGTAGTGAACTGAATTCCGTTAGTATACAAGGGCAAATCGCATGAAACTAATTCTTGATTTTGAAAAAAAAAAACGTAAAACTTGAACCAGAGTTGGGCAAAATGTAATTGCAATAATTGCAATAATAAAAATTACAAGGAATTGCGAGGTAGGTAATTGTAATTATTACTATTTCCTACCTCGCAATTCCTTGTAATTTTTAATTTAAACCCCAAAATTATAATTGCATGCAATTGTAATTACAATTACAGGCCCCAGAAAAGGACATTAAATGGCATTAAAAGGTAATTACAATTTGGAGCCCTGTAATTGCAATTACAAAATTTGTATTTAATACATGTAATTGAACCCAACAATCCCTTCATAATGGGTATAAATATATATATTAAAACAGAGTGTCCCACGGGTTGTCCCCCCCCCCCCCCCTTCCTAAAATCGTCCAAATGGGAAGAAACAAAAAATTTTTTTTCGAATCTTCATATTTTTTGGTAAGGATCTCAAATATTATATTTGCGCACCCCGCGCAACTGCGCAACCATGCGCAAGTGACACTAACTATCTTATTTTAGATCGGAACCCCAATTTTTTATTGCAGATTCGGATTCTACCCAAAATTTCATGAAAATTTGATCCCTCAACCAATTTTGGTTTATTATCTTCGATAATGAACCATTGGAATCGCCCAAAGAAAAAAATTTGTTAACCCCCCCTCAAAATTTGTTGGTTTACGTTTCAAGATACGTAGATTCAGAAAATCGAATAAAAAAAAATCCGTCCGTCCGCCGTACGCCGTACGCCGTCCGCCGTACGCCGTACGCCGTCCGCCGTACGCCGTCCGCGCCACTTTGCCCAGTTAGCGTTGAGTTAAAATTACGAAATTTTTTTTATAGGTTTAGACCAACCCCACAATGGTCCTCGAAACTTTTCATTACCCTAGGTCAAGGGGAAGGGGTTCAAAACGAATTTTGAAAATTTGAAAATCTCATATCTCGAAAAATTCATATAGAACGGTATGTTTTTTATTTCGCGTGAAAAAATCATCTTTTTTAGCGCGTGTGTTTGCACATGAAATTTCGTAGGTTTGTAGGGCTTTTTTTTTCGATAATTCTCCATTTCCTTTTCCTCCTCCTTTCTCAACCGGACTGGGAACCGGCTATGGTGGAGTTAAAAAGAAATAAACTCGTGGGACACCCTGTATATTTACATAATATGTAAATATTATTTATACCCATTATGATGGGGTTGTTATACATACGACGAATGTTTAAAAAAAACTGTAATTGCAATTGAGAAAATTTGCAATTACTTTTGGTACCTAATAGTTGCTTTCAAAAGATTACTTTTCATAATATATTTATGTACTCATATTGCAGATGTATTTAATTACCCACTTCCTGCCCAACTCTGACTTGAACTGAATGAAACAAGTTCCCAATGGTGAGCATCCTCCATGGTAATTAACATCCTCCATGGTTCACGTCCCCCAAGGCGACAAATGGCCTTATCACGTTATCTATTATCACGTTATCTCATTCTTTATTCCAAGCTGCTCGCACAACTTCCACTCTCCCCGGTATTTTCTTTTGTGATTTACCGGATTTAACGATATTTTCGTCCTGATAAACTTTGGATATTATCGGCGTTTGAGCGATCATGTGAAGTGTTGAACCTCTGAAGAGAAAGAAAACGTGAAATCGATTAGTTGCCGGTGAGTTGCGTCATCTGGTGTCGGTACCGAAGTTAGTTTTCCATTCTTTTACCTATTTCGAGTTTTGATATCCCTAATAGCCTATGAAAAAAATTTAAAAGTAGTAATGAAATCGTAGTTGTGCGTAAGTGTTCAGTGACTATCGTAGAGATGAGGTATATTTTGGTATTACCTATAGAAAGACTGAACGTATAAAGTAAGAGCTATTATAAGCTAAACTGAGATGTGGGGTTTGACTTCTCGTACCAGATCCGCCGTCCATACCAAATTACTCTAAGTACAGTTTCCCTGAATCCACTTTTCTGGGATTTATCCCTTTTCGGACCAAAAGTGAATTCCGTAGGATTTTTTTCAAAACTTCATGTAAACGAAATCTTTGGCCCCTATATAACACGTGACAGTTTTTAGAAAGCTACATGAAGAATTCCTGAAGTACAGCCCCTAAAATATTGGTGTCCTGAGGGACACCTTGGTATGACTCCACTGACAATTGGTGTCCTCAACGACACCTTGGTCTGTGTGTGCTAAAATCGGTGTACTCAGGCACACTTTGATCTGCATGTGCCGAAATCTGTGTCATCACAAACACCATGGTCTGGGGTAAATCAAAATCTCAACAATTTGGTTACTTTTATTCAAAATGATTTATACCAACTAAAATGGGTTCTTTGGTAACTTGGTTCCTAACAAAAGTTTCGAATATAATTTCAGAATGTTCTAACCGATAAAAATAGATAACACAATAAAATGAAGAATTTCTGTGAATGACTGTGTGAACTACCAACCCTGCATGGACATAATGATAATATAATATTATTATGTCCTCATTAGTTTATATAGGGGCTCAATAGAATTTTAGTAGTATTGTAACAAAATCGTGTCTTTTTAAATAGTCGTGTAAGGTAATGCGTCAGAAGTCGACACGTTAAAGGAAGTTTGAAGTGTGAGCATACCTTTCACGTAGGGACATAGTTTTTTCTCATTGCAAACCGGTTCATTGTGTACCCAAGATCCTTCCCTAAAAGACCTGGCAGCGGGAAATATTATTCAACATGGTTTGAAAAGGGAAAAACAAGTTTTGTAAAAAATCCCAATGCTCTAGTAGTCGACACCAGTGACCAACTTTTTCTTCAGTAGTCGACATGGTTTTTCACTAGTAGTCGACAGTATCTCTTGAGTCAGTAGTCAACAGGTTTCGTCATTCCATCGTTTTCACTTTTTTCGACTTCCATCTAAATAAAATACATTCAACTGTGAATCGGAACTTGAAAATAGATTAATAAGATGTAATAAAGTAGTTAGCAGACTTTTTATTTGCCAACAGCTCATTATCAGTCTCAAATTGCAATAAGACTTATTGCAATTTGAGACTGATAA
The DNA here is from genome assembly GCA_963920205.1 of Stenodema calcarata. Taxonomy (NCBI): domain Eukaryota; kingdom Metazoa; phylum Arthropoda; class Insecta; order Hemiptera; family Miridae; genus Stenodema; species Stenodema calcarata. Next base: position 3,158,572 of record OY986056.1, on the reverse strand, counting down.
TGAGCTGTTTTACTTAGTACTTAAGTAAAAAGGTATGGCAACTATAGTCGAAAACTCATTGTCAGAAAATTGACATTACAGTTGGGCTTAGGTACCTATTTACATAGTTTTTGACATTTTCATGTCTTTGCTTTGGCACATAAACTGAAACGGGAAAAATTTGTTCCCTTGATTCACCCTTTCCCTCAGATCACGTCAGAACACAAGTGACCGGCGGGCCACTACGTCAGAGCCTATGACGCACGAGCCTATGACGTCAGACGGCTGGCAGGAGGCCAACTAGTACGTCAGAGCCTATGACGCACGAGCGTATGACGTCAGACAGCTGGCAGGAGGCCAACAAGTACGTCAGAGCCTATGACGCACGAGCGTATGACGTCATACGGCTGTCAGAAGGCCAACTAGTACGTCAGAGCCTATGACGCACGAGCGTATGACGTCAGACGGCTGTCAGTTGGCCAACTAGTACGTCAAAGCCTATGACGCTCGAGTGTATGACGTCAGACGGCTGGCAGTTGGCCAACTAGTACGTCAAAGCCTATGGCGTAAGAGCCTATGACGTGAAAAGCAGCTTTGAGGGCTCGGACGTCCTCTAAACCCGCGTGTTTCTAAGGAAACCTTATCTCTCTACACTGAGAAGAAATAGTATAATAGGAAGCAACAACTAAAAAGTCAAACCATGTCTTTATCCTTAGCTTTTGCCCACTTTTGAAGAGGGTGTCGACTTCTGACGCATTACCTTACTCCTTTTGAAGCAACTTTTAACAATCTCCATTTAATAACTTAAACGCAACACCTGTGTCTCTCTTGACAACATTCAAAATTTGAATATTTAATACTACTAAGCTACTGCCCCAGTCGATGGGACTGTGGGTGGTACAAGACAGGGTCAACGTGGTGCTCCTTCGGGTGGCAATGGGACGGCGGAAGCGGCTCCTCCGTGCAAACAATTACACATTTCTCCTTTTCCTAACTTATCGAGCAGGCTGGTAGCATTTATCTACATATTGTAGACGTGTATACGTTTAAAATAAAAAATTGATTTAACAATTGTGTATTTCAATGTGTTTTAGGAAGCTGCAAGGCTTAGATGACTCTCACGGAGTACATCTCCACGCTAGGGGACAACCCCTATTTCGGTGCAGGTTTCGGCTTGTTTGGTATCGGTGCAGGGGCTGCAATCCTCCGTAAGGGCCTTCAGGCGTCGTTGATTTTCTTCAGACGACATTATATGATCACTTTGGAGGTTCCCTGCCGTGACAAAAGCTACCAGTGGCTGCTGCACTGGATCACAGTCCGGGGAGCGAAGAAAACGCAGCATCTGAGCGTCAACACTACGTTCGAACAACACGATACCGGTCACATTAAAACGAAATATGACTTCATACCAAGTGTGGGAACTCATTATTTCAAGTGAGTCAATGGCGAAAATAATATTTACTTTTTTCTATTTTTATTAAGTACCTACTTTTAACTAGTGTGCTTGAATCACACTTTATAACTTGCTCTCGTGACCACCTCAGTAGGGTCTTCTTCTCAGTGGGGTGAGAAATTATTGATTTAGTGGCAATATTGAACTTGTGCCAATATCTTCGAAATCATCAGCTTCAAGTTTAAGTCCTAAGGAGGCTACCTACCAAATTACAGCTTCATAGAGTGAATGCCATAGAAATTAGCTTTAGGAGCCACTCAGCTGACCCTGGCCATGTGCTGCTTAAACTGTTAGTCCTAAGGAGGCTATATACCAAATTATAGCTTCATAGTGTGAATAGCATAAAAATTAGCTTTAGGAGCCACCCAGCTGATCCTGGCCCTGTGCTGCTTAAACTGTAAGTCCTAAGGATTGCTACATACCAAATTACAGCATCATAGAGTGAATAAGATACAAATTAGCTTTGAGAGCCCCTCAGCAGATCCTGGGCCTATTCTGCTCATAGTATAAGTCCTAAGTAGGCTATATGCCAAATTACCGCTCCATAGTGTGAATTGCATAGAAATTAGCTTTAGGATTCTTTAGCAGTCTCTGGATTCTAACTGTCTTTCCTTCTGAGAGTGTCACAATTTCCCCCTCAAGTGACTTTAAGTAGTTGTTCAACTGTGATGTTAGGTGATGTAGCTCACAAAAGTTTGTGTATTTGATTTTTACTTTAAAAATTTTACTATACTAGTTTGGTGTTTCATTCAGGCATAGGGGTACGTGGATCAAAGTGGAGAGAACTCGGGAACAGCACACTCTTGATCTGCACATGGGCGTCCCTTGGGAGACCGTCACTCTCACTTCTCTCGGACAAAATAAGCAGCTCTACTTCAACATCCTCGAAGAAGGTGAGTTGGGTCGTCTTCGTCTTAGTAACAGTCTCTCGTGGGTGAAGGCACCTGTATCAGACACTATAAGCGGAAATTATCAGATTTCTTTGTACTACGAGGCGTGATTTCGTCAAACATTTAGCGTGGGGGGGGGGGGGGTATAATCAGGTGCCCTAATTCCATGACAACTCACCAAGACTTGGAAACCGACGGATTTTTTCGTTTTTGAGTATTTAATATGATTTTTTAAAACCATGTTTGCACCAGTGTCAGACACTGAGAAATTGGGATGAGGCCAGTATCAGACTCCCTCAAGGTCCAGAAACAGACACTTCAATAAAACGCCAAAAAACCTCTTGTATTAAGTAAATTTTTATTTGACTAGCCATGGCTGCAGGTAAGTACAAGCTTTTCGTATAAAAGTAGAATAAATCATCATGTTCATTAATTCCAATGTAAAGGTGAATTATTTCTAAACACAGTCTTTTCATTCAAACGCCCTTGAGAAAAAATATGTCTTTGTTAGAGGTATTGCAAATAGGGATGTAATAATCGTACAAAAATAGAATAAACATCAATATCACATAAATTTCAATGTGGAGTTAACACGAATAAAAAACAGAGAAATCAAGTCAAGTCGTGGGTTTCTCGAGGCAAATTACCAGTCCACTTCAACTGGTTCGGGAAACTGTTATTTCGTGGTTTTTTTTCTTCCAAATTTCCAGGAGGGCACATGATGATCGCTAATGTGTCTACGAAAAAAGGAACGGTGTGAAGAAAAAATATCGTAGTGATTCCAGATCACCTACGTCCTACCTCCTGCATGGGAGCTCCTGTAGCTAGGCACTTCAGAATGCATAACATCCCAAACCACGAGGCCTTAGATAACGGAACAAAAGGCAATATTATCACACATAAATTCGAACCCAGTATCCGACACCCTCGGAAATCGGTCATAATATTGTCATTCTCAACTAAATTTCCCAATCTACCAATACAGGACACTAATATCAATAATAAAACCGAATAAAGGAAAATGGGAAGGGAAAATAGGGCAAATATTCCATGAGAAAGTTGCTCATCTTTTAGCCACGTTGTCAGCTAACCTCGCCTTCAGAGACCTGTTGTGGAAGCAACCTACGATAACCGTCACTAAACCGGCAATAATCTTCTCTGAGCTCGTAGTTTCACTATAGTTCACTAAATACATGTTCCTGCACCAAATGATCCTTGGAAAAGCCTTCAAACCCGTCTAGAACTCTTATTATCTGGATTTGAAGTTGAAAGTGTCTGATACTGGACCAGTGTCTGAAACTGGTCCCTTCACCCTACTGGGTGCGAATGATTTTCGAATCAGATTGAAAATGGTGCTGGAATTGGTGCTAAGTATGTGACTTTTTCTGTTCAGCCAGGCAGATGGCACTGACGGAGACAGAAGGGAAAACCATCATGTACACCGCCATGGGACCAGATTGGCGGCAGTTTGGTCACCCGCGGAAACGGAGGCCTATCGATTCTGTCATACTGGACACTGGAGTGAGCGACCGGATTCTTGCTGACATCAAAGACTTTTTGAAAGCTGCCTCGTGGTATGGCGATCGAGGTATGAGTTTTACTTCAACTTCCTGCCCTTCTTTAGTTACAAATTCTATGATTCTTTATTTATATCCCATAGACGTTGATATTTCCTCAAATGTCATCCACCTAGTGTTTCTATAAAGATATCGTAATAGCTAACTATACGGTTAGTGTTGATCAGGTATCCCCTACCGTAGAGGGTATTTGCTCCATGGGCCGCCTGGATGCGGCAAATCGTCTTACATCACTGCGCTTGCCGGTGAACTGAGTTTCGGGATTTGCGTCCTTAATCTCAGCGACAGAGGGTTGACCGACGACCGTCTCAATCACCTTCTCAGCGTCGCCCCCCAGAACACTATCATCCTCCTTGAAGATATCGATGCAGCATTCTTGAGCAGAGAAGATACTAAGCAAAGTACGTTTTTTAGTGAAATATGATTTTCACAAATTTTGGACCGTGAACAATTTTCTTCGAAAGTTCGCTAAAAGTGGGTTTTGGAAGAACGTGCCACACAAAATATGTACATATTATGTAAGTGTCATTCCTGACGATAACTATCGATAGAATTGAGATAGAAAGTTCAAATTTGCACAAAAAATCTGTCTTGGCAATCGAAAGGCCAAGTTCGTAGATGGGCAGAATCGGGCCACTCTAAGGGGGTTTTAAGTGCGAAAATTACCATTAATTATTATTAATAAATTACCATTCCCAGTTATTTCTTCGGAAATTCGCTCTGATTCTGCACGACTGTGGATTTGTTTATCATATCACCAACGATACATGTATGTGGAGCAAACTGTTTCGAGAAACACAATACAGCATATCAGAGAATTTGAAAAACCTGACTCAGTCCCACACAGAAAATATACGTCTAATAGACATCTATTGGTAGACGTACACACGTCTAGTAGACTTCTATGGTAGATGATCTACTATACGTCTAATGGTGACTTTTGGCCGATCAAATAGCCGTCTATTCATCTAAATATGTAGACATATCTACAGGCGTATATGAAGCCTCTGCTGATGGGCTGTGGCAAATCGTCTTATTTCTGCTTGAACCATTTCCACTCCAAGATCACGGTGGATGTTATCATTGCGGATGTACCAGGGAGCACTTTGTTCTGGCATTTTTGTATGATTTCTATGTTAATTTTGGCAGCACAGCCCCAGAGCTGACACCCATAAGTCCATACAGGCTTGAGGAGTTGTTTATAGAGCATATTATAAGCTTATTAAGCTTATTCTCAACTGGCAAAACTGAGTGACGTCCCATAAGCCAGTATAATTTCCTGATTTGAGACGTAATCCCTCGCTCTTTTTCTTGACATTTGCCTTCCACCGTAATTTGGCATCTAGCGTCATTCCCAAGTACTTTGCCTCATTGGCATATATGGGATGATTTTGCTCATTAAGAAAGGTCGGTATGTATCGAAGCTTCCGAGTTGTGAAGTCCACATGTACCGACTTGGTCTCATTCATTCTGATACTCCATTGTGCAGTCCATCTTTGTATTTTGGAGATAAAGGGGTTAACTTTAGTAACGGATTCATTGTTGTCTTCACCAACGGCCAGGATTGCGGTGTCATCGGCAAAAGTAGCTATAGTGTTTGTTTCTACTCTTGGCAGATCAGCAGTGTAGATCAAATAGAGAGGAGGACCTCATACACTGCCTTGTGTCATCGGCAAAAGTAGCTATAGTGTTTGTTTCTACTCTTGGCAGATCAGCAGTGTAGATCAAATAGAGAGGAGGACCTCATACACTGCCTTGTGTCATCGGCAAAAGTAGCTATAGTGTTTGTTTCTACTCTTGGCAGATCAGCAGTGTAGATCAAATAGAGAGGAGGACCTCATACACTGCCTTGTGGCACACCAGCTCTGATCTCTTTAAGCTCTGAATAAGCGTTTTCCGGTTTGATTCTGAAGAACCTATTTGAAAGGTATGAATCAAGTATTTCTGCGAACTGTATTGGCAGTAGTATGAGGTCCTCCTCTCTATTTGATCTACACTGCTGATCTGCCAAGAGTAGAAACAAACACTATAGCTGCACATGCTGAACATGCTACGTCTAGACGGCGTCCACCGGCGTCTATTGACGTTTAGACCGTCTCTATCCGGGTTTATCGACGTCTAGACGGCGTTCACCAGCGCCTATTGACGTCTATCCATGTCTAACGGCGTCTATCGACGTGTATAGGGCTTCTATCTGTAATGAAAGTAAGCCTTAGAATCAAAGGGTTTATTCTGCATAAAACATTACATTACAAGTTAAACATTCGCCCTTATAGCCATGCTGCATAAATGTGGATTTTCAATATACTACTGCCTTTTCCGTTTGAACCTTTATCTATTTTCGTGTTTTCTTGTTATAGTCAGTACGGCCTATGAAGGGTTGAACAGAGTTACGTTTTCCGGCCTTCTAAACTGCCTTGATGGTGTCGCAAGCACAGAAGCTCGGATCGTTTTCATGACCACCAACTACGTCGAGAGGTTTGTCAATTTACAATTGTACTTGCACAAAGTGTCACAGTTCAACATAGTAATCGTATTGAATAGAAAAAGCACAGGAAACTACTAACATCAGGCGTGCAAAAAATGTTTCGACAACTTTTGGCCCCACTTTACCTGCATTTTATGTTTTTTGGTGTGCTGAATCCCAAAATAACCTCCATGTCCCTTTATCAACTTTAATATGTTTGTTTGTCCCAAGAAAAATTGAATGTCCCGTGTAATCTTAAAATGGTATAGGCTAATGTATACAGTATACCAATATATGGTATAATAGTATGGGGAGGTGCTTATGCCATAAACTTCCATAGTCTGGACATAGCGATCAATACGGTTTTACCAAATAGTTATTCTATCAGTTATTCTAGAAAAACTGCGAACGTCCAATGACTTCTTCACAAGGCAACTACCCTGACTGGCTCCGACACTATTTGAACAGCTACCGTATGCAATTAAAACAGCGAAAAGCTACTGATTTTCAAAAATGAAACTAGGCAGCTTTTGGCAAGTGATCTAGGAATTAACTCGAAATTGCAGTCGCTTTTGTAAATTCCAATGGTTCATTATCGAAGATAATAAACCAAAAACCAAGTATTGATAATTACCTTCTAATTACTGTTAGAATAAGTTATGGTAAGAAACTAGCAGGACTGGCACCGGAATGTTCGGCCTATCGTGTAAACAAAGACAAACTGAGAGAGAAAGGCCTGGACAGGTGATCTATAGGACAAATCGTTAATTACTGGGGATGTAGCTGTAAGAAAATTTGTAAATTGCTAACTATATTATTCTCGAGATAAACTCTGGATAACCTCTATTCCAAGCTCGTACAACCCAGTTATCCCGTATTCGTTAGATAAATCTTATCTACACTTTATTCCGAGTTCGTACAACCGGGTAATTCGGAAATGAGGTTTGAAATTTGAAATGAGGAAATGAGGTTTGAAATGAGGAAATGAGGTTTGAAATTTGCGCTTGACAACTTGTCAATGATAAGGTTGCCAAGGGAACCAGAGGTATTTGGAGCTTGCGCATTTTGTTCTCGAGAGCAGCACGGTAGTTGCTGGCCTACGAACGGCAATTGTTGTCCGTGTGTGAAGAAATCGAATAGAAATGCGCGTTGTTCTAAAGAAAAGAGGAAGAATCTACTCCTCTAGATGTTTTTGGTTTATTATCTTCGATAATGAACCATTGGAATCGCCCAAAGAAAAATTGAAAAAAAAAACGAATCCAAAATGCTTGCATACGAGTCTGCAACACATTGGGACATTTTATGTCTTTAAAGAAGGGATTCAAGGGCCTTTAAACTATACTACATCACCTACCCCAGTAGCGTAGTTGTTATACTTAATTGAAAGGTTCATCATAAATTATGAAGCTTGCATTCGTCTTGACAATATAGGTAAATTATTGAGAATGATCACCTGTGTGTAAACAATTATTTAAACAATCACGCTCATACCGCAGCTTGTCGGCCACGCACTCCGCAGTGGTTAACGTAATATGGTTAGGTAAATCGAGAGCTATCCAACGAGTGGTGAACGATTTTTGTACGATGATAACTGGCGAAGATAAAGTTCCGTAGCAACGAATCGGTTGTAAGCGAAAATCATCAGAAACTCCGCGTGACGATTTTTCATTTATGTGCCATAGTAAAGACATAAAATGTCAAAAAAAATACTTTCTAGAATTATCTAAGTCTATAGCATTCAAAATGGTGAATAACCTGGCATAATATAGCGTAACCATTTGTGACGAATCATGTGACTATAAAAACGTAGTCTAAGTTGGGACTCAACTCTGTCCGATCATGTGTACTTAGGGTGCTCCCCATGATTCAATCTTGACACTCGTATTTTAACTCATTACAGGCTAGATCCTGCACTCGTAAGACCTGGACGAGTTGACGTTAAAGAGCACATTGGCTACTGCACGGAACCTCAACTCAAGCAAATGTTCACCAGGTTCTATCAGACCGTTTCACCAGAACTCCCGAACGAGTTCTCTTCGCGCGTCATCGCTGAGGGCAAACAGCTGAGCGCGGCTCAGGTCCAAGGCTATTTCATGAGACACAAAGTCGACTCACCTCAAATCGTCATTGAGAACGTCAAGGAGATCTGGGAAGACTAAGTGGGTCGAAAACGCCTCCTAATAGTGGTAGCCGTTGTATATAACTTGTTCGCTATGATTTGTTGTAGTATTGTTGAACGTCCAGTTAGTGTATAAAATGTAAATATGCAGAAGAGTAAATGCTCGTACTAAAACTATTGTGGTTCCTTATTTACTGCTTGGGTTTCAACTACTCAAATGTAATTAATACTGAAGAGAATTTTTCAAGATGTGCTTGTCACACTTAGGTAATTCGAATCTGAGCCTCTGGAAGCCCCTCGAGTACACAGTGCAAGGTTGGATAACAACAGTTGTTGGGCGTCTCAAGCTCGTCTATACTTGACCAACCCTGCGTGGGTTCATCATAGTGACCAGTGGCGGCTCTGGCCAGGATGGGGTGGGTATAGGCGATAAGTTGGAAGTACATATCGAGGGTGACGTGGCAACAAGGCCTACCTCAAATGGGGCTGAACAACACGGCCTACCTGAGATAGGGCTGGTCAACGTGGCCTACCTCAAATAGTACAGAATAACATGGCTTAAATGATATTTTTGGGCATATTGACTTTTTTTTATTCAGCGGGATTCAGATTGAAATTGATCCAAATTATTCATCATCCCGCAAGTTTTCTGTACAGTATATTGGCTCCCAGAAGTGTCTATAGTTGCAAACATTCACAAATGTTAAAAATAGTTTTTTTTGTCTCCTGCAAAATTATAAAAAACACTTAGGCCATGTTGCTCAGCCCCATTTGAGGTAGGTCTAAGACCTATGGTCTTGTTGCCACTTCACCCTCGATAAGATAGGAGATTGAACGGGTGAAAGTTTGTCCATTCTCCTTATCAATACTTCTTACCTCTACATCTGGCGTAGGTCGGCCTCTCTGGAGAATTACCCGTTTATCAATACGGTTTTACCAAATAGCAACCAAATATTTTAGACGTATCCTGATAGTCTTGATGTAATGACAGCTAGGAAAACATAAGTGTATAGAATGTTGATCTTTGTATATAAATCTATTGATAAGTTCGGGGAATGTCTGTACAAGGCCTACGAGAGCCAACCAATCAGCTATTCTAGAAAAACTGCGAACGTCCAATGACTTCTTCACAAGGCAACTACCCTGACTGGCTCCGACACTATTTGAACAGCTACCATATGCAATTAAAACAGCGAAAAGCTACTGATTTTCAAAAATGAAACTAGGCAGCTTTTGGCAAGTGATCTAGGAATTAACTCGAAATTGCAGTCGCTTTTGTAAAAAAAAAAAAAAAAACCAAGTATTGATAATTACCTTCTAATTACTGTTAGAATAAGTTATGGTAAGAAACTAGCAGGACTGGCACCGGAATGTTCGGCCTATCGTGTAAACACAGAAAAACTGAGAGAGAAAGGCCTGGACAGGTGATCTATAGGACAAATCGTTAATTACTGGGGATGTAATAGGTTTCCCTAATAGAGGAAACCGCCGCTACTGGGCTCTGATGTAGCCCAAAAACCGCGCTGGCTTATGAGGCCCAAATAGCGCTATAAATCTTAGAATGTAGCCCAAAAACGCGTTTTTTTATACGTGTATGAGATGGTGTTGAAGCACTATGGTGGCACACTTGAATTTGCCCCCTCAAGAAGCAGTTAAGAAGAAGAACGACGGACGGTAGTAAACGCGGTAAACATATGACTGTGAATAGCGCCTGTCGTCTGTTCTCCCCTCTTCGCCACTTTTCCGCCAATGCTGCCAACATCCAAACGACATTTGGGAAACATTTTGACGAAGCAAGACTGTGAAGCCCAAAGCGCGTTAATGCTGTGCACCACAAAACCGATTATTACGTCCTCTCTTCCAGCAGTCGAAATTTATTCAGTTCCCATCCCATTTTCCGAATCCGTAAAAAACCTCGGCATAATATTAAGTCCAGATTTATCTTGGTCAGCCCAAACTTCCGCCATTTGCCAAAAAGTCTATGGATCGCTTTATGCTCTGAAAAGACTTGCATATAGCACCCCTCAGGATCTCCGTTTGCTGCTGGTGAAGACTCTCATAATTCCCTTGTTTACCTATGGTGATCTCCTTTATGTGAATTCTTGTGATGCTGAATCGAGGAGAAAACTTGAGGTTGCATTCAATGGATGCATCAGATATGTCTACAAGCTTAAACCACGGGGGCATGTCTCCTCCCACATTAATTCTGTATTAGGCTATGGCCTTTTTTATTACTTGTCCATCCGTTTCTTCAGATTCATCTTTCAAGTCGCCCATAAAACGAACAATGTCCCTTCTTATCTTCATGGAATTTTGGTTTATTTTCTGTTAGTTTGTCCCCTCGACTGTTCACTCTAGTGCAAGCATTTGCAAAAACTAAAGCATTTAGTAACTCCTTACGCGTGGCAGGAGCAAGAGCTTGGAACCGTCTGCCTCTCGCTGTCAGGTCTCTCCCCACTCTCGGAGCAATTACCAAATCACTTCAAGAACATTTTACCCACCAATAGTCTCTTCATCACGTTTCAGTAATCCTCTTTCCTCCTTCATTTCTACTGCATTTTCTTTCTACTCTTCTTCTTTATATTCTTTTCTTTTCAGTCTCCCTCTTCCTCTTTCTTCTTTCATAATACGCAATTCTAGTTTTCTTTTTGTTTTTTTTCTCGTTATCTCTTTTTTTTCTAACCCCCAATTGGGTTCTTATAAAAATAGTATAGTTTAGTTGTTTTATATTATTGTCCAGGCTCGGCGGGAACTTTGTTCCTATTTGGATAATAAAAGAGTTTATTATTATTATTTTTTTTTGGCCCGACATAGCCCAAATCGCGCTAAAACGCGTTTCCAAATTTTACGCCGCGAAATCACCTCCAAATATAGCCCAAATCGCGGTATTCAGGTATTACCCGTATTCAGGGGAGTCGAGAAGCATCGATACTACATCGTCCAAATTTGAAGTAGCCAATTTACAACAAAAACAATATAACTGAAACTCCGAGAAACAAATCAACGGAAACAAATGCCAAACTAAAGCTGAAAAAGAACCGAAACCGAACCCAACACATGCATGAAACCTGTAGTGAACAAATGGACCTAACCTTAAGTAATAGTATTCCTAGAAGCAAACGAACCACACCACCGTATAACCTAATAAACTTAAATTACAAACAAAGCGACGCAATACAAACTACCTACATAACGCAAAACACTTATCAAAATAAAAATGAAAACGTAATTGCAAAACAAACAAAAAAAATCCCCAGTCATGCAGCATGACTATAATAGCGAATTTACGAAGAAATGATTGGTTTTCTGTAAAACGACTCCATTAAGGAACACGAAGTCCATGTGCTCCAGTTGGAGAGCGGAATAAGATAATATTATATTATAGCAGTTCTGACTTCCCTATCTTATTCAGCGTGTAAAGACCTTTAAAATGAGGTGTCACTTGACAGACCGTTTCATTTTTGGAATTTTTGGGTGAACCCCCCCCCCCCCCCAAAAAAACCATTTTGACAAGTGACACCTCATTTTAAAGGTTTTTTAAATGCTGAACACGATGGTGTAATCAGATATCTTATTTCGTTCTCAAACTTTAGTACTTTGAAGATGAAGGTGGTATGCCCTTACAGGTTCTCTACTGAGAAAACAAAATAAACCTGACGAGTAGTTTATTCTGAAAGAAACAGAGACTGGGCCGAGGAAAAAATACCTACAACCTAAAATACCTAAAATCAACAATTTTGATTTTATCAGCTAACTTCAGGTCCTTCTTCGGTGCTATCGAGAACAAAAGTGAGCGTCTGTTCAACTGGTAAGTAATGACGGAGTTGGATTGTATCGTCACTGTAGTTCTAACGTAGCAGAACCTACTTTTTGCACATGTTCAGCAGAAGGTCCAAACTGACTCGTCTAATCCATTGAGTTATTTATATCATTGGCTTCGTATTTTCCAACCCGATCCAAAGAAACTGTGCATTTGTACGTCGAATGTGGGAAACCTGTCTAACGCCTGGGGTGTAAGTCGAAGCACGTGATGACAATTAATTCAAATTATCTGCAATACAAAGAGGAAATCAGTCTTGTCAAATTCACTTGAATAAAACAGAGGTAAAAGTGATCAAGTTGGACTTGTTGGAAATTGGACTGGAACCGTTATGTCAAGAATTTGAAGACTTTTTTTAACGTTCCCTGGTACCACTTGATCACTTGTAACAGCCGTAAATCAAGTCCAGATCATTTTTTTTTTTCCAAGACTCACTCGAGGAAACTTAAATTTAAAAGGAAACTTATAAAGTACCCTCCCTTCCCTCTGGGTGAGCGGCTACTCACGGGTTCATAAAACATTAATTTTTAGATCCTTTCGTCAACAGCTTTTATTTGAACCCATAGATTATAATCGGAATATGACATGTTTGAAATTGCAAGTGTCTAGGTCAATATACAAATTTAATTTGTTCAAACAAATAGGTATTGTTTAAACGTTTTTTACAGACAAGAAACCGAGTGAATATTGCATTGTCATCCATTTCTGACTTATATTTAAAATTTCGAGAGTCTAACAAAGCTCATTGGGAACTTGAAAAACAAGTACTTACTTAGTGAAAATTATTGTTAGTTAGGTACTAACAAGATTTATGAATTATTTTTGATAATGATTAATTATTTTTAATAATTATTATTAATTAAATCGATATCAGAAAACCACGTGCTATTAGAATCGAGACCCGAATTTTGATTTTGCTCCAACTTTGTGCCGTCATTGTGAACGAACGGCTGGTCGTACAAAGCTGCAAATGGTCTAAAAAATTATAAAAAATAAACTCTATCTAAATATAAATTAAAAACTGTACCGTTGCGTGTGAATTTTTCAAGTTATGAAATTTTCAAAATTTCAAAATTCGTTTTGAACCCCTTTCCGTTCACTGAAAGTTTTGAAAAAATTCATGCATCATTCTGACATTGGTCCGAACCCGTAAAAAAAATGGCGTTATTTTAGCTCAACGCTAACTGGGCAAAGTGCCGCCGTTGGCTGAAATTGATAGTTGACTGGGGGGGGGGGGGTCGGCGGGATGGGAACGAGCTCTTTTCCACTGCTGAGGTCCTGTTACTCGAGGGGAGAAAAATCGGCCCAAGTAAGGACCAACGCGAAGGCCCTGTATGAGGGTTCTGCTCTGCCATCTAGCGGCGTTCTTATGAGCTCTGTGTTTCTTCAATTGTAGGGCAGAAAGCGTAAGCGAGTGTTTACAGACGGTTGGTTGACCAGAAAAGAAGAGTGTCCATCATACGCCTCGTAGAAACTCAGACCCTTCAGAATGTTATCCTAAAATTTATGATAAAATTACTTGACTTCTGTAAAATATCGATGCAACATTAAATGTATACTTCAATGCAACATTTAATTGACGTTTCACACGCGGCATACTCTCGGGTCCATTTTCATACTGGCCCATGCTGATTTAGCTCCCCTCCTGTACCTAGAGTAGGTACTTTACGGCCTATTCTCATACCTACCTAATATACATAAAAATGGCGTACTTTGCCATTTAGTGATCTAAACAGAAGGATTACGTAATCTGCACAAAGAAGATAATGAACCGTTGTGCCACGAATTTGCAGAGTTTTTAAATCAGCTCACCTGACCTCCTAACCCTGCTTCAGCAGGAGCGAACAGAACGCATATAATAACATATTATAATATGTTATTATATGCGTTCTGTTCGCTTTGCTGAAGCAGGGTATATTTTTATATACAAATATATTTTGCAAAATCCTCCAGACAAGCACTCGCTATAGACGAGCCAGTTGTTTAGTCCAACCATTCTCTTCTGAACTTCCGATTTTGTTGGCCTTCAAATTTGGTTGGGAAATTATATTCCAAATTAGGGTTCCAAGTCTTGATTCAAACATTTTAGTTTTTCATTTTCTTATAATATAACCCTAATTTGGTATATTATACAATTTTTCCAACGCCCAGACCAATGTCGTGTGATTTATTTAGACCTGTTCCTATAATTCCACTGCAAGTGGCCACATCGAAAGTACCTACCCTTGAATAAAATTTTCCCTCCTGCCCGTGCCGTCTCTGTATTAATCGTCTCCGGGTTAGCAATTATTTTAAATAAATTACATTTGGTTTTCACTGGTTACATGAAATATACCTACACTAGGTTCAGACGACATTGGATATTGGCTGTAATCCTCTGCTGATCTGTTTGTTTATTTCAAACTCCTATCAATTACATGTTACATTTTTTATATTCTCATAAATTTCCCGATTTATCCAGTGTGAGTTAGACCCAATGGGGGAGGGAGGGGGGGCTTAGCTCCCCCCCCCCCCCCCCACCCAACATAGAACCGCCACTGGCGAGCCGCATTATCTTCATCAATTCCTGAGGAGTGTGGACTGGGACATTTTTTGTGCAGACTCGATGGCACTATGCATCGAATCTACTACCATCTGAGCGTGTCAGGACCCAAGGATTTCTTTATTCAATTACGCTGATCTTTGGGTCGGAGTTAACAATAAATAGCAACAATGCAGCAATGGTCCTACCCACTGAATCTGTGCAGAAATTAGGGATGTAAAAGTGATCAAGTTGGACTTGATCATTTTGGTTTATTATCTTCGATAATGAACCATTGGAATCGACCAAAGAAAAACGTGTTAAAATTTTACGTTTCAGGATACGTAGATTCAGAAAATCTAAGTAAAAAACAATCCGGTCGTCTGCCGGACTTTGCCCAGTTAGCGTTGTACTAGAAATTCAAAATTTAATAACTTGAACAATTCAAATGGAACGGTATATTTTTTAGTTCACATTTACACAGAGTTTATTGTTTACACATTTTTAAGACCATCCGCAGCTGTGTACGACCAGCCGTTCGTTCACAATGAGGGCTCAAGGGTTGAACCGATTTAAACCTATCAACACGATCGTGAATCAAACAGTTGAAATACAGGCCAATGATCATATCAAGGACCAGCTGTTTGGAACATCACATGGTTTTGGTGATGTAGATGTTTTTGATCTGAGGTAGTTTTTGTGCTACGGAATGAAAGTAATTTCGAATGTTTGTTGGTAGGTACTTCATTAAATGAAGTTCTATAGAATAAATAAATTTTATAGAAAAATTATTGCTGTCGTAGGTAGGAGGAATTTAAAATCCCAGAATTACATCGGTACGTTTTATTTGTGATTAATTCATCTCCTCTATCATTCAGGTTCTGCACAAAGAAGATAATAAACCGGTGTGTCACAAATTTGCAGAGTTTTTTTGTTGTTTTTTTTTTACTCGGAAGTGTTTTCCGTCAATGCTTCCACAACAATGAGGGAATTTCCCTTTTGCAGAACATTCATCTGCTACAGCTATGAATTCTTCAGTACTCGTTAATTTCATGTGCTTGGGTTGTAACTTCTTCCAAATGGCTGCACAAATCTCAAGCACGATGTTCGCAACCGCTGTTTTTGAAATCCTGTACGTCAATGCAAGTTGTCGAAATGAGAGCCCAGTAGCTAAAAACCTGAAATTAACCATACAATTATGCAGTTGTTGATAAATTTTCATTGAGCTATTTGTCAATATTCAGATATTGGTAAGATTTTCTTAAATTTAATAAAATTATGACAATTAAATAGTGCTTAGTCGTGTCGCCCTCATATGACACGCCAAAACTCTGTATCTAGGTGGGTACCTACTTGAGGTACCTGCGGATCGAGGTGTGTGATTGAGATCGAATGGACCTTCAAGAAGAGCAATTGTCAACTCAAATGTATCGAGAAACACGAAAGAAGTTGACTTCATATCGAATCGAGATGTTTGATCGAGATCGAATGGACCTTCAAGAAGAGCAATTGTCTACTCAAATACATCGAGCAAAACGAAAGAAGTTGACTTCATATCGAATCGAGATGTTTGATCGAGATCGAATGGACCTGCAAGAAGTGCAATTGTCAACTCAAATACATTGAGAAACACGAAAGAAGTTGACTTCATATCGAATCGAGTTGTTTGATCGAGATCGAATGGACCTTCAAAAAGTGCGATTGTCGTTAGTAAGAACCTGTACCGTACGACAAATTTTGTCAATTAAGACATCTGTCAATTAGATCACGGGTTCATAAAACATTAATGTTTCAAATCCCCTCGTCAACAGCTATAATTTGAACCCTCAGATTATAATTGGAATATGACATATTCCGATTATAATCTATGGGTCTTCATTTTAGACAACTATTTCCCAGTCAGGAATCCGAAGGAATATTGCATTGTCATCCATTCTCGACCCATGTTTGAAATTTCAAGTGTCTAGTGGCAATATCCAAATTTATTTTTTTTTAAACAAATGGGTATTGTTTAAACAATTTTACAGACAACAAACCGAGTGAATATTGCATTTTCATA
Organism: Stenodema calcarata; assembly: GCA_963920205.1. Classification (NCBI taxonomy): domain Eukaryota; kingdom Metazoa; phylum Arthropoda; class Insecta; order Hemiptera; family Miridae; genus Stenodema; species Stenodema calcarata. The sequence goes on along the minus strand of OY986056.1, from coordinate 3,141,687 downwards.
CAGTTCTGACTTATATTTAAAATTTCGAGAGTCTAGCTAATACGGAACTTGAAAAACAAGTAGGTAGTGAAATTTATTATTAATTATTGTTAGTTATTAATAAGGCTTATGAATTATTTTTAATAATGATTAATTATTTTTATTCATTAATATTAATTAAATCTATACCAGAAAACCACGTGCTATTATTAGAATCCAGACCCGAATTTTGATTTTGCCCTAAATTTGTGCCGTCATTGTGAACGAACGGCTGGTCGTAAAAAGCGGCGAATGGTCTTAAAAAATTCTAAAAAATAAACTCTATCTGAATATAAACTAAAAACTATACCGTTACATGTGAAGTTTTCGAGTTATGAAATTTTCAAAATTTCAAAATTCGTTTTGAACCCCTTTCCGTTGACCGAAAATTTTGAAAATTTTCAAGGATCATTGTAGGGTTGGTACAAACCCGTAAAAACAATTGCGTAAATTTAGCTCAACGATAACTGGGCTAAGTGCCGCCTTCTGAAATTGAAAGTGGGCAGTGGGAAAGTGGAGACGAGCTCTTTTCCACTGCTGAGGTCCTGTTACTCGAGGGAAGAAAAATCGCGTCAAGTAAGGACCTTCGCGTACGGCCTGAATTGGGCTTCCGTACTGCCATCTAGCGGCTCTCTTATGAACTTTGTGTTTTTCTAATTATAGGGCAGAAAGCGTAAGCGAGTGTTTACAGATGGTTGGTGGAGAAGAAAAGGGGAGTGCCCTCTGTACGCCTCATAGAAACTCCCAAAGCTTCAGAATGTTTTCCTAAAATTTATGATAAAATTACTTAATTTCTGTAAAATATCATTGCAACATTCAATTAGTACTTCAATGTAACATTTAATTGAGGTTTCACACAAGTCAAGTAATTCAAACAGTTACAAAGAACTTATAAAAAAAACTTATAGTTTGGTTGTTTCCATAGTGCACTTTAAAGCCTTTCATGGCTGTGAGATACCTCACAGCACTCCAGCACTCGCAGAACTCAACATTCGAAATGAAATGAAATGAAAATTAAATTTTCAAAACAAATGAACAAATTTTGTGAAAGAAATGAGCAATATTTAGTGCAGGAACTACCCCACTCCAAAGAACATAATTCTGCGCTGGGTGGGGGAGTCAACTCTCAACTTGAGAGTCTCTAGTCCGTTAAATAAAAATATACCTAAGTACAGCTGTCCCTCGATAATCCGACACTTTTTAATCCGACGTACTCGGTAGTCCGACGCGGTGCTGGCAGCAACATGCATCTCCCTCCCACCCTCTCCGCTCCAGCAGGAAGCAAAACAAACATGCAGTGACATGAATCCGCCTCCCTCCGCTCTGTGGGGACAGATCAGTCCAGTGTAGTTAGTTCAGCAGTTGTGTTGTATAGTTTCGGACGTACAGTGCATATTTACTATTGCTTTGTGTTACGTTTTGACAGTGTGATTGCGTGTAATAACAGTGTAAAAACTCTGCAAATTCTTGACACAACGGTTCATTATCTTCTTTGTACAGATCACCCTTCTGTCTAGATCACTAGGTCTAAATGTCTAGATCCTAAATGTTAGATTAATTATTATTATCAATTATCACTAATTATTAACAATTTTATCAAGTACCTAGTGAAAATTATTATAATTTATTGTTAGGTATTAATAATTCGTATTTATTAATAATAATAATTATTATTAATTATGATTAATTAATACGATATAATTCTGGGGTTTTTAATACTACGTCGGTAATAATTTTTCTATAAAAGAAGTACCTACCTACCAACAAACATTCGAAATTACCTTCATTTCCGTAGCTCGAAACGCACCTCAGAACAACAAACTCGACATCACTTAAGCCATATGATGTTCCAAAGAGCTTGTTAGTATGAAAATGGACCTGTATTTCAACAGTTTGAGTCACGATCGTGTTGTGAGGCACAATCTTTGAGCCGTCATTGTGAACGAACGGCTGGTCGTACAAAGCTGCGGATGGTCTTAAAAAATTCTACGGAACAAACTCTATCTAAATATGAAATAAAAAACATACCGTTCTATATGAATTTTTCGAGATATGAGATTTTCAAATTTTCAAAATTCGTTTTGAACCCCTTCCCCTTGACCTAGGGTTATGAAAAGTTTCGAGGACCATTGTGGGGTTGGTCGAAATCCATAAAAAAAATTTCGTAATTTTAACTCAACGCTAACTGGGCAAAGTGGCGCGGACGGCGTACGGCGGACGGACGGATTTTTTTTTATTCGATTTTCTGAATCTACGTATCTTGAAACGTAAACCAACAAATTTTGAGGGGGGGTTAAAAAAAATTTTTCTTTGGGCGATTCCAATGGTTCATTATCGAAGATAATAAACCAAAATGGCAAGCACAAGTGTAAAACGTAAACATAAAACATTAAGTTTATCTGAAAAATGGGAAATTATAATATGACTAAATGGTGACTAAATGAATGATTAAATGGGATCTTTGATAATATGACATTTTTGGTAATCCGACACTCTCTCGGTCCCTTATCGGTCCCGGATTATCGAGGGACAGCTGTACATGGTTAAACTTGTAGAACTTGTTTCAATGGTTATAAGTACTTAGTTGGCCATCGTCTTTAGGTACGTTTGATTTCCATCGCAGCTTCGCATCTAACGTCATCCTAAGATATTTCGCTTTCGCTTAGGCGTAAGGGATGACTTTGCCATTGAGATAAGTGGGCAAGTAGCTGATTTTGCGGTTCGTGAAATTAACATGGACCGACTTTGCCTCACTCATCCGTATTCTCCATTTGGCAGTCCATTTTTGGATTTGCTTAATAGATTTGGTTGAGCTTGGCCATAGAAGCGTCAATGCTCTCCCCCACAGCTAACACTGTGGTATCATCTGCAAAAGTGGTGGTTGTATCACCACTGATTTCAGGTAGGTAAAAATTATTGAATAGAAAGAAAAACTTTTTAAAATGTCGAACATGGGAATAAAATCAGAAAGGAGTTGATTAGAATGAGGACCAGAATAAAAAAAAAATGAAATCGATCAAATCGATTAATCTTTTTCTTCCTCTTCCTGACTGAACGAATCATCTTCGTACCTATACGATATAGCTATACAATCTATACTGTACGTACCAGACTATCGAATCACCTGGTACAAAAGTATCAAAGCCTCGAGGGTTCAGGAGCTTTCTTGGTCTAGGCTTTGATACTTCTGTACGGTACGACGATGGCACTATGAATTGAAACTACTACCATCTGAGTGTGTTGTCATCACCCAAGGCAATTCTATTTCAATTACGTTGATATTTGGGTAAGAGGTAACAATAAATAGCAACAATGCAGCAATATGCTGGTTTTTATTCTCCCAACACCAGTCGGAAAACAGGGAAATTTCCGACACTTTGTCCGGCAATGAGTTAACCTCAAAAGTGTATTTTTCAACCAAATTTTACTCCACGTGATGAAAATTAATACAAATTATCTGCAATACAAAGAGGAAATCAGTCGTCTCAAATTCACTTGATTAAAAAAGAGGTAAAAGTGAGGAAGTTGGACTTGAGGACTTGTTGGAACATGGGCTTGAACGGTTGTGTCATGAATTTGAAGACTTTTTTTTAACATTCCCTGGTAAAAGTAATCAAGTACCACTTGATCATTTGTAACAGCCGAAAATGAAGTCCAGACCACTTTTTCTTCACGACTCACTCAAGGTAACTTAATTTTCGGCTGTTACAAGTGATCAAGCACTTAGTGCTACCAGGGAATGTTTGAGAAAAGTCAGCAAATTCTTGACATAACGGTTCATTATCTTCTTTGTGCAGATTACTCTTCTGTCCAGATCACTAAATGGTAGATTGATTATTATTATTTAAAGCACCTACGCTAATGTTGTATGTATATTAGGTAGGTATGAGAATTGGTCATAAAGTACCCTCCCTTCCCTCTGGGTGAGCGGGTACGCACGGGTTCATAAAACATTAATTTTTCAATCCCCTCGTCAAAAGCATTTATTAGAACCCTTAGATTATAATCGGAATATGTAGACCTAATTTTACGGACAAGAAACCGAGTGAATATTGCATTGTCATCCAGTTCTGACTTATATTTAAAATTTCAAATCCCTAGCTCATCGGGAACTTGAAAAACAAGTAGCGCAAATTATTATTAATTATTGTTGGTTATTAACAAGGTTTATGAATGAGTTGTAATGATGATTAATTATTTTTATTAACCCTTATTATGAATTGACTCGATAGGTGTCTGAAAACCATGTGCTATTGGAATCCAGACCCGAATTTTGATTTTGCCCTAAATTTGTGCCCTCATAGTGAACGAACGGCTGGTCGTAAAAAGCTGCAATTGGTCTTAAAACATTCTAAAAAATAAACTCTATCTAACTATAAACTAAAAACTAAACCGTTGCATAGGAAGTTTTCGAGTTATGAAATTTTCACAATTTTAAAATTCGATTTGAACCCCTTCCCGTTGACCAAAAGTTTAGAATAGTTTCAAGGATCATTGTGGGGTTGGTCCGAAGCCGTCAAAAAAATTGCGTAATTTTAGCTCAATGCTAACAGAGCAACGAATGTGTAGAGTTTATTTAAATCAATATTTTGGGTACCAACAGCTGTCGGCTAAAGGGGGTCAGCGGGATGGAGACGAGCTCTTTTCCACTGCTGAGTTCCTGTTACTGGAGGGAAGAAAAATCGTCCAAAGTTAGGACCAACGCGAAGGCCCCCTTAAATGTATGAGGCTTCTGCTCTGCCATCTAGCGGCGGTCTTATGAGCTCTGTGTTTCTTTGATCAAAGTGCAGAAAGCGTAAGCGAGTGTTTACGGACGGTTAGTCGAGGAGAAAAGTAGAGTGCCCTCTGTACGCCTCATAGAAACTCCCAACACTTCAGAATGTTATCCTAAAATTTAACATAAAATTACTTGACTTCCGTAAAATAGCAATGCAACGTGTAATAATACTTCAATGCAACATTTAATTGAGGTTTCACACAAGTCAAGTAATTCAAACAGTTACAAAGAACTTAGTTTTGTTGTTTCCATAGTGCACTGTGAAGAATTTAATGGCTGTGAGATCCCACTGATCCATCACTCGTAGAACTCGAGATTCGAATGAAATGAAATGAAAATTTGTTTATTCCTTTGTACATAATATGTATAGCAATGGACTGAGCCAAATTTAGCGCAGGAACTACCCCACTCCAAAGAGCATAGTTCTGCTCCATAGAACATAGGTCTAGTCTCAAGTTCATTAAATAAAAAAATACCTACCTAACTACATAGTTTTTAAGTTAAACCTATACAGTGGTTATACTTGACAAAAAAAAATTTTCTTACAGTAAGTAAGTATAAAATAGAAAATAAATTACATATCGCAAACTCAATATTCCAATGATATATATCCAACTGCATATAAGTATATTATACTTCTTGTAAACTGCTCTAGGAACACTTGTGTGGACTTCTAAGTCATGTGACACATTTCTTAATAATAGGGGCATAGGTGCTATAGTAAATGTGACGGGACGTACCAATTAAGCGTGATTTGGGCACGGGTACACATAAGCACTATTTTGCGTACTTTCATAATTAAAATTATGGGTGTTTATGCAACAGGGCTGGTTTCACGTAAATTTGGCTGACAGAAAACACTTTAACAATATCAATTAGATCATGCGAAGGAAATCTTTTTGGTTTCTTGGCAATAATTTTCAATATAGTCTTCTAGGCTATATCGAGGGTCTCACGGCAACTTCCCACATCGTCATTTTTGGCCAAAATGAGTTATGCATCTTACCATTCGAAGCGTCTTCCCCCGGCGGATCGATCTAAGTATAAGTTAGGTATCTCACGATTTATTTTACTGAATTACTCAGTAAACATAGTCATTGGCAGATGGTTTTTTGGCTCTGCTGAAAAGTCGCCCAAATGACGAGGGTGGAAGTTGCCATGAGACCCTCGATATGTTCTGGGGGTTGAACAACTCAATAAAATCGAATGTTTTACTTTTTCTTTTCATAGGTTGTTCTACTTGGTGGTGGAACGAATCTGCGGACATGAACGTGTGTCCTGTCTCAAAATATTTTATCTCATGACGTTCAAGATCGACTTAAGCGGAGTTTAAAAACGTCCTACCTTGAGAGCTAAAGTCGGACATAAGACGATCTAGCGTAGACTTGAGACGATGTGTCCGAACACAGCCGACGCGCATGCGCAGTTGAGATAAGTTCAAACTTGGGTATGTCCTTAGGAATGTCCCCTTAGGAACTCTCTAATACGGAATACTACGCTAGATCGTCCCAAGACGAACTTCAGCCCCAAGTAGGACGTTTTAACCTAATATTTTCCACATAGGACACTCTAGCCTAGTTTGAACAGCAAAGTGGTGACAATGGACTTTGTACTTTGTACTACATGTAGGAAAAACAGGTTGATTTCTCCCAAGTAGGAAACATCCCAACTTTGATTAAGTAATCAAAATTTTGAAGTGAAACATTTTCAAAATTCCAAACTTTTTGCTGCTTTTTCGACTTGGAAAAGTTTGGAAATTTTGGACCGTGAAGATAGAAACAAATAATAGTGAAAAAATAAATAAATAATAAAAATGAGAGGAAAGAGAGGGAGAGTGAATAAGAAAAGGGAAGAACCAGAAAAAGATTGGGATTTCCCAACATGCATAACTTGGAGTTCCCATACTGTGGACCACAAAAAAAGAGCTGCAGCTGCTGAAAGGAAGAAAAAAGAGCGTGAACGAAAACGGTCCTACCCAGAAGAAGGCAGCAGAACGAGAAGAACTGAAGGGAAGATTGAAAAAATTGCTGACATGAATATCAACGAGATAAATGGAGATTCACCACCAGACACATTTTTAATTATGATTTTTGTAATATCATAAATTTTATGATATTACAAAGGGCATTGGATTCATTAGTCACTGCAATAAGACTGTTAATGAAAAATACCGATTATTATCTACATCATCTACTGTAATAATTACCTACAGTAGATGGCGTAGATAATAATCGCTTAGAGCAATGATGCTGTTAATGGGTGCCTTGGGATTCCGTCCCGGGAGCAGGTAAAACCCACGCACGGTTAATCCCTCGGCTCGGGCGAACCTTGGATTTCCGTCCCGCTCTATCTCAGCGTTGATTAGAAGTCTTTGTGAACAGCCAACATAAACACGTTACTTAAAAAACGTTTCACGGTTTTAAGTGAAGATCAGGAATGGCTAGTGGTTCCTCCGATAAACCTCCCCCAAACAACAGATTAGTACCTACCATATAGATTAGTTGGACATATAGATCAAGTGGACGGGGTTGCGGAATAAAAACATCCCCTAATCAACTGATTAGTACCATATAGATTAGTTGGACATATAGATCAAGTGGACGGGGTTGCGGAATAAAAACATCCCCTAATCAACTGATTAGTACCATATAGATTAGTTGGACATATAGATCAAGTGGACGGGGTTGCGGAATAAAAACATCCCCTAATCAACTGATCAGTACCATATAGGGTACTGTCACAACTGGCCTTGCGTGTATATTATATTATTAGTGTATATTATACGATGATATGTTACACAATGTCTGTAGTTTTTTTTTACTTTCCTCAGAACGGAGTTCCAAGGTTTCAGTAGGCTGGGTCCAAGTTGTTGGGACGGAATCCCAAGGTGCCAGTGAGCCCCACGCTAAAGGTAGGGACGGAATCCCAAGGTTTTTTAAGCCGGCTTAATATTTTAATGAGGTTCCGGGACGGAATTCGTAGCCGCCCGCTGTTAATAGTAATGCTGAGTTTTAAGTAAAATTTGGGGTGGAAATGTTTTGAATAGGTACTTGCCATAAGAGTATTGGAAACGTAACAAATTTTGTCTCCATCTTTTGCCGAGTAACGCCTCAGTGTATAGGTTTTCAACGCTGATCACGATGGTGAAGTCAGAATTGCGATATCTCATTCCGTTTTCAGATTAGAGCAGATGAACCGTGAAGAACATCTCAAGTAACAACTTCGCATGTTCAGTTTGAGAACGGAATGAGATATCGCAATTCTGACTTCACCATCGTGTTTGGTATTAAAAAAAAAAAAAAAACTTTAAAATTAGGTGTCACATGTCCGACTGTTTCAAATTTTGAATTTATGGGTAATCCCCCCCCCCCCTAAAACTCGCCAAAACCCCCCTTACAGTTGCCCGATTCTGCCCATCTACGAACTTAAGCCTTTCGACTAAGTCTTACGATTATAAGACAGATTTTTGATTTTTGGTACAAATTTGATCTTTTTATATCGATTATTTATTATTATTCATCTACAGGATGTTCGTTTTAAGACGGCTCAAATGCATTTCCTTCCTAAACGGTTGATCAGAGCAAAACATGCCAGAGGAAAAAAGTTGTAGCCATTCTTTCCGAAAAATGACATGGGTACCTGTGAGGTGAAATGGGGTAACCACAACTATTTCACAGACAAGAAACCGAGTGAATATTGCATTGTCATCCAGTTCTGACTTTTATTTAAAATTTCGAGACTAGCTCATCGGGAACTTGAAAAACAAGTAGGTACTTAGTGAAAATTATTATTAATAATCATTGTTAGTTATTAACAAGGTTTATGAATGAGTTATAATGATGATTACTTATTTTTATTAATTACTATTAATTAAATCGATATCTGAAAACCACGTGCTATTAGAATCCAGACCCGAATTTTGATTTTGCTCAAACTTTGTGCCCTAGTATTATGTTTAGATAGTATACTCAAGCTTGTCATGTGCCTGTAATCATTAATGGAAGCAGGCAGCTGTAATTTTTGTCAAAAAAAATAAATAAATAAATAAAAACTTTGTGCTCTCATTATCAACGAACGGCTGGTCGTAAAAAGCTGCAAATGGTCTTAAAAAATTATAAAAAATAAACTCTATCTAAATATAAACTAAAAACTATACCGTTACATGCGAAGGTTTCGAGTTATAACATTTTCAAAATTTCAAAATTGTATAACTCGAAACCTTTGCATGTAACGGTATAGTTTTTAGTTTATATTTAGATAGAGTTTATTTTTTAGAATTTTTTAAGACCATTTGCAGCTTTTTACGACCAGCCGTTCGTTCATAATGAGGGCACAACGTTTTTTTTAATAATTATTAGGGTTTGTGAGAATGGAGACGAGCTCTTTTGCACTGCTGAAGTCCTGTTACTGGAGAGAAGAAAAATCGTCTGAAATAAGGACCTACTCGTACGACTTGAATTGGGCTTCCGTACTGCTATCTAGCAGCGTTCTCATAAACTTCATGTTTTTTCAATCGTAGTGCAGAGAGCGTGAGAGAGTGTTTACAGATGGTTAGTCGAGGAGAAAAGTAGAGTGCCCTCTGTACGCCTCATAGAAACTCCCAACACTTCAGAATGTTATCCTAAAATTTAACATAAAATTACTTGACTTCCGTAAAATAGCAATGCAACGTTTAATAAATACTTCAATGCAACATTTAATTGAGGTTTCACACAAGTCAAGTAATTCAAACAGTTACAAAGAACTTAGTTTTGTTGTTTCCATAGTGCACTGTGAAGAATTTAATGGCTGTGAGATCCCACTGATCCATCACTCGTAGAACTCGAGATTCGAATGAAATGAAATGAAAATTTGTTTATTCCTTTGTACATAATATGTATAGCAATGGACTGAGCCAAATTTAGCGCAGGAACTACCCCACTCCAAAGAGCATAGTTCTGCTCCATAGAACATAGGTCTAGTCTCAAGTTCATTAAATAAAAAAATACCTACCTAACTACATAGTTTTTAAGTTAAACCTATACAGTGGTTATACTTGACAAAAAAAAATTTTCTTACAGTAAGTAAGTATAAAATAGAAAATAAATTACATATCGCAAACTCAATATTCCAATGATATATATCCAACTGCATATAAGTATATTATACTTCTTGTAAACTGCTCTAGGAACACTTGTGTGGACTTCTAAGTCATGTGACACATTTCTTAATAATAGGGGCATAGGTGCTATAGTAAATGTGACGGGACGTACCAATTAAGCGTGATTTGGGCACGGGTACACATAAGCACTATTTTGCGTACTTTCATAATTAAAATTATGGGTGTTTATGCAACAGGGCTGGTTTCACGTAAATTTGGCTGACAGAAAACACTTTAACAATATCAATTAGATCATGCGAAGGAAATCTTTTTGGTTTCTTGGCAATAATTTTCAATATAGTCTTCTAGGCTATATCGAGGGTCTCACGGCAACTTCCCACATCGTCATTTTTGGCCAAAATGAGTTATGCATCTTACCATTCGAAGCGTCTTCCCCCGGCGGATCGATCTAAGTATAAGTTAGGTATCTCACGATTTATTTTACTGAATTACTCAGTAAACATAGTCATTGGCAGATGGTTTTTTGGCTCTGCTGAAAAGTCGCCCAAATGACGAGGGTGGAAGTTGCCATGAGACCCTCGATATGTTCTGGGGGTTGAACAACTCAATAAAATCGAATGTTTTACTTTTTCTTTTCATAGGTTGTTCTACTTGGTGGTGGAACGAATCTGCGGACATGAACGTGTGTCCTGTCTCAAAATATTTTATCTCATGACGTTCAAGATCGACTTAAGCGGAGTTTAAAAACGTCCTACCTTGAGAGCTAAAGTCGGACATAAGACGATCTAGCGTAGACTTGAGACGATGTGTCCGAACACAGCCGACGCGCATGCGCAGTTGAGATAAGTTCAAACTTGGGTATGTCCTTAGGAATGTCCCCTTAGGAACTCTCTAATACGGAATACTACGCTAGATCGTCCCAAGACGAACTTCAGCCCCAAGTAGGACGTTTTAACCTAATATTTTCCACATAGGACACTCTAGCCTAGTTTGAACAGCAAAGTGGTGACAATGGACTTTGTACTTTGTACTACATGTAGGAAAAACAGGTTGATTTCTCCCAAGTAGGAAACATCCCAACTTTGATTAAGTAATCAAAATTTTGAAGTGAAACATTTTCAAAATTCCAAACTTTTTGCTGCTTTTTCGACTTGGAAAAGTTTGGAAATTTTGGACCGTGAAGATAGAAACAAATAATAGTGAAAAAATAAATAAATAATAAAAATGAGAGGAAAGAGAGGGAGAGTGAATAAGAAAAGGGAAGAACCAGAAAAAGATTGGGATTTCCCAACATGCATAACTTGGAGTTCCCATACTGTGGACCACAAAAAAAGAGCTGCAGCTGCTGAAAGGAAGAAAAAAGAGCGTGAACGAAAACGGTCCTACCCAGAAGAAGGCAGCAGAACGAGAAGAACTGAAGGGAAGATTGAAAAAATTGCTGACATGAATATCAACGAGATAAATGGAGATTCACCACCAGACACATTTTTAATTATGATTTTTGTAATATCATAAATTTTATGATATTACAAAGGGCATTGGATTCATTAGTCACTGCAATAAGACTGTTAATGAAAAATACCGATTATTATCTACATCATCTACTGTAATAATTACCTACAGTAGATGGCGTAGATAATAATCGCTTAGAGCAATGATGCTGTTAATAGTAATGCTGAGTTTTAAGTAAAATTTGGGGTGGAAATGTTTTGAATAGGTACTTGCCATAAGAGTATTGGAAACGTAACAAATTTTGTCTCCATCTTTTGCCGAGTAACGCCTCAGTGTATAGGTTTTCAACGCTGATCACGATGGTGAAGTCAGAATTGCGATATCTCATTCCGTTTTCAGATTAGAGCAGATGAACCGTGAAGAACATCTCAAGTAACAACTTCGCATGTTCAGTTTGAGAACGGAATGAGATATCGCAATTCTGACTTCACCATCGTGTTTGGTATTAAAAAAAAAAAAAAAACTTTAAAATTAGGTGTCACATGTCCGACTGTTTCAAATTTTGAATTTATGGGTAATCCCCCCCCCCCCCTAAAACTCGCCAAAACCCCCCTTACAGTTGCCCGATTCTGCCCATCTACGAACTTAAGCCTTTCGACTAAGTCTTACGATTATAAGACAGATTTTTGATTTTTGGTACAAATTTGATCTTTTTATATCGATTATTTATTATTATTCATCTACAGGATGTTCGTTTTAAGACGGCTCAAATGCATTTCCTTCCTAAACGGTTGATCAGAGCAAAACATGCCAGAGGAAAAAAGTTGTAGCCATTCTTTCCGAAAAATGACATGGGTACCTGTGAGGTGAAATGGGGTAACCACAACTATTTCACAGACAAGAAACCGAGTGAATATTGCATTGTCATCCAGTTCTGACTTTTATTTAAAATTTCGAGACTAGCTCATCGGGAACTTGAAAAACAAGTAGGTACTTAGTGAAAATTATTATTAATAATCATTGTTAGTTATTAACAAGGTTTATGAATGAGTTATAATGATGATTACTTATTTTTATTAATTACTATTAATTAAATCGATATCTGAAAACCACGTGCTATTAGAATCCAGACCCGAATTTTGATTTTGCTCAAACTTTGTGCCCTAGTATTATGTTTAGATAGTATACTCAAGCTTGTCATGTGCCTGTAATCATTAATGGAAGCAGGCAGCTGTAATTTTTGTCAAAAAAAATAAATAAATAAATAAAAACTTTGTGCTCTCATTATCAACGAACGGCTGGTCGTAAAAAGCTGCAAATGGTCTTAAAAAATTATAAAAAATAAACTCTATCTAAATATAAACTAAAAACTATACCGTTACATGCGAAGGTTTCGAGTTATAACATTTTCAAAATTTCAAAATTGTATAACTCGAAACCTTTGCATGTAACGGTATAGTTTTTAGTTTATATTTAGATAGAGTTTATTTTTTAGAATTTTTTAAGACCATTTGCAGCTTTTTACGACCAGCCGTTCGTTCATAATGAGGGCACAAAGTTTTTTTTAATAATTATTAGGGTTTGTGAGAATGGAGACGAGCTCTTTTGCACTGCTGAAGTCCTGTTACTGGAGAGAAGAAAAATCGTCTGAAATAAGGACCTACTCGTACGACTTGAATTGGGCTTCCGTACTGCTATCTAGCGGCGTTCTCATAAACTTCATGTTTTTTCAATCGTAGTGCAGAGAGCGTGAGAGAGTGTTTACAGATGGTTAGTCGAGGAGAAAAGTAGAGTGCCCTCTGTACGCCTCATAGAAACTCCCAACACTTCAGAATGTTATCCTAAAATTTAACATAAAATTACTTGACTTCCGTAAAATAGCAATGCAACGTTTAATAAATACTTCAATGCAACATTTAATTGAGGTTTCACACAAGTCAAGTAATTCAAACAGTTACAAAGAACTTAGTTTTGTTGTTTCCATAGTGCACTGTGAAGAATTTAATGGCTGTGAGATCCCACTGATCCATCACTCGTAGAACTCGAGATTCGAATGAAATGAAATGAAAATTTGTTTATTCCTTTGTACATAATATGTATAGCAATGGACTGAGCCAAATTTAGCGCAGGAACTACCCCACTCCAAAGAGCATAGTTCTGCTCCATAGAACATAGGTCTAGTCTCAAGTTCATTAAATAAAAAAATACCTACCTAACTACATAGTTTTTAAGTTAAACCTATACAGTGGTTATACTTGACAAAAAAAAATTTTCTTACAGTAAGTAAGTATAAAATAGAAAATAAATTACATATCGCAAACTCAATATTCCAATGATATATATCCAACTGCATATAAGTATATTATACTTCTTGTAAACTGCTCTAGGAACACTTGTGTGGACTTCTAAGTCATGTGACACATTTCTTAATAATAGGGGCATAGGTGCTATAGTAAATGTGACGGGACGTACCAATTAAGCGTGATTTGGGCACGGGTACACATAAGCACTATTTTGCGTACTTTCATAATTAAAATTATGGGTGTTTATGCAACAGGGCTGGTTTCACGTAAATTTGGCTGACAGAAAACACTTTAACAATATCAATTAGATCATGCGAAGGAAATCTTTTTGGTTTCTTGGCAATAATTTTCAATATAGTCTTCTAGGCTATATCGAGGGTCTCACGGCAACTTCCCACATCGTCATTTTTGGCCAAAATGAGTTATGCATCTTACCATTCGAAGCGTCTTCCCCCGGCGGATCGATCTAAGTATAAGTTAGGTATCTCACGATTTATTTTACTGAATTACTCAGTAAACATAGTCATTGGCAGATGGTTTTTTGGCTCTGCTGAAAAGTCGCCCAAATGACGAGGGTGGAAGTTGCCATGAGACCCTCGATATGTTCTGGGGGTTGAACAACTCAATAAAATCGAATGTTTTACTTTTTCTTTTCATAGGTTGTTCTACTTGGTGGTGGAACGAATCTGCGGACATGAACGTGTGTCCTGTCTCAAAATATTTTATCTCATGACGTTCAAGATCGACTTAAGCGGAGTTTAAAAACGTCCTACCTTGAGAGCTAAAGTCGGACATAAGACGATCTAGCGTAGACTTGAGACGATGTGTCCGAACACAGCCGACGCGCATGCGCAGTTGAGATAAGTTCAAACTTGGGTATGTCCTTAGGAATGTCCCCTTAGGAACTCTCTAATACGGAATACTACGCTAGATCGTCCCAAGACGAACTTCAGCCCCAAGTAGGACGTTTTAACCTAATATTTTCCACATAGGACACTCTAGCCTAGTTTGAACAGCAAAGTGGTGACAATGGACTTTGTACTTTGTACTACATGTAGGAAAAACAGGTTGATTTCTCCCAAGTAGGAAACATCCCAACTTTGATTAAGTAATCAAAATTTTGAAGTGAAACATTTTCAAAATTCCAAACTTTTTGCTGCTTTTTCGACTTGGAAAAGTTTGGAAATTTTGGACCGTGAAGATAGAAACAAATAATAGTGAAAAAATAAATAAATAATAAAAATGAGAGGAAAGAGAGGGAGAGTGAATAAGAAAAGGGAAGAACCAGAAAAAGATTGGGATTTCCCAACATGCATAACTTGGAGTTCCCATACTGTGGACCACAAAAAAAGAGCTGCAGCTGCTGAAAGGAAGAAAAAAGAGCGTGAACGAAAACGGTCCTACCCAGAAGAAGGCAGCAGAACGAGAAGAACTGAAGGGAAGATTGAAAAAATTGCTGACATGAATATCAACGAGATAAATGGAGATTCACCACCAGACACATTTTTAATTATGATTTTTGTAATATCATAAATTTTATGATATTACAAAGGGCCCATCTACGAACTTAAGCCTTTCGACTAAGTCTTACGATTATAAGACAGATTTTTGATTTTTGGTACAAATTTGATCTTTTAATATCGATTATTTATTATTATTCATCTACAGGATGTTCGTTTTAAGACGGCTCAAATGCATTTCCTTCCTAAACGGTTGATCAGAGCAAAACATGCCAGAGGAAAAAAGTTGTAGCCATTCTTTCCGAAAAATGACATGGGTACCTGTGAGGTGAAATGGGGTAACCACAACTATTTCACAGACAAGAAACCGAGTGAATATTGCATTGTCATCCAGTTCTGACTTTTATTTAAAATTTCGAGACTAGCTCATCGGGAACTTGAAAAACAAGTAGGTACTTAGTGAAAATTATTATTAATAATCATTGTTAGTTATTAACAAGGTTTATGAATGAGTTATAATGATGATTACTTATTTTTATTAATTACTATTAATTAAATCGATATCTGAAAACCACGTGCTATTAGAATCCAGACCCGAATTTTGATTTTGCTCAAACTTTGTGCCCTAGTATTATGTTTAGATAGTATACTCAAGCTTGTCATGTGCCTGTAATCATTAATGGAGGTAGGCAGCTGTAATTTTTGTCAATAAAAAAAAAAACTTTGTGCCCTCATTATGAAGGAACGGCTGGTCGTAAAAAGCTGCAAATGGTCTTAAAAAATTCTAAAAAATAAACTGTATCTAAATATAAACTAAAAACTATACCGTTACATGTGAAGGTTTCGAGTTATAGAATTTTCAAAATTTCAAAATTGTATAACTCGAAACCTTCACGTGTAACGGTATAGTTTTTAGGTTATATTTAGATAGAGTTTATTTTTTATAATTTGTTAAGACCAATTGCAGCTTTTTACGACCAGCCGTTCGTTCATAATGAGGGCACAAAGTTTGCCCTAATAATTATTGGGGTTTGTGAGAATGAAGGCGAGCTCTTTCCCACTGCTGAAGTCCTGTTACTCGAGGGACGAAAAATCGCGTCAAGTTAGGACCAAAGCGAAGGCCCCCTGTATGAGGCTTCTGCTCTGCCATCTAGCGGCGGTCTTATGAGCTCTGTGTTTTTTTGATCAAAGTGCAGAAAGCGTAAGCGAGTGTTTACGGACGGTTAGTCGCGGAGAAAAGTAGAGTGCCCTCTGTACGCCTCATAGAAACTCCCAACACTTCAGAATGTTATCCTAAAATTTAACATAAAATTACTTGACTTCCGTAAAATAGCAATGCAACGTGTAATAATACTTCAATGCAACATTTAATTGAGGTTTCACACAAGTCAAGTAATTCAAACAGTTACAAAGAACTTAGTTTTGTTGTATCCATACTGCACTTTGAAGTCTTTCTTGTAGACTTTATCACTCGACATTCGAAATGAAATGAAATGAAAATTTGTTTATTCCTCTCTACATAATACATATGTACAGCAATGGACCGAGCAAAATTTAGCGCAGGAACTACCCCACTCCAAAGAACATAGTTTTCAACCATATTATGGCCCATTCTCACAAAAAACTTGAAACAGGTTGTCCAGTTTGTTTTTCCTCTTGTAGGGACCGTTTCTAACCCGAATTTGGGCAACCCAATGCATAAATTCAGTGTATTTACATGAAAATTTATTAAAGATACCCTAAATGTCACTACTTCATCCTGTCCCAACCCAACCTGTGTACAGAAGAATCTTGAAACATGTAGATTCCAGATATTAACAAAGTGGTGTACCAATAAATGGAATCTACATGTTTCAAGATTCTTCTGTTCCCCCTGAATGGTGTTGCTCCTTGAACTCTACAGTCCCCGAAACTCGAGTGAAATATTTTTAATTACCAACTATTTCCAATTTGATGCGTTATGATTTGTGTTTGTCCGGAGGATTTCAGTCACTACTTCACGACTGTTGTTTTTATGGAACAAATTCAACTATCCCGCTTCCCGGGAGGCTGTTGGCGGCTCATTGTAACCATCAACATCAGGGTTAAGTCCAGTACGAGTCTCAAGGGCCTCCAGTTAAGTGTTGACTTTCGGCGAGTGTTTTGTGCAGCGAATCGTGGTAGTGTTTTTTTCTCCTGTAGCTGATCCCTTCAGCTACATCCCACGTGTACTTAGGTGTAATCCTGGACAAACGTCTGACATTCTGACTTAGGGAGCATATCTGTTTATTAAAAAGACGCTTGACCAACCGGACTTCTCAGCTCAAATATTTCCTAAACAATCCATCTCTAACACTTGACAATAACATTTTAATGTACAAAGTTTTTATCAGGCCTATCTGGACTTACGCGCTCCCAATTTGGGGCAAATGCTCCCCTCCATTAAGCAACGATTATTCAACCAATAAGGACATGAACGAAATGATGGGCCAAATTGTGTGCCAGAAACGTCTTCCGAATCAAAACTTAAAACTTTCCTTCTACAACACTATCATCTGGGTTATTCTTACTCTAATAAAATAGAATACTTAAATGAAGAATTAGACTTTTTCCAACAGCTCTAAGGTTATATTATTTATTTATTTCAATATATGTGAGGATGAGCTGTAGCGGATAGATCTGCTACATGTAGATCTAGAAACTTCATGGAGGCGGTGGGAGGGGGGGGGGGGCTGAGCGGGGTAGAAATTGTAAATACAAATTCAGCTTTATATAGTACGAGTGTATTGGTTAGTTACAAAGGTTTTGATATTTGTATCATACAATTGATTTGCACTAAGCTTGACATTAAAAAATTGACATTAAAAAAAGCCCCCCCCCCCCCTCTGGATCCACTATTTAGGACGAGGTCTTTTCTACAGGTTCCATACAGTTGGTCCTCATTTGTACTACCTATTGGAATCTGCATGGTTAAGGGATGGTGCGTTCCTCTCAAGAATCGTGGGGAAGATGTAGTTTCGATTGGTTTTGTTCTACTTTGATGGAATGAGAGTGTCACTACATTCTCACGGATTCAAGGCCGAGATACAGACGGTTACAATGAGGCTTGAGTTATCATGTGTGGGAATTCTTTTTCGAAGAATTCGTTGAAAGCCGCTGTGACAGCATCCTGTGCATCGTCGATTATGAGACCGGAAAATAGTGAGACCACTTCAAGAATGGCGTTGACGACCCAAGTTGCCAATATTGTTGAACGAATGCAGAAATCGATTTTCCTGTTGAAACAAGTAAAATATCTTGTGAGAAATGAAGAATGTGAATTAGCAGCAACTAATTCAAATATTTTGTACTTTGCTAAAATTGAACAAGTATTCGGACAGCGTTGTGCACAAACCGTCCAAGCACCGTGAACTTCGCGATCAAAGTTTTTGCACGTTTTCCTGGTACATAGTGTGACGATCACGGTACGTGTATGGTATTAACATATATGTACCGTGATATTCTACGCATCAAAATACATTCAAGAACGCCATTTCCGAGAGGCCTATTGTGATATATCACAATAGGCCTCTCGGAAATGGCGTTCTTGAATGTATTTTGATGCGTAGAATCGATTGGTGCACTCAGAAAGTCGATATCGTAGATTCGCACAAACAAGGTAACGCCACACCTCAGTTACTGTGGCGTTACCTTGTTTGTGCGAATCTACGATATCGACTTTCTTACTGCACCAATCGATTCTACGCATCAAAATACATTCAAGAACGCCATTTCCGAGAGGCCTATTGTGATATGTTAATACCATACACGTACCGTGATCGTGCGAGTTACAAACAGTTACCTTGTTTGTGCGAATTTCAAATATTAAGAAAAACGAGTTCCGCACGTTACAGCCGCTCATCAACATTTTCAGCTGAATAAAAGTTGATTCCAACTTCTTGAGCTCCCCTCCCAGCTGCAGTAGGAATCGACCAAAGAAAGACATTTTTTAACCCCCCCTCTCAAGCTTTGTTGGTTTACGTTTCAAGATACGTAGATTTAGTATCTAAATCGAATTAGAAAAAACCGAACGTATGCCGTCTGCACCACTTTGCACAGTTAGCGTTGTGCTAAAATTACGAAATTTGGTTTACGGGTTCGGACCAACCACACAATGATCCTAGGTCAATGGAAAGGGGTTCAAAACGAATTTTGTACCCGGAGGTTTGTACGACCAGGAGCTTGACAAATGGAATTGATTTTAGCGAAATATGGTGAAATGGCCTCGAAATTCGTAATTCGATCTCCTGTCTCAATTCAAATTAACCTTACTCTATTCATTAACGCTCTTGTTATAATTACGTACTTGGTCCCTGGAAAAGAAATTTTCTTCGCTTTTATTACTAGAGTGTCGGCGTCTACCGTTATGTCAGCGTACACTTGAGTTTCTCCCACTTCCCCGTGGAGAAGACCAGACAGTGAGAACCACGAGTAAGAACTCAAAGCCTCGAAGTCGTAGTCTACCTGAAAACCACATTTCTATTCAGTGTTTCAGTCATTGTACGATTAACTCATCAGTAGCGAGACTAGTACGTATCTTTACAACAAGCCTTGAAGTCTACAGTCAAGCAGACAAGCAAAGATGAAGAAAAACCTCGAGGGTTGTGATTTTCAGAGGAAAACTGTTACCCCAGGGACAGTGATGGAACATTTCTATTCCAACTAATATAATACCTTATTTTGACACTACTGCCCAGCATGTGTCCCTACAACAAGGGTGTATCTACATATTCATGGAAAATGAGTTTTTGACGCGAACCTTCTCTTTCAGAGTCTATTCGGTAAATTTTGTTTTCATAAGTTAGAACACCCCAAACGCGCAGGTCCAGACCAGCAGGTCCCTCAACTGAATCGTGTCACAAAGAAAGGGCATGAGTCACAAAAATGGGAAAATGAGTTTTTGATCTTTTCCAGGTCTGAGACGTACGTTGTATCGATTTATAATGAAAGGGCATCTGTTCGACGCTTTGTTTGCGTAGTTCTCGGGCTGGAAAGTTACCGATTAAGAAAAGAAAAACTCTGCAAATTCTTGACACAACGGTTCATTATCTTCTTTGTACAGATCACCCTTCTGTCTAGATCACTAGGTCTAAATGTCTAGATCCTAAATGTTAGATTAATTATTATTATCAATTATCACTAATTATTAACAATTTTATCAAGTACCTACTGAAAATTATTATAATTTATTGTTAGGTATTAATAATTCGTATTTATTAATAATAATAATTATTATTAATTATGATTAATTAATTCGATATAATTCTGGGGTTTTTAATACTACGTCGGTAATAATTTTTCTATAAAAGAAGTACCTACCAACAAACATTCGAAATTACCTTCATTTCCGTAGCACGAAACGCACCTCAGAACAACAAACTCGACATCACTCAAGCCATATGATGTTCCAAAGAGCTTGTTAGTATGAAAATGGACCTGTATTTCAACAGTTTGATACACGATCGTGTTGTGAGGCACAATCTTTGAGCCCTCATTGTGAACGAACGGCTGGTCGTACGAAGCTGCGGATGGTCTTAAAAAATTCTACGGAACAAACTCTATCTAAATATGAAATAAAATACATACCGTTCTTTCAGGACAAAGAAATAAACGGATATCGAAATATACATGTATGAGATTTATTCTACATACCTCCGGGTTCTTGATAGTATCAGAATACACTGAAGTTAATTGAAATATAATCGTAATGAACTTAAATAGCAGAAGTGAACTTTAGGGAAACTGATCGCAGTCGATGGCAGAGCAGAAGTGAAGTTGAGCCGGAGGTGGCAGCGTACATAGCGCCAACGACGGTTGCGGTGGTTTTAGGAACTAGGTCCACGGCCATCGGTATCCACGGAGTATGTATCACGAGAGAGGACGGATTGATAATCTTGACACTCCCCTCCAAGTCGTCATCTCGATGTCCAGTATCCCGAGCAAGGCAACAAGCTTCCATTCATGACACTCCGTATTCAGCATAGCGTTCTCCGTATTGGTCGCAGCATTCTCCTGGTTCTACATATCAGTCTCCGGGTTGAGCATGGTGGTGATGGAATCGACCAAATCTTCCGACTTAGTCGATTCTAGCTGTTAATATCAAAATAGAATCTGATCAGTGTTTATACAGCATTAAATCTCTGAATTTGACAAACTTAGCATGATTTAATGGCTTAGTTAGAGTATCAGCTATTTGATCATCCGTTGAAATCCATTTAATTTGAATATTTCCATCTCTATGTTCTTGACGCACATATAAATACGACAGTCTAACCATATGTTTTAATGTAGAAGAGTCATCTACTTCTGCTAGTCTAATCGCCGGTTTAGAGTCTTCATAGATAATTGGAATTAAATTTAATCCAATCATTGTTGAACACATGGTCCTGATTGAAGCTAAGTCTCGACACGCAGTACTCATAGCTACAAACTCACTTTCAGCTGAAGAAAGAGCAACATGATTTTGACGTTTTGTGCGCCATACTACCGGATTACCAAATAAGTAGATAATATATCCCGTTGTGGAAAAGCCTCTTTCCGCAGATAATCCAAGAGAAGCATCTACATAACATTCAATGTTATTATTCCCTTTATCAGAAAACAAGAGTCCATAATTTCTAGTTCCTCTAAGATAACGCATGATCCGGATTACAGCTTTCCAATCCTTCAAAGTGAAATTTGACTGACGTCTACTTAACATATTTGTGGCATATGAGATATCCGGTCTAGCACCACCTTGCAAGTAAAGTAGAGAGCCTATTGCTTGTCTAAACGGAATGGAACTAAGATCACAAATTTGATTTTTCTCCTCCTTTTCAATCGATTTATCGAATATCATAGGAGTAGAGACAATTTTATCACTATCAGGATCAAATTTCATCAACATGTTGTCAATATGAGATTTCTGAAGTATCCCTATCGTTCCTTCACTCCGGTTTCTAATAATTTCTAAACCCAGGTATTTTCTAGGTTCCCCGAGATCAACTATAGAAAATTCCTTTTCTAAAACGCATTTAACCTGTTTAAGTTTTTGATTACTATTAGTAGCCAGAAGTATATCATCAACATAGAGTAAAAGAATAGCTATTTTGTCTCCTGATTTCCACATAAACAAACATGGTTGAAATGGGTATGGTTGGAAGTCCATCTCGTTCACAGCTTCTTGAAACCTGATATACCACCTTCTTGGTGATACCTTTAGACCATACAGCGCTCTGTGTACTTCACACACATGTTTAGTCTTAAATTTTTCATCCAGTTGTAAATAATTGTCATAACCATCCGGAATTTCCATATATACCAATTTATCAAGCGAACCATTTAAAAAGGCAGTTTTTACGTCATATTGAACCAAATCCAGGTCATATTTCGCTGCTAAAATTAATAGGAATTTTACATCTGGTAACCTTGCAACAGGAGCATAAATTTCTGATAACTCATAGTTATTATTATCAGCAAATCCTTTGACTACCAGTCTACTACGATACCTTACCGATCCGTCAGCTTCAGATTTCCTCTTATGTACCCACCGGGTTTTCATTACTTTCATTCCTTTGGGCACATCCTTTCTAGAAATGATTTTCCAGGTGTTGCACTTTTCCAGGGCCTGAAATTCTGTATTAATTGCATCTAACCAAAGATCAGCATCAGGTGCTTTTAATGCTTGAGCATAGGTTAAAGGTTCTTCACCAGAATCTTGAAGGAAAAATGTTTTATCTCCTATATCGCCTAAGTCTTCAAAGAATTCACATTCATCATTTTCATGAATAAGCACCGGATTTTGTTTGTTTTCGATGCCCTGTATGGAATCTTCTATCCTAGTTGGTATTTGAATTGAAATGGAATTATCCTCCTGATTAATATTGGTAGTTAGCTCAGAATCCTTGTTACTGGCACCAACATCACTATTAACCTCTACTGTAAATTCCGTTTGACTACCGGGTTCAAGAGCCTTATTTTCATTTTTAGTATAATCACCATAGGTTCGGTTTTCTATAAAATCTACATGTTTTGACCTAACCACCGTTTTATTTTTGTAGTGCAATAGATGGTATCCGGTTTCACCACATTCTAACAAGAATCCTAAGTTTGCTTTGGGTGCAAATTTAGAAGTGGATTGAGTATCCAAGATATAAGCTTCACATCCAAATCGTCTGATATATTTTACCGTAGGGGCATGATTTAATACAAGCTCATAGGGGGTTTTAAAGTTTATCGACCCATTTGGAGTTCTATTATGAATATAGATTACATGTCTCATGGCATAAGGCCAGTAGTGAGTCGGAATACCTGAAGAGATGAGATTGACCCGGATTTTCTCTTCCAATTCTAAATTTTGCCTTTCAGACACGCCGTTTAATTGAGGGGTGTAAGGCTCGCAAGCAGTTAATTTTATATTTTCTCGTTTAAGCAAAGCATTCATTTCACTAGTTTTATATTCTAAACCCCCATCCGTTCTAATTTCTGAAACCTTAGTTTGGGGGCCTTTTAATCTCCTGATTTCTTCTAGACAAGAAAGCAAAGCTAAGTTTACTCTAGTTTTGTTGCCTATTTCGTAAGCAAATACATACCTAGAGGCATCATCCGTAAATGTAACAATATATTTAGCTTGAGACCTATATGCCACCGGTTTTAATGGTCCCAAAAGATCGCTATGCAAACGATGAAATACAATATCTGATCTATGTCTTTTACTAGTGAATGGCTTGCGTTTGGCTTTAGCCATTTTGCAATCAGGACAGTCTAAGATATTAGTATCAAATTTGACTCCTTCCAACTCCGGAATTTGTTTACCCGCTATCTTTAAATATTTTAGAGAAGCATGATTTAGTCTGTAATGCCATCCTAGACCTACATCGTTTCTAAATTGCAAAGTTTCATCCTTTTTAAACTTCTTTGGGTCAGAACTCCCCTCTAAACTGAGCCCCGGTTTCTGAATTTTTCTTTTAATTCCGGTTTTGTTTACATCTTTAGTGATTTTATCTACCGTATTTGTTTTCGCCGGATTTTCATCGCTTTCTGACTTGGTCATCAACGAATTTCCTTGCACCAGACTGAGTATCCTTAATTTTTCATCCTGATTTGCATTTATCATAGGAAGCGAAAAGGACAACCACCAAAAACGTCCATCAAAACTACCGGTTTTTAGAATGTCCCCTGAACTCGGATCTATAATTTCTAATTTATTTTTATCAAATTTCGCACTTAATCCTTTTTGCATTTGTTTCCTAATAGAAAATAGATTTTCTACTAGTTCAGGTGCATACAGCACACCTCTTAAAATCCCAAATTTCTTTAGTTCATCGTTATAATATATTATATCACCTGATTGTCTAATGATTAAGTCCGATTCCTTACTACTATTTGCACACGATATCCTGATTTCATTATGCAAATTTACTAAATTAGAAAATACCTTCTTATCCTTAACTATGTGTTCAGTAGCACCACTATCAGCTATAAACCTTAATTGAGGTAATTTACCATCCAACAATGACATCTCCGAGCCCCAAGAATGCATTGCTGAGGGCGTTTCCTCGGAATTAGGCCTGGGTACAGCAATGGCAGCCATCGTATTTTCGTCATCGTCATTATCATCATCGGATTCTTGTGCTGCATAATGAGCTCCGTCTGAGGTTGTTTTACTCCGGGTTTTTGAAACAACACTCCTCAATCTGGTCTGTGCTGGAGTCCTAGAGCGAGCTTTAGAGGTTAGGATTAACACCGGATTCCGTATTTGAGACCTCGTCAGTGACCATTATTTCATCGCCGTGAGTACGACGCACCGGGTTGGTTAGCGTGGACGCCAAAGCGTTAATCCTTAAAATGGACTCCTCAGAAACCTGCCGTATTTGATCCTTGATTTTATCAAATTTGCTTGCGTATTCCTTTTCAACCTCCCGCCTAACCACTTCACTCCTCTTTTGGATCTCCTCCTCCACGATTCTCCTTATTTCGTCAGAGTTCATTTTTCTCTCCGGAACAGATAATGTTACAGCACCAGATTAAATCTATATTTTGCTCCTTGTTAAATATAGTTCTACCTTAATCCGTAATAAACGAATCTTAAAAGACACCGAACTAAAATGACTCCGTGAGTTTAATACTCGTTGACATATCGTTAAATTACATTCTTACTTGAGCACCGCGCACGCCTTATTCTCTCCGAAATACTATTTTTGTCCCCAGGTCTGGAATTCGCTCACCTTGCGTCCCGAATCGTGATTTTTCGGGTTTTTAGTGTATAAAACACTGAGTGAGGTTGCAGTTACGGGGATGTTCGATCCGCCCCGCTATCCATGTCTGTATCCGTTCTCATAGAGATACCTTACCAGACATAGACGCGCTGTGCGTCGGTAACAGGGCCTGAACAACTAGCTTACACCTCAGCGACACGCACACACATAAATAAATTATGCTATGACTATCCCGCTGGTAAAACCCAATGTGAAAAATGCACGATTCATTACATGTTTCATCTCAGAGACTAATTCCAACCTATATCTTATTTCAAACTTTATTCGAAAACTCCGGGTTTGTTAAATTTAAATAAATCGGATTTTAGTTTCTTAAATCTCATTATTTATTAGCTTCTGCATTCAGCCGGGTTACTTCTGCTTGCCATCTGCGATACTTTAACTTTCCTGATTCTGCAACATCATACTGTTATTAATTTAAATACTTTACTTCTCTAAATTCACACACCACACTGGGGACGTGAGCAAATTCCGACCTCGTTAGGTCCCTAGGCTTTCATGCAGAATAGTGTCTCGTGTTTGCGACCGGTTTACCAGTAGAAAGAGGCACACCGCATTAATTCCGAACTAATGTCAGCACTCCGGGTTAATACCAAGCTAGATATTTATCGAGTGGGTTTTCTTTTTTTCAACTTATAAATACCGTAACTTAGCACCTTAGTTAATTTAAATGTATCAAGGTAACACTCCCGCCGTATTCAGCCAACAATGTAAACAAAACATTCACCGAACTCACTATTTTGAACAGGAATCAACCGTGATCATCTGTTTTGTCTTCATGACATCCTTGTTACTACCGGTATAATTTTCTTACATGCACGAAATACACCACATATTAAAAGGAAAAGTCAGTAGTTCCACCTTATTGCAAAGAAAAGGTTCAATAATAATTCTAGCTATCAGTGGAAAATCAATTTGTTGTGATAACGAACAACAATCGATAATGCTGATAGAATGTTACTTTGATACTATAGTTTCGATCGATTAATCGATTCTTCGTTGAATATTCGAATCCGGGTTTTATCATGAGCCGTTTTATCCGTATTCCCCACTTCGATAACTGTAACCTACCTTAATATCGATTTACATACATCGATCTTCTCTTTCTACCGACGCTCTAACGCATTTCTTTTTATGCGCCTCCTTACTAATTTTTCTCGAGATGGAATAGTTATCACCCGCACTCTCCGAAATTTAAGAGCGATTTTCATCGATAAAACTGAGTTTTTCATCGTTATATCCTGCTAGACTTACGGACCATCGACTTGACTCGGGAAGCACACTCAGTTAAATATTGCATCATCCTTTTTTGAAGCAAAATGTCCGCCGCCATTTTCCTCCTGATTTATGAAGCTCTCACCTGCATTTTCTCCGTTGTGCTTCCCGTCCGGATTACAGAGAAGAAAACTAGTATACTTCTCTAACTATTCCATAAAAACTATAACAACGAGCTTCCAGTTGTTATTTCCTGATTCGCACCGGATTCTCGAGAAAAATCACGAGCACTATTTCTCTGCATGGGACGGCTCACCCGTTCGCCGGCCCACCTATGTTAACATTTCAGGACAAAGAAATAAACGGATATCGAAATATACATGTATGAGATTTATTCTACATACCTCCGGGTTCTTGATAGTATCAGAATACACTGAAGTTAATTGAAATATAATCGTAATGAACTTAAATAGCAGAAGTGAACTTTAGGGAAACTGATCGCAGTCGATGGCAGAGCAGAAGTGAAGTTGAGCCGGAGGTGGCAGCGTACATAGCGCCAACGACGGTTGCGGTGGTTTTAGGAACTAGGTCCACGGCCATCGGTATCCACGGAGTATGTATCACGAGAGAGGACGGATTGATAATCTTGACACGTTCAATATGAATTTTTCGAGATATGGAATTTTCAAAATTTCAAAGTTCGTTTTGAACCCCTTCCCCTTGACCTAGGGTTATGAAAAGTTTCGAGGACCATTGTGGGGCTGGTCCAAACCCAGAAACCAAATTTCGTAATTTTAACTCAACGCTAACTGGGCAAAGTGGCGCGGACGGCGGACGGCGGACGGCGTACGGCGGACGGACGGATTTTTTTTTTATTCGATTTTCTGAATCTACGTATCTTGAAACGTAAACCAACAAATTTTGAGGGGGGGTTAAAATTTTTTTTTCTTTGGGCGATTCCAATGGTTCATTATCGAAGATAATAAACCAAAATTGACGATCTGAAGAAACTTTCACAGTATATTCCTGATAGGTATCGTTAATTTTTCAAACACCTTTGTTTATGGCCTACTGTGGAAGAAGATCCTAACAACGATGAAGACGACTGATGTAGAACAACTTTTTGTAATGCAAAGATTGGAAAAATTAGTTATACTGCATTTTTTTTTTTCGAATTTTTCAAAGTTTGTAATTTTGTAATTACCATCCGAATTTGTAATTTTCATTAAAAATGAGGTATTGTATGAACATATCACTTTAATTACCAAAAAGACCCAAATATCGCCAGAAAAAAATGTTTCACAAAACAAGGGCATAAGTCCACGAGTTTTGAAATTGAAAAAAAAATATACCTACCTCATTGTTTGAACTCGCTAAAAACTTGATGGAAACTTCATACTCACACGTTCTAGCAATTTACGTCCATTCCAACCACATGCTTCAAAAACCATAGACTGTATGTAGTTATTTTCGATTTCCCAAAAACTTGCTCCCAGGACTGATGCCCATTCTTTGCGAAGCGATTCAACTGTAAACAACAGTTCCGAAGAATCAAGGGACCCTTGTTAGTTGATACACCCTTGTCAAGGGTGTATCTGCAGAAAATGTCTGACGACGCGCCCCTCGAGATCTCGCCGGCCAGCTTTACAAAATTTAAACAAAGGAAAAAAAGACTTCCAGGAATGCTGGTCAGCCATATAAAACGTCAGAGAACCTTTTTGTCGCTGGGAAACTTCCACCAAATGAGCAACAAGGTCATCTGTTTGTTTACTGCATTGATTGTATTTTACTGCATTCGTAACTGAATACGGAACCAGAGATGGGCGAATTCATATTCATAAATAACAACACGAATAAAATTCATAAATCAAAAATACCTACGAATATGAATACGAATACAGATATGAATAAGAATAACTAGAAACTCACATTTTTCGAGTGAATTTTTCTTAAATTTACTGAATTTTTTGTGAATGTTACTCAAAATTTCCTATTGTACAAAGAATTTTACTGAAATTCAGGTTTTTCCACGAAAATCCACAAAAATTCACTTTTTTTTTTTTTTTTTTTGTGAATTTTCCGTTATTCACATTTATTTGAATAATTTTCCCGCGATTCACTTTTTTTTGTGAATTTTATAAAATGTTTTGCCATTTATAAATGGGTAACTTACATTAACCATTCTCCTTTTCACTATAAATTTGAATCAAATTCCAATTTTAACATCATTTTTGCCAAAATTTTACTGTACCTATTTGGTGTGCATGATACTCAAATTTTCCCATGGTACAATACATTTTACTGAAATTCAAGTTTTGTTATAGGTACGTAAATTCTACTAACATTCACATTTCTTGTGTAGTGTTCCACAATTCACCTCTTTTCGTGAATTGTATAGTACGTTTTGCTATTTGTGGATGAATTTCACTAACATTTCTCCTTTTTACTATCAATCTGACTAAAATTCCAATTTTTTACATGAATTGATTTCATTACAGTAAAAAGAAGAAAGGTTACTGTAAGTTGTCCATAAATGGCAAAACATTTTATAAAATTCTCAAAAAAGAAGTGAATTGTGGGAAAATTCATAAAATAAATGTGAATAACGGGAAATTCACAAAACAAAATTGTGAATATTTGTGGAAAAACCTGAATTTACGCACAATAGGAAAATTTGAGTAACATTCACAAAAAAATACAGTAAATTTAATGCATTTTGGTGTTGAGAGCTCTGGGTAGCGAGAGACACGAAGCTCCCCATGTGAAAGAAATACGCACGTTGGATAATATTTAAATAGGTACCTGAAGGTCCGAGAAAGCAGCATCTACCCTGATCTCGATTGTGCCGTTTCCGTACGACATTTGGCAATCCCCGTGCCTCTTCATACTCTGCAGGTTCACCAAAGTGCCAGACGTCAGATTGAGGTGAGTGTAAGGAAAATACCATTTGGACTGGAAATGAAATAAACAACTCTTGAATTTCCTTGATTAACTATGGTTATAAATAACGAGTCAATTTACTCGTACATCCCTGCTGGAAATGTGCACAAAATTAGGTGTTCAAAAATGGCCACTAAAAAATTGATTGTGCCCACGGTCTCAATTGGGGTGACCACGTGTTCACTCGACCATGGTCATATCGACCACGGGCACATGCTCGTGTTCACACGTTCACATTCACTACCCTTTGAACTCAAAAGAAACTACATAAGAACAGAATGTGCATAACATTTCCTATAAGAGTCCCTGGGAAGTGAAAAAATGACGTTTCAAAAACAAATTTTGAGGGGGGGGGGGGTTAAAATGGCTAAAAATTGCTTTAAATATTCCTTCGATATTTCGCTTAAACAAAATTTGATATATTTTATATCTTATATCTTATTTTATATCTTTTATAATATATCTTCCAAACCAATGGCCCAATTCAATCGGGTTTACTTGCATTCGATTCTCCGGACTGAATTAGGCGGGGAAAGGTCATGAAGACGACCGTATTGAAGGTACGGTGGAAATGCTTGAGTTTTGACCGGAAAATCGAGGTTTGGAACCACTGTGCGTCGGCAGGCACAGCAAGTGTGAACTTAGGTACCACCAGGGTGTCCGCGGTCACAATCACTGTGCACCCAGTGTGAACATGGGCACACCCACTGTGACCCATCGGTCACCCACTGTGACCCATCGGGCACCCACTGTGACACCCACTTTACCTGTGACCACGGGCACATTTCCCATATCGCAAGAAGGCATTTACGATTGTTTGAGCTCAAATTTAATATCGCTTACCGTCAGAGGTTTTGTAACGTTGGGAAGACTAAGAGGTTCGATGTTGAGCGATGTAGCGTTATTCACAACATTGGCGAATACCTTGTCCATGTAGGCATTCAACGATGCTGTCACCCTGTGAAATGGTGCAGTTCCATTCACGCAACAGTTAAGTACAAATTAAATAACAACAAGAAACCCGTAGTCAAGGACTTCCCAATTCCTGAATCTTCATAATATGATTTTTCATATTATGAAAAATCAACTTTTCTGCACGTGCAATACACGGTGAGCTTAACCCTGGATTACCACCCCTAGGTCGATTCGACCTATATATATGACCTATATTATGTCAGAACCACTCCTCGGGCTTGGGCACCGAGTTATGTACTCTTCAGTTAGTCGTGCTTGTACTGATGAGGAAGAAGGTTGTGCAGTTCATATTCCGAGTGAGTACTGGTCCATTCATTAAATTTAGATGATGAGCTAGAGATTTGAAATTTTAAACGTGGGTCAAAGATGTATGGCAAGGCAATATTCACTCGGTTTCTTGGCTGTAAAATTGTTTAAACAATAAGTACCTATTTGTTTAAACAAGTTGAATTTGATGATGACCTGGAGTCTTGACATTTCCAAGATGGGTCGAGGATGGATGACAATGTTCACTAGGTTTTTGTCTGTAAAATTGTTAAAATAATTCCAATTTATATAATTAAATTTGGATGATGGGCTAGATTTTTGTGAATTAGTTACCTAGGTTGATTTTCACAAAGAAGATAATGAACCGTTGTGTCAAGAATTTGCAGTTTTTAATAACAGTAACTGCCAGTAGGTAAGACAGTAACTCCCAGTAAGTACCTAAGATATTTGATCAATAAGTTGGTGAATAACGTTTACCTAGTAGGTTCCAGCCTTTGTCTGCGATAGTAAGAAATGTAGCCATCAATATTGTAGTGTAAATATCATATCAATTCCTAAATCAAATCAGACTCACGTTGGCGGAGGTGTTGGAGTCGCGATTTCCCCATTGGCTACGGTGGAAAATACCGACGAGGCAGTCAAAAATGTAAAGCAGGCATTCAGGAACATGGTGGGTAATTTACTATTCGGGAGCGCACTTATATTTCACTGAATCGGCTGAGGCCACCACTCACGTTGGCAATGTACGAGTAACATAATCACGTCTGGTGGACAACAAGTCCACTTGAAATTCTTTTATCTCACACCTGAAATAATCCTCTCGATATCCAGATACCATTGCCCCCCACCCAACCGGTGAACGTGAAATAGAATCGATTCTAATCTATCTATATCTGATATACCATGAAAATGGTTGTTTTCTACAGTAGCTATCGCCTGAGTCGTTTTCAATGCCCATCATCATTTTTCGGGGATTGAAATATAATTTATGAAACAAGTCGCACTTCCAAGGCCAACTTTTATTTTGGTTTATTATCTTCCATAATGAACCATTGGAATCGCCCAAAGAAAAAATTTTTTTAACCCCCCCTCAAAATTTGTTGGTTTACGTTTCAAGACACGTAGATTCAGAAAATCGAATAAAAAAAAAATCCGTCCGTCCGCCGTACGCCGTCCCCCGTCCGCCGTCCGCGCCACTTTGCCCAGTTAGCGTTGAGCTAAAATTACAAAATTTGGTTTCTGGGTTTGGACCAGCCCCACAATGGTCCTCGAAACTTTTCATAACCCTAGGTCAAGGGGAAGGGGTTCAAAACGAACTTTGAAATTTCGACAATGTCATATCTCTAAAAATTCTCAAGAAACGGTGTAATTTTTAGTTCACTTTTGAATGACCTGAAAGATTACGAATCTTTTAAGACCAATTGGATTTTTGTGCGACCAGCCGTTCGTTCACAGTGAGCGCGCAAAGGTTTAGGAAAAACACTAAACTTCGCGTCGAAAACGGCCGTTAGGTGGGTCCCGGGTAGCCGCCCAGAATAAAACTGCCTTTTTTCATCTTCCAGGTAAACTACAGTCTAGAAATTTTAACCGTCAGTCTTTTTTCAACATACGAATATTGCTTATAAGTTTACTTGTATATACTTGGCGCAATAAAATATATTAAAGAAAAAAAAAAAAAGTCGGGGATAGACCACATTGCAATATTCACTCGGTTTCTCATCTGTAAAATTGTTTAAATAATACCTTTTTGTAATAATACAAATTAAATTTTGATGCTGAGCTATTGACTTGAAATTTTAAAAATAGGTCAGAACTGGATCACAATGCAATATTCACTCGGTTTCTTGTCTGTAAAATTGTTTAAATAATACCTATTTGTTTAAACAAATTAAATTTTGATGATGAGCAAGATACTTGAAATTTTAAATATAGGTCAGAAATGGATGACATTTCAATATTCACTCGGTTTTTTGGTTTATTATCTTCGATAATGAACCATTGGAATAGCCCAAAGAAAAAAAAATTTTAACCCCCCCTCAAAATTTGTTGGTTTACGTTTCAAGATACGTAGATTCAGAAAATCGAATAAAAAAAATATCCGTCCGTCCGCCGTACGCCGTACGCGGCACTTTGCCCAGTTAACGTTGAGATAAAATTACGAAATTTGGTTTCTGGGTTTGGACCAGCCCCACAAAGGTCCTCGAAACTTTTCATAACCCTACGTCAAGGGGAAGGGGTTCAAAATGAAATTCAAAATTTCAACAATGTCATATCTCAAAATATTGAACTGAACCGTGCAATGTATAGTTCACTTTTGAATGACCTGAAAATTACGAATCTTTTAAGACCAATTGGATTTTTGTGCGACCAGCCGTTCGGTCACAGTGAGCGCGCAAAGGTTTAGGAAAAACACTAAACTTTCGCGTCGAAAACGGCCGCTACGTGGGTCAACCTCCAGACGCCCAGAATAAAACTACCTGTTTCCATCTTCCCGGTAAACTACAGTCTAGAAATTTTAACCGTGAGTCGGGGATAGACCACATTGCAATATTCACTCGGTTTCTCATCTGTAAAATTGTTTAAATAATACCTATTTGTTTAAACAAATTAAATTTTGATGATGAGCTAGATACTTGAAATTTTAAATATAGGTCAGAAATGGATCACAATGCAATATTCACTCGGTTTCTTGTCTGTAAAATTGTTTAAATAATACCTATTTGTTTAAACAAATTAAATTTTGATGATGAGCTAGATACTTGAAATTTTAAATATAGGTCAGAAATGGATGACATTTCAATATTCAGTCGGTTTGTATGACATGGTATGAGTATGGTATGGTATATTATTGTATGTATGATTTAGTACAGTATGGTATGATAGAAAAGAAATTCGTATGGTATGGTATGAGTACGGTGAGAATATGGTATGGTGCCGATTTGCAACACAGTCTGGTATAGACAGAAGGGTGATCTGCACAAGAAAGATAATAACCGTTGTGTCAAGAATTTGCAGAGTTTTCTCATTGCAAACCTGTTCATTGTGTACCCAAGATCCTTCCCTAAAAGACCTGGCAGCGGGAAATATTATTCAACATGGTTTGAAAAGGGAAAAACAAGTTTTGTAAAAAATCCCAATGCTCTAGGACCTAGAGTCTAGGTAGTAGTCGATACCAGTGACCAACATTTTCTTCAGTAGTCGACATGGTTTTGCACTAGTAGTCGACAGTATCACTTGAGTCAGTAGTCGACAGGTTTCGTCATTCCATCGTTTTCGAATTTTACGACATCTAAATAAAATACATTCAACTGTGAATCGGAACTTGAAAATATATTAATAAGATGTAATAAAGTAGTTATCAGACTTTTTATTTGCAAACAGCTCATTATCAGTCTCAAATTGCAATAAGTACTTAGGTAAGTAAAAAGGTATGAAAACTATAGTCGAAAACTCATTGTCAGAAAATTGACATTACAGTTGGGCTTAGGTACCTATTTACACATTTTTTTGACATTTTCATGTCTTTGCTTTGGCACATAAACTGAAACGGGAAAAATTTGTTCCCTTGATTCACCCTTTCCCTCAGATCACGTCAGAACACAAGCGACCGGCGGGCCATTACGTCAGAGCCTATGACGCACGAGCGTATGACGTAGGACGGCTGGCAGGAGGCCAACTAGTACGTCAGAGCCTATGACGCACGAGCGTATGACGTAAGACGGCTGTCAGGAGGCCAACAAGTACGTCAGAGCCTATGACGCACGAGCGTATGACGTAAGACGGCTGGCAGGAGGCCAACAAGTACGTCAGAGCCTATGACGCACTAGCGTATGACGTAAGACGGCTGGCAGGAGGCCAAATAGTGCGTCAGAGCCTATGACGCACGAGCGTATGACGTAAGACGGCTGGCAGGTGGCCAACAAGTACGTCAGAGCCTATGACGCACGAGCGTATGACGTAAGACGGCTGACAGGAGGGTAACTAGTGCGTCAGAGCCTATGACGCACGAGCGTATGACGTAAGACGGCTGGCAGGTGGCCAACAAGTGCGTCAGAGCCTATGACGCACGAGCGTATGACGTAAGACGGCTGGCAGGTGGCCAACAAGTACGTCAGAGCCTATGACGCACGAGCGTATGACGTAAGACGGCTGGCAGGAGACCAACAAGTGCGTCAGAGCCTATGACGCACGAGCATATGACGTAAGACGGCTGGCAGGAGGCCAACAAGTACGTCAGAGCCTATGACACACGAGCGTATGACGTAATACGGCTGGCAGGACCTTTTTAGACCTTTTATGTCTCTGCGCCCCCTCCCACACCCACACCGCGTACCTCGTACTTCATTTTGGTTTATTACTTCGATAATGAACCATTGGAATCGCCCAAAGAAAAAACTTTCTCTCCTAAACCATTAAAAACATTATCGTACAATCAGTTTCGTGAAATCGCTACATAGAAGGCATCAAACAGCCAACATAAGTGAAACTCATAACTAAATCAAATGCTTGCATACGAGTCTGCAACACATTGGGACATTTTATGTCTTTAAAGAAGGGATTCAAGGGCCTTCGAACTATACTACATCACCTACCTCAGTAGCGTAGTTGTTATACTTAATTGAAAGGTTCATCATAAATTATGAAGCTTGCATTCGTCTTGACAATATAAATTATTGAGAATGATCACCTGTGTGTAAACAATTATTTAAACAATCACGCTCATACCGCAGCTTGTCGGCCACGCACTCCGCAGTGGTTAACGTAATATGGTTAGGTAAATCGAGAGCTATCCAACGAGTGGTGAACGATTTTCATGGGTTGGAAAATGAGGAAGTTAGTTTTCGTCAACAGTTTTCGTCAACAATTTTCGTGACGATTTTGGAATGATAATGAACCATTGGAATCGCTCAAAGAAAAAATTTTTTTAACCCCCCCTCAAAATTTGTTGGTTTACGTTTCAAGATACGTAGATTCAGAAAATCGAATAAAAAACTCTGCAAATTCTTGACACAACGGTTTATTATCTTCCTTGTGCAGATCACCCTTCTGTCTATACCAGACTGTATTGCAAATCGGCACCATACCATATTCTCACCGTACTCATACCATACCATACGAATTTCTTTCCTGTCATACCATACTGTATTATACCAAATCATACATACAATAATATACCATACCATACTCATACCATGTCATACAAACCGACTGAATATTGAAATGTCATCCATTTCTGACCTATATTTAAAATTTCAAGTATCTAGCTCATCATCAAAATTTAATTTGTTTAAACAAATAGGTATTATTTAAACAATTTTACAGACAAGAAACCGAGTGAATATTGCATTGTGATCCATTCATGACCTATATTTAAAATTTCAAGTATCTAGCTCATCATCAAAATTTAATTTGTATTATTACAAAAAGGTATTATTTAAACAATTTTACAGATGAGAAACCGAGTGAATATTGCAATGTGGTCTATCCCCGACTCACGGTTAAAATTTCTAGACTGTAGTTTACCGGGAAGATGACAAAAGGTAGTTTTATTCTGGGCGTCTGAGGGTTGGGTCACATAACGGCCGTTTTCGACGCGAAAGATTAGGCGTACGGCGGACGGACGGATTTTTTTTTATTCGATTTTCTGAATCTACGTGTCTTGAAACGTAAACCAACAAATTTTGAGGGGGGGTTAAAATTTTTTTTTCTTTGGGCGATTCCAATGGTTCATTATCGAAGATAATAAACCAAAAAAACTGTAAATTCTTGACACAACGGTTCATTATCTTCTTTGTACAGATCACCCTTCTGTCTAGATCACTAGGTCTAAATGTCTAGATCCTAAATGTTAGAATAATTATTATTATCAATTATCACTAATTATTAACAATTTTATCAAGTATCTAGTGAAAATTATTATAATTTATTGTTAGGTATTAATAATTTGTATTTATTATTAATAATAATTATTATTAATTATGATTAATTAATACGATATAATTCTGGGGTTTTTAATACTACGTCGGTAATAATTTTTCTATAAAAGAAGTACCTACCAACAAACATTCGAAATTACCTTCATTTCCGTAGCGCGAAACGCACCTCAGAACAACAAACTCGACATCACTTAAGCCATATGATGTTCCAAAGACCTTGTTAGTATGAAAATGGACCTGTATTTCAACAGTTTGATTCACGATCCTGTAGTGAGGCACAATCTTTGAGCCGTCATTGTGAACGAACGGCTGGTCGTACAAAGCTGCGGATGGTCTTAAAAAATTCTACGGAACAAACTCTATCTAAATATGAAATAAAAAACATACCGTTCTATATGAATTTTTCGAGATATGAAATTTTCAAAATTTCAAAATTCGTTTTGAACCCCTTCCCCTTGACCTAGGGTTATGAAAAGTTTCGAGGACCATTGTGGGGATGGTCGAAACCCATAAAAAAAATTTCGTAATTTTAACTCAACGCTAACTGGGCAAAGTGGCGCGGACGGCGTACGGCGGACGGACGGATTTTGGTTTATTATCTTCGATAATGAACCATTGGAATCGCCCAAAGAAAAAATTTTTTTAACCCCCCCTCAAAATTTGTTGGTTTACGTTTCAAGATACGTAGATTCAGAAAATCGAATAAAAAAAAATCCGTCCGTCCGCCGTACGCCGTACGCCGTACGCCGTACGCCGTCCGCGCCACTTTGCCCAGTTAGCGTTGAGTTAAAATTACGAAATTTTTTTTATGGGTTTCGACCAACCCCACAATGGTCCTCGAAACTTTTCATAACCCTAGGTCAAGGGGAAGGGGTTCAAAACGAATTTTGAAAATTTGAAAATCTCATATCTCGAAAAATTCATATAGAACGGTATGTTTTTTATTTCATATTTAGATAGAGTTTGTTCCGTAGAATTTTTTAAGACCATCCGCAGCTTTGTACGACCAGCCGTTCGTTCACAATGAGGGCTCAAAGATTGTGCCTCACAACACGATCGTGTATCTAACTGTTGAAATACAGATCCATTTTCATACTAACAAGCTCTTTGGAACATCATATGGCTTAAGTGATGTCGAGTTTGTTATTCTGAGGTGCGTTTCGTGCTACGGAAATGAAGGTAATTTCGAATGTTTGTTGGTAGGTACTTCTTTTATAGAAAAATTATTACCGACGTAGTATTAAAAACCCCAGAATTATATCGTATAAATTAATCATAATTAATAATAATTATTATTAATAATAAATACGAATTATTAATACCTAACAATAAATTATAATAATTTTCACTAGGTACTTGATAAAATTGTTAATAATTAGTGATAATTATAATTAATCTAACATTTAGGATCTAGACATTTAGACCTAGTGATCTAGACAGAAGGGTGATCTGTACAAAGAAGATAATGAACCGTTGTGTCAAGAATTTGCAGAGTTTTTTTTTATTCGATTTTCTGAATCTACGTATCTTGAAACGTAAACCAACAAATTTTGAGGGGGGGTTAAAAAATTTTTTTCTTTGGGCGATTCCAATGGTTCATTATCGAAGATAATAAACCAAAAACTCTGCAAATTCTTGACACAACGGTTCATTATCTTCTTTGTACAGATCACCCTTCTGTCTAGATCACTAGGTCTAAATGTCTAGATCCTAAATGTTATATTAATTATTATTATCAATTATCACTAATTATTAACAATTTTATCAAGTACCTAGTGAAAATTATTATAATTTATTGTTAGGTACTAATAATTCGTATTTATTATTAATAATAATTATTATTAATTATGATTAATTAATACGATATAATTCTGGGGTTTTTAATACTACGTCGGTAATAATTTTTCTATAAAAGAAGTACCTACCAACAAACATTCGAAATTACCTTCATTTCCGTAGCACGAAAATCCCTGTTCAGCACATCACCTGTTGTTTATTTAGTGGAAACACTCAGGGCTGGTTATTAATTAAAAGCAGTCAGTAGGTCTTAAAAAACTGGGTTGTAATAAAGAAGGGCAGAATAACAGAACGGAACGGAACTGCGTAATGACAAAATATGAAACTAGACGGCGTAGCCGGTAGGCTACCCGCAATATTAGTTGACTACGTCTCGATATAAACATTAACAGTTACAACTGAGCATTACGTGGGGTTACACTACGTGGGGTTACACTACGTGGGGTTACACTACGGGGGGTTACACTACGTGGGGTTACACTACGTGGGGTTACACTACGGGGGGTTACACTACGTGGGGTTACGGTTCCCACAGATTCGTCACAGAACGTTATGCCTTCGTCTTCGGACCCAACGGCGCGCCGCGGCGCCCGTACACAACCTTGACGGCCTCCAAGTCCTGACTTGAAACGTCCGATTCGCTTTGACTCGAAAAATGGAAGGTTGAGGTCATCACGGTTTTCCTTCGGGATTTTGTCAGATTTCAGCGTATGTTGCGGTTTTTTTTTAAATCTTATAAATGAAGGTACTCAGCTTTTACTCCATCAAATATGCAAACATTAGATTACCGTCTATTATTTTTTGTTTATACTTCCTTCATTCGTTTTTACTTTATTGAAATTTCTCTCTTCAAATTTTTCTGCTGCGTCTCAATTCACGTGGAGTCATATCCTTGGCGAGTTTTATCTAAATATTTGAAGAAAAAACAAAACATACCCACTAGAACCTATTGGACCATTTCCTATTGGGTCCTAGGTAGGTACCTAGTTGTACTGTAATACCCACAAAATGAGAAGAAGCCCATTAAAGGGATGAAACTTTACAAGTAATTTCGATGGGTTCTCATCGTTACTCAAGTGCACTCTAACGTGTTTTTTTTTCAGTTTCTTTTTAGCGAATTTTCGAAGTACACCGTTTCCGTTATATGAGCGAAAAACTGAAAAATGGGACCTTGAAGGACCCTCCACCCCACTTGCACCCACCCTACATGCCAGGACTTCAGTGCCTAGTATGTTCAGTACCTAGTATTATTTGTAAAGGAATGAGGATTCTCCTCTTCAACGCACTCTATAATTCTTCATTGACTCGACTACCTACAAGAAATCGTGGGGTTACACTACGGGGGGTTACACTACGGGGGGTTACAACTGAGCATTACGGGGGGTTACAACTGAGCATTACGAGGGGTTACGGTTCCCACAGATCCGTCACAGAACGTTATGCCTTCACAGAACCTTATTATTGACAAATAAAAAGAAGAAAAAAGGAAGGGGAATGCAGTTTAGCAGGTTTAATTAATAATTACAATGTTTTGTAAATTGGGGATATGTAGATTGTAAAAGTGTCAAATTATCTAACATTGATGGAGCAACATGACGTAGGTAACTCATTTCTTCCCGATTTGAGGTTTTGAGCCTTTTACATTCAAATTTTCGCGCCGGATCCAATGGTAACGACCTTCTTCCATGGGTAACGACCAAGAGTGATCTCGTTGACAGTTGATGAACCTTTCGTCGACAGGGTATCGATATTTGGTGTCCGATAGT
The DNA here is from genome assembly GCA_963920205.1 of Stenodema calcarata. Classification (NCBI taxonomy): domain Eukaryota; kingdom Metazoa; phylum Arthropoda; class Insecta; order Hemiptera; family Miridae; genus Stenodema; species Stenodema calcarata. Next base: position 3,101,406 of record OY986056.1, on the reverse strand, counting down.
ATCGAGCCTATCGATAATCTCAACTATCGACTATCTAACACCACTAGGGGAAGGGAGCATTCAATTTTCTGGGGCCACTTGTGGTTTATGGATTTATAAGACCAATACAGAAAATGATGTAGGACCACCATGGAAGAAGGATTTGCTTTACAAATCGGAGACTGCTCCAGTTTTTTCAACAGAAACTCAAATATTGACTGATCACCGAAAGAAATATTATTCTGAATATGATGATTTCAATTCTTACTTCGAAAGATTCACAACCGAAAATTCGGAAAAGTTGTGTGACAATTGGTCAGAATTTTGTACTAAGATGACAAATTAGTGATGAAAACGACCACTGATAAAATGTTCGCCACTAGAAGCGGTAAAATCGTTTGAGTGACGAGTCGTGGGGCGAAGGAAACGACCCCAACTAACCTCCTAATCGCCCGCCTCGTTCTTTTCGGATGTCAGGTGAATATGGCGGCAGATCAGGAAACATTTCAACAAATTCTAACTTCGCTTCTCAGCACGGATAATGACGTCCGTACTCAGGCTGAGGTAAGTTGTAATTCGTTTGAAATCCTTCAACTTCAAAACTGTACGTTCTTCGTCGGTTATGTCCCCGAGAATACTCCGTTCTCGGTGTCCCTTCTGCACATGCCATCCTCGGCATTGCCCCCGCGATGAGACCTCATTTGATTAACCCTCTCGCATTCCTCACCAATTTCTTTCCACCCGACCGTTCTCCGTTCAATTCTCGTAAAAATTTCATTGATAACAGAACGAAATTTTTCCTCCTTTCGTGATTTCGTTGGACACGGTTTCACGTCCTATTGTTATCATTCGCATATCGCGTGAACGGAAAACACGTTTCGGCCACATTTCCGTCCCGAGTTCTCACCACGGACGGTCCTCGTATTCATTCATCATGTTTTCGTTGTCCAGAAAACCTTCAACGAGCTGCCTCTGGACACGAGGGTGCTGTTGCTGCTCAACACCGTGCAGAATGTCGCCCAAAGGGAAGAAGAACGGCAGATGGCATCCGTCCTGCTCAGACGTCTCTTCTCGTCAGATTTTGGCGATTTCTATCCAAAGGTTCGTCAACGATTTCCTAATTTACTGTTGATACGTAGTCTCATTAGTCTTGATACGAAGTTGAATACCTACCCATTTGGGGTGAGTCACCCTTACGTGTTGATACCGAGCGGCCACAAAAGGGCGGGGAACACATCTTTAGAATGGAGGAAAACGTGATTCTACTAAGTAAATAAATAAATACCTTACTAACGCATTACTATCTTTATGACCAACCAACATCGTCAATATAGGAGACATAGTCAAGGCCATGAGGGGTTATTATTCAATGTTAATATTGGTAGTACTCCAATGAGATGCGGGCAGCTACCCTTGTCTAATTGGCAATCACTACTTTTTGTGCAAAACAATCATAAATTTCGATTTTCTATGAAAAGCTTCCAAAATTTCACTGAATGATGAAAAATGATTAACACTTTCATTGAACGAAAATAACTTTTGGAATAACAAAATGAAAAATTACTTTCAATCATATCATGAATGGGTAGCATTTTGATGCTGATGTTTTCGTGAGAATGATACTATACTGAAATGTGGATGTTTATCATCCTCTCGATATGGAGCTGAGGTGTGTGGTTTGTCCTACCCTGAACCAGGTTGAGAGAGTCAAGATCAGATTCTTCAAATCTCTGATGTTTCTCCCAAGGAATACTCCGGATGTGTATGTAAGGAAGGAATTTGGTTTGTGGCACATCAAAGTTGAAGTGGCAAGAAGAGTTTTCTGAGGATTTCGCAAAAGTTCAGAGATCTAAATTTAATACATATTTTTGTAAATTGGTCTCGGAAGCACAAAGATCGTCTGCGTATTTAGATTGTAAGGGGTTGTCACTGTATGCCAAACGACTAGTGGCACAGTTAAGATTGGGTGGACATATGAAGTTCTGTTTTTACCTCACTGGTATTAAAACTACATTTGATGGGGATATTGTTTGTACGATATTCAATACCGGAGAAAAAGATACCATAACTCACCTTCTATGCAGGTGCCCCATTTTCAGGGGTGATAGGAGAAGTTATCTGGGGGGTGATTTGCTGGACGAGGAGCATTTGGTTAGACTGCTAAATGTAACAGAGACCCATGATTACGGGAAGCTAAATGGTTTCATTCAGACGGCTGTCAGGCAGCGTCAAATAATTTTTAGTGAGGGTTTCCTAAATTGAGTTATTGTAATGTCCAATTGGATAGAAACATTTAGATGGTTATGTTTATTGATCGAAACGACCTGTAATAATTAGATTTGTCCATTTGGTATGTATCACCATTTATTTTCTGGTTTAAGTACTTATTTATTTTTCTCAGATGTGTGTTTTTATGCAACTCTTCGTAATGCCTTTAAGGCTTATACAAATAAATTCATTTCATTTCAAATGTGGATGTTAGACTTGGGGATCTACAGGTGAACGAGGATCACCCAATATGGGTACGTCAGTAGATCCTGAAGCCAAGAGGAGGATGTCGTGAGGTTAGAAAGCCGAAGGAGGATTAAATCCAACAAATAACAAATTTTGTTCACTGTCTAACCAGAATACAAAAGGAGGATTAAATCCAACAAATAACAAATTTTGTTCACTGTCTAACCAGAATACAAAAGGAGGATTAAATCCAACAAATAACAAATTTTGTTCACTGTCTAACCAGAATACAAAAGGAGGATTAAATCCAACAAATAACAAATTTTGTTCACTGTCTAACCAGAATACAAAAGGAGGATTAAATCCAACAAATAACATTTTGTTCACTGTCTAACCAGAATACAAAAGGAGGATTAAATCCAACAAATAACAAATTTTGTTCACTGTCTAACCAGAATACAAAAGGAGGATTAAATCCAACAAATAACAAATTTTGTTCACTGCCTAACCAGAATACAAATGAACGTATTCTGCATTTCTTTGAAGGCTGCCCAGTGCTGGGGGAATTTAAGCAGCGATTCTTGGGTGAGGCTGTTCTGAACCTGGAAAGAATTTCAGAATTGCGATATCTTATTCCGTTCTCAAACTGGAGCACTTTGAAGATGGAGAAACGTGGTTGATACTTGAGACGTTCTTCATGGTTAGTCTGCTCTAATCTGATAACGGAATAAGATATCGCCATTCTGACTTCACCATCAAGTTCAGCATTGAAAAATCCATAAACTGAGGTGTTACGCGGTAAATAAAAGGAGTCAAAATTTGTTATAAAACGTATAATGGAGACATTTTACATAAAACCAGTTATTTCTTCGAAAATTCGCTCTTATAACCATGCTGCTAGCAGAATTCAATTGGAATGATTAACATGATCTAATCAAAATCATAGGTAGTTATCTAATCAAATCGAATGATTTTCTGTTGTGTATACTGCCAATATTTTTACTTACCCTGTGTATACAGTTCAGATTGAATTATTTTCTTCGTGAATTATATGAATTATTTTCGTCTTGTTCACTTTTTCCTGAAATAGAGTCGCTCAGGTAAAAACGACTAAATGCCCTTGTTCATTTTTATCTGAAGCATAATGAACGAATTTCCTGGTAAATCTTTCGAAGCCAATGTTAACAAATGGCGATGATTCACCAAAACTTCCCAAGGTAAAACTTATTTCACCAAATAACTAACTTATTCATTAGAATCCACCAAAGAAAACAAACAATTTTTAAAATTTACATTTCGACAAATTCAAATGGACCAGTATAGTTTTTAGTTCATATTTACCTAGAGTTTGATCTTTCGAATTTTTCATGACCATCTGGAGCTTTGTACGACCAGGCGTTCGTTCACAATGTGGGCTCAAGGTTTGAGCAGGTCAAAAGTCGTCAACATGAGGGTGAATCATGCGGCAGCCTCTCGGGTCTATCTATGTTCATACTGTCACAGCTGATTCAAACAGCACGTGGTTTCAGATATCGAGTTAATTAATAATAATTAACATGAATTATTGATAATGATTATTACTAACCATAATTGATAAAAATTATGACTTTCTGAATCTACGTATCTTGGATCGTTAAACAACAAATGTGGGGGGGTTAAAAGATTTTCTTAGGTGGATTCCAAAAAGTGAAAAGTCATGTTCGACCTACAGGCGTAAGAAGTTGAGGGTTCTCAACTATTTAGTGAAGTTTGTAAAAATCGCCTATCTTTGACGGAGGATTGCGGCTGATCGGCTAGACCGATTTCAATGTTTGAAACGCCTGTCGACGTGGAATTTAATGCTCTTGAAAAGAAAAAAAAAGAAATAAAGCGCCATTTTCGTGTTATACGTGGAAAATCGAAGAAGTGCGAAAACTTCGCGCTTTTCAAATCTGAAGAACAACCTAAAAATCGTCGGGAACTTATATACCCGTTATTCAGGACCACAAGAAAGAATTGGATGTCTTGGCGCTTCTATAGTGGCGGAAAACTCCCCCGCATTTCAAAACTGCAAGTCAATCACATAATATGTGATACTATCCTTCAAAAATATTCCAACCCAGGTCCTGCAGGCCTGGTTAACTATCAACATGTCAGGTCACTATCAACATCTACTCGGTATGTAGGTAGGTAGGTACCTATTGAAGAGAGCTCATCGGATCAATGACGGGAAACGCGGTAATTTCCTGATTTCAAAGCTTTCAAGGGGTCATCACCCCCATTGGCCGCGTTGTGGGTTGACCATCTGAAGTGGGTCTGTAGGTCTCTTCCTACTTCCATTGAGGCCACGTCGAACTTGCATTTTTACTCCCAACTCTTTATTCTTTTGTATGGCGAAGAACTTGGTAGATAAATATTTATTTCCTACACATTGTGATCACTTTGTCGTCCTTGAACAAAATATTCTCCGACGTTTTGACTTTGCACACTTCCAAGGCACATTTGGTTCAGTGTTTGATGTGTGAATCAATACGACCATCAGGATGTCGATAGTATAATGGAGATTGATTTGAATAGAAATTATAAACCTTGTAAGATTAACCTGACTTAATTCGAGGATTTAAATCACTCAGGAGCAAGACAAAAAAATCCCACCGTTTTAGAACTGATTATCCAAATTATCAAACTCCTTAGATACCTCAACTGGTAGCTCATACCAAACTAGCGGTAGATGGTAGATGGCTCCTCACTGTGGAGTTCATGCTTGATTATCATTCATGCGCTCATATGTTAATTATTTTATTTATTGCTACTATGACACCATCGTTCAAACTTGTCATGAAAATCCGAATTTTGAGATTCATGTTCAATTGTGTTGAATAAATTGAAATGATAGAAAACCTTTAACGATGGTGCCATAGTAGCAATAAATAAAATAATTAACATATGAGCGCATGAATGATAATCAAGCATGAACTCCACACTCACTATTTTTAATAAGATGAGATCGTATGTCTTCAATCTGAAAATATAAAAGTAGGTAGACTGAATAATGAAAGGCCGTAAAAATATGCATATTTTGTTTACCCGTGAATGTACATTGAATTCTGTACATTTCGATCGTTATTGGCATCAGTTGCTTATCAGCTCTTAATTCTCGTTCTGTTCCTCGTTCGGTGGCTGTTGTGACACGATGGGGCTTTTTGCTGCTCTTCACACCCTCGAGCATAATCTGAATAATTTGGAAAAAACATGAATGACTTTCCTCAATTTCGTACATACAAACTGAATTTGATGTTTCAAGGTAGACTTCGTACCTATATTTTTTGCACTGAACACCTAATACCAATTGAAATAAGGGATACAGATGCATTAATTGCACTAATTACTTAAAAGCAGGAAAGAGACGATCCTGGACGGGTCATAGGACCATAATTTTGGAACTACCATTATCTACTTAGACTGTAAAAAATGTTTGGTATATGTATTGTGCACTGTTTTCTTGAATAAATTGGTACATCGTCAGTTTCTACCTGTTCGACAAACTTGAAAACCTTTTCAGGCTCATATACTTTGTATCACATGGGTGAGGTTTCTCCATGTTCAGGATCTCTCTTAGGGTATAAACAAACATGTAAATCACAGACTTAATACATTTTAGTGATTTCAGACACTAAGTTGTGTAACGTCGTGTAACGTCTTGAACTTGAATTCTACCGTTGTGTTACAGTTGCCTGTCGAGTCTCAGCAAGAGCTCAAGAACCGAGTCTTGCTGGCACTTCAGATGGACCAGTCGGACAACCTTCGACGTAAATCCTGCGAAGTCGCCGCTGAGATGGCCCGCAACCTTATCGACGACGATGGCAACAACATTTGGCCCGAATTCCTCCAGTTCCTCTTTCAGTGCGCTAATTCATCATCGCCCATCCTCAAAGAATCTGCCCTGAGGATGTTTTCGTGAGTTATTTGACAATATAAGTCGCAGCCTTGCGTCAAACGCGTCACAACTCGAATAAACAGCTGTTTTTCAGACGCAGCGAAAAATCGTTCCTGGATTTTAACCATAAGAATAGTTTCGATGGAAACTCCTGATTTACAGGTTTTTTGAAGTTTTTAAAAAATGCGTGCTTTTCGAGTTATAACAATTTTGGTAGAGTCCCGGGTAGCTGGACTTCGACACCGATTCAACGGCTACCTCAAGTTAGAACCGTTCTTTTCGAACCAATACAGCTGATTTTTCTGAACGAATTGATGAACTTAATCTCAAAGTCGAATTTTTGAGTTGTAACACTTTCAATTGCAAGGGTGCGAAATGTTAATGGTGAATTGAGACGTTTGCTGTCAAAACCAGCTCATGCCATATTTTTCTGAAATCTACTTTTTTTGTGCATAATTTGAAAGTTTAGAGGATCCTTCATAACCTGACGAAGGGGATATAGCCCAAATCCAGCTCATTCCAAGCTTTTGCCATCTCCCACGAGCCTTATTTTTCCTTTCTCTCCTTGCATTTTATTTTATGTTTATGTCTCAACTGTGAAATTTCAGATCATTTGAAAAAGTTAAGTGGATATCATTTATTTAAAACTCGTAAAGTCACAAATATTAACTGGTAAACTGAAAAAACCAATTTCACACAACCTAATTGAACAAAAAAAAAAAAAAAAACACAGAAAAACGCATGTAGAATCGTTTGTTTGCTCCAAAATCAGCTCATTCCAACCAAATCTTGTAATTACGCCCAAGGTAATGCCAGGTGCAATGAACATGAAAGACTAATCAAATTCTAGGCGGTACCTACAAATTCTATACCTACAATTAAACATTTAAAAAACAATTAGCTTTAGAACTCTGGACGTGAGAAGTTTTTTTGTCTCTCCTGTAAAATTCCCAAAAAAACGGAATCAGCTGGTTTTGATAGCAAACGCCTCAATTACTTTATGCTCTCAGAGCATGAAATTCCCTAAATAAATCCTACCAATCTGTTGATCCGATCGATTTATCCAATGATTGAGACTTCCTCGTGTTCGGTTTGAAGATCTGTTCCTGGCGTGTTTGGTAACCAGCAAACCCAGCATTTGGATTTGATCAAGCAGATGTTGCATCAGTCGCTCATGGACCAGACCTCATACATTGTGAGTTCACATCAACCAATCAGTCTTGTGTAAATAGACGCTGTTGGTATCTGTCACTCTCCATGGTTACGTCCGTTAAACATGTACATTTATGTTGTCCTCAGGTGAGGTTTCAAGCGGTCAAAGCAGTCAGCGCGTTCATCATGCTTCACGACAAAGAGGACCCTATTCACAAATTCTTCAAAGACCTTTTGCCGCCAATTATGCTGGTATATTATCTCCTTTTGTACGAGTATTTCAACTTGTGCTTCATTGCACCCTTAGAGCCGGTTTCACCAAAATACTCAAATCTCGATCAGGATTAATCTAGATAAATTCTAAACGAGATCACTAATGGGTTTCACGACGCTAAACTCGATGGCACGTATCAAGATGGCTTTGGTCCACAGCGTTTAGTGATAACATCGATGACAGCTCACTTCCTTGAGTTTGTGTTTTTGTTTGGAACCTAGTACTGTATATTATTGTTTTTGTGTAGATACGTAGATGTTATATTGTTACTGTAGTGTTCTTGTTGAAATACGATGGCTGATGATAAGGAAAAAACGGAACCCGGCCTTCGAACCGAGCGAGCGAGAACTTTCGGTTTGATTGGCGATACGCTGTAGTCCCTGGAAGAGAAAAGTTGAAATATATGTGTAAGTAGAGCTAGGTACCCTATTCGTTCTCCCTTTGTGTTCCTCCCATAAATGATTATAGCAAGGCTAGTTAGCTACCATCTCAACTGAAAAGTTGAAAAAAAAAACACCTGAACTTACCTGTCACTGGTATACTCGAGTTTCCCTTTAATAAGCCCCAGGACTGACATGACGAACGATTTTGAGAAACGATACCTAGTCGCGAAGTCAGTGTCATCGAGGACGTCAAAATCGTCCGTCTTCTCCTTGATCCATCTCAAGCGGCGAATTGTAAAGTGTTGTTCTTCATCATCATCAAACCCCAAGGTGAAAGCCCTTCAAACCACCACTCGTACTCATTATACTATTTTACTCACAGCAGTGAACGAAAATGCCAAAAGGAATCGTCAGAAATAAGTTGGTCGATAGGTAAATAAACTGATCATTCTCTATTAGGAGTCTTTAAACCCTCTAAAATCGGCGATTAGTTTCTAAACGCATTTTGGGGGCGTTTTAGCTTAAACGAGTTTCGTGAACCCCGACAGCGACGCTTTGCGAGCGTTTTATGTTTAAACTCGTTTGCCGTTTAAAAACGTTGGTGAAACTGGACCAAAGTTTCACATAAATATATTATATTTTACTCAAACTCTCTTTCTGATATTTATCTTCGTTGTCGATTTTCAGGTCATTACGGAATGCGTCGAGAAAGCCGATGACGACACGCTGTTGAAATGCATGATTGATTTAGCTGAAAGTGCCCCCAAATTCCTGAGGCCCCAACTAGATAACATCATTCAATTGTGTCTGAAGGTAATTCATTTTCTCTATTCAAAATACCTATTAAGTAGATGTTATTGATTCCAACGTTAGTTCATGATTTTATTTGCGTAGAAATCTCTGTTTCACAAAGCACGTGATTCTTATAAAATTGCACATTAAGGACGTTGGAATTTGAATTAATGTCAGTGGTCCTGTAAAATGAGGAAAGGACATCCAGGGCAGTAAAATGACACTCTCGTCTCCCTTTTCTGTTGGAGCAAATTCCGCACATGATTTTTTTTCTGTGCACGGTTCCAGTCTTCATGGACAGTAGTGTGGCATAGGGGTGGGGAATATTTAAGGTAACCGCTTCAAATTACCTAATACTGCCCAGTAACATATTGCCAGTAAAACCCTATTATTGGATTAACTGTTTTGAGCACTTGAAGGGAAAGGCCTTTGAGGGCCTCTTTGTCGCCGGCCATTCGGGATTCTGTGATAATAGGTTGGCTGGGACTATTACAGGTAATAGGTTACGGGAAACGAATGCGTGAAAGGTGTGCGATCATAACTGTCTTCAAGTTATTTGAGTGAGTATTGAGTCACTAGTTTAGTTTCGAGTAACACCGACCGTCTGGTAATAGGTTGTGGTATTAGGTTATTTCGGTAATAGGTTACCGGCGATTCGGGAACCTTTCCAGAGCCCAACACGGACTTGAAACCCATGTTACCCTATTACCGAAATAACCTAAAACCACAACTTATTACCAGCCGGTCGCTGTTACTCGATACCGTATTAGCAATGCCTAGTTTCGCACTCGCAGAAAGACTTACTAGGCCAGTCACCACGGACCAGAAAATGCCCAAAAAAAGCAGAAAGCTGATTTTTTGTAGGTTTGAGTAGTATTACACCAAGTTTTGCAGCTTCGAAATCCCTGGGGAAACTTTTTGAAAGCCAAAAAACCTCCAAGTTTTCGGACTTGTTTCAGTTTTTGTGTCTTAACTTGTAAAAGGTTGGTTTTCTACGAAAATGCCTTCTTACCTTTGTTGATGTAAATAGTATAAGCTACATTTAACCCCAACCCCACTGTAGGTCCAAGAGATCCCGAGATATTGGCCTTCGGAAATTGGCTATTTATTCCAAAAAGTTCGAAATTCACGTTTTAGTAGTCTCTTGGGTAGCATGTTGGCTCTAATATTCATCCCACGAGGAAAGTTGTAGGAATGAAAATTCTAGAGGGGTTATTTAGCTTTGATTATACACAAGCGAAGTCCGTAGGTCCAATTAGTCTCCAGTGAAAAAATGAAAATGCAAAGTTTAAAAATTCAGATTTTTTGTAAATTGACCCAGACGATTAGGGAAAGTTGATTGAAAAAATGGTTTATATTTAATAGGATTACATACTATTTCATATGTACACAAAATAGTATAGCGTATCGCAGTAGCCTATGGAAATGCTGGAAATCGTTCTAAAACCTTAAAATAGTCTAGAAAATGAGTAATCTGCTTTTGTACCCCTCTAGGGATCGAGCTTTTGATGCCCCAAAAACGTAGACATGTTCGGACTTTCTTCAGTTTTTCGCTTATAACCCCAAAACAACGCATCCTAGCGAACACCTTACCAAGATTAATTAAAGAACATTAAGGCTATTATAATTAATTAAGAATACCAGTTCAACCCCTGGGGTATTCTTAAGACTACCTTAAGGTTTAAGAACGATTTTCAGCTTTCCCCAGACCACTTTGAGGTCATTTCCTTATTTCACTGGATCATAAGTCGGAGAGATGTTCCACACCTTTGCCTTGCCCCCTAACACTTGTTGTATAGGCGAAAGTGAATGATGTGGCAGAGCAACGCATTTGTCTACCTGTTTCGAGTTATTCCTCTCTAAACTGGAAGTAACCCCTGACGGTCGTCATTACAGGTCATGTCGACTGACGATATGGACAACTCGTGGAAACATTTGGCTTTGGAAGTGATCGTCACGCTTTCGGAGACCGCTCCTGCGATGATGAGAAAAGAAGCCGGAAAGTACATCCCGGTCCTGGTCCCACTGGTGCTCACTCTCATGACCGACCTCGACGACAATCCTGAGTGGAGCGTGTCTGATGAGATTGTCGAAGATGACAATGACAGGTGAGTCTAATTGTAGTGTTGGGAAAATGATCATGTTACTAACCACTAGAATGACACCGCTATTCGCGTCAACGGTAACTAATTTCTTGCAATATCAACAGTGTAAGATGTGAAAATTGAAGAAACAACCCCAAACACAAATTAAAACGTAAAATATTTATTCAAATTGCTCAGGTTCGTACAAATTGATTTGCTCAGTCTCAGATCTGTATAAAAATTATGGTCAATAAGAAATACATACCAAATCTTTTCAATATGGTAACTTGTTGAAAATTTTAGACAAGAATTATTGAACGGCCTTGAGAAATGAGAATTTTAGAAAAATATCACGTACTGTCCAAGTGACTCTTCAACATTCATGACATTTTGGCGTGTAGTGATCGTGGCTCTTTGACACATGAGCACAGCATTTTCGTTTTCGAGTCATACTTTCTGTCATAGAATGCACATCTCATGGGCTACGAAGGAGTAGGTACCAAAGGTTCATCAGGTGCTGAATCTTCCCCCCAAACAGCAATGTTTTCAGCAGTTTTCGATCTATTGCGCTGTTGAACTCTATCTTCTATAATCAGCTTGTAGCCCGAATCAAAGAGAAAGTCTTTTCGATTGATTTTTCTCTTCCGATTGTTTTTAAAAATTGTGAATCGATTTTCCTTGAAAAAATTGTGAAAATTATTTTTTTTATGGGGTCATACTTCTATCCACCGTTTACCTACCATACGTCCATCTATCATATATGTCTATCATAGTTTGCCCGGGCAAAGAAACTACAGACCTACTCCTCTGTGGCCACATCCGTTCTCTCGGAAAGTCTCTTTTCCAAGGCAGGGAAGAGAGTTTCTCCCTCACAGAACCAGCTCGGTGGGAAGCTGGTTTTGAAACTGATTTCGAACTGGATTCGAAACTTGATTTTCAGAGTGTTGAAGATGATTTTAGCATGGAACATGCTCTAGCCTTGAGCTAACTGGGAAAAAGAGTCACATTTTTGGGAGACGGCGATGTGTCACGACATTTTGCAATGATTTCCACTTACAACAAGTCGTTGCTACGGAACTTTATCTTCATCATTAAATTTTGTAGAAAAATCGTTGCAAGGCTCGAAGGGCCGAGTTTTTTATGTGGTTTGTTTTTGTGGGAATTTTTCAAGGTGTTTTGAAAATCGATTTTTTAAAACAATTTTTTTGAAGGTTCGATTTTGTTCATTCGATTTTAAATCGATTCAGAAAATCGATTTTTTATAACGATTCCCATCCCTAGTTTTTAGGAGGAGGAGGAAGACTCTGTGATTCACCGAGAGTAAGAAACAGGAGATTCAGCAACCCCTGGGGTATTTTTCACCCCACGGTGTCAATCTAGAGTTAAGATGGAAATTAAATCTTTGTGACTGTCCTTGAATTGGGATGGAAGGCCTCCATTTATGTACATTAGGTACTCATGATTCTCTTGGATCGCGTATAAATCTGTTGATTCTCATCTCATCTACATTTGAGATTACAACGCTTATAACAATACACATTTTTCGTTGGAATTCTGTCGTGATTATTTCATTTGTTATGTTCCAGTAACAACGTGGTGGCGGAATCTGCCCTTGACCGCTTGGCCTGTGGACTCGGAGGAAAGACCATCCTACCCCAAGTCATCTCCAACATCCCACAAATGCTTAGCAACCCGAACTGGAAGTACAGGTTGGTATTGCGTTTTCGTGTGAAGTTTAATAGAGTGGTTTCGTTTTCGATTAACGCTGATATTGAATTATTATTTATGAAGGTACGCAGCCCTCATGGCAATATCTGCTGTTGGCGAAGGATGCACGAAACAAATGGAAGGGATGCTCGGGCAAATCATGGACGGCGTGCTTCAATATTTAAGCGACCCTGTAAGTAACGAGGTTGTGTAATGTTGGGTTCACGTGGATTATACAGAATTTAAGGGTCGTACCACAGGATCGATTCTACAACTAATTTCTGATGAAAAGTGTCCTATAACTTTTTTTATACCGGTTAAAATCCGACTTCTTTCATTTTTAAGATTTTTTTCGTGTTTTCGACCCTAAGTCACTAAAATGGCCATAAATCCCTAATTTTTCAGTCGAAATTCCCCATCTCCCTAGTGCTAAATGAAACTTTTTAAAGAAGATTCAGATGTTGATAAATGAGCCCGAATAGGAAAGTCTCGAACATTTCGGGAATGCACAGTTTTTTCAAAAGTTTGTAAGCCTAACTGAATCTGGCGGTTAATTTCATACTGTAACTCCAAAAGTTTGCTCAATAGCTCAGCTTTCCAACGGTATGATCACTGATTGTTTACAGTGGACCCATGGTGTAAAATCCTAGTTCCCGTGCCAAAAACCGTGGTACGACCTTAACGCTTACACCCTGTATATACAGCACCAGGAATCCGTTTTGGTTGCTAAGCGGCTCTGCAGAACTATTAAGACCATAACAGTTACTGTCTCCTTTGATCGATCTCGAATTTGCATTGCAATACCCAAACTCTGCTTACATATTATTGCCCATCCTTCTGGACCATCCATGTCATTCTGTCATGCAGCATAAGTAGATCAATAATTAATTATTAATCATTGTCATACCGGAATTACCACGCCTTGTGATTCTCTTATTTAAGCTCGTTGTAGGTGTAAAATTAGACCTGCAAGGGAAAGTCTCGAAGTGACCTGGGGAAATCGTTCTAAAGCCTTAAGATAGTCTTGAAAACGAGTAATCTGTGGTTGTGCACTCCAGGGGTCGAGCTTAACTTTTGGCGCCCCGAAAACGTCGTAATTTTCGGACTTGCTTAAGTTTTTGGCTTATACTTGACTCATAAACAACGCATCCCAGCGAAAACATTACAAAGAGACAAATTAAAGAGCTTTAAATTCTGCTTCGATTGATAAGCCCCCCTGCATCCTAACCTGTCACGATGGGAATTACAAGGCAGTCGTCAAATGTAATAGAAAATGGAAATATTAAAAGAACACAAATCAGTCGTTTCAACAAGCGAACCCGTCATGTAAGAAACCCATCATTTGTCTCTTCGGGTTTTTCCAGGATGCGTTGTTTAGGAGTTATGTTCGAAAAACTAAAGAAAGTCCGAAAATTTCGAAGTCGTTGGGGCACTAAAAGTTAAGCTCAACCCCAGGAGGTTACCAACTCAGTTTACTCGCTTCCAAAACTATCTTAAGGTTTTAGAACGATTTCCAGCTTTCCCCAGGTCACATCGAGGTCCTTTCCTTTTCACTACACTAGTACCTACTTTTCGGTCACTATTCGAAGAAAGCCGAGCCATTGCTTAGAGCTTTATGGCGGGATTTGTAGGGACTTCCACTTAAATACTCTGTATATACCTACTATAAAAACACGTTTAGACACCGCAATAGCGCCTCACAAAAATACTTGTCTGGTTACTTGCATGTCGAATCGATTTTCGGACTTGATAAGATACCTCGAGTTGATCGTAGCGCTAGTGAAAGAGGGCGTCTCCGCTATATTCGCTTACAGTTCGGTCTTGTGTCTTTGATCAAATAAAGGATCTTGGTTTTGTACTGCTGAACCCACTAATTTTTAGTTTACATTGAAAATGGCATACGATGGCATCACATGATACAACCTTGTAACTCGAAAACCCCAAATTTAACAGGAGACACAAAAACCTAACCTAGTATCTACTGCTCCTGACGCTACTGCCTACTTGATATTAAAAGAGGGTTTCATTTAGGTCTCTACAGGGTTCGTGCCGGTCAGGGAAGTCATGGAAAAGTCAGGGAAATATAAATGGGCACTGGAAGTCATGGAAAAGTCAGGGATATTGGATTTTGGTCAGGGAAAAATCTCAAATCGGGTGCAGAATTGCGAAAAATCCATGATACGCGTCGAAAACCCCTTTACCAGTTGAATTTTCGCGCCGCGTTCTCGTCCTCGCAAAGGCTCGGTACCGTCCGGTGCTTCATTTGCTTCGCCGCCAGCGCTGGCCGTCTGGCTGGCTGCTTATATTGTTTTTCTTCATTTGCGCATCTAAAATTTTCGATTCATGCAAAACGATACTGTTTAAAGGATCCTGAAACGTTGTGAAAAGTCAGGGAAAAATCGAAATTTTTGGTCTGGAAATCAGGGAAAAGTCAGGGAAATTGAAAATCGGCACGAACCCTGCTCTAGAGGGCAGATAATTCATTTTCCGCCAAAATTCGAACCATGGGACAATGAGATACGAGGTTATCATGTGATGCCATTGACATGGTCATGCAATACCGCTGGAACGTTTTCCATATTTTTGCCTTTAACAACGAAAATGGTATTAAACAGCATCCTAGAGTGAGGTACGCTGCGTGCAACGCCATCGGGCAGATGTCAACAGATTTCGCGCCAACTTTCGAAAAGAAATTCCACCAGAAAGTCATCCCTGGGCTACTGATGGTGCTGGAGGACGACCAAAATCCTCGAGTTCAAGCGCATGCTGGTGAGTGATATTGACAATCGCCTACAGTAAATCTACACTTCAGACGATTTTTCAGTATGTGAAACTTACAAGTGAATGTGTATGTTAGTGGTACCAGTGATGTTGATTGCCTTGTGTCAACTTTTCAGGGGCTGCTTTAGTAAATTTCAGCGAGGACTGTCCTAAAACTATCCTCGTTCAATATTTGAACGAAATCATGGCGAAACTAGAAGCCATTCTGAGTGCTAAATTCAACGAGGTTAGTGAAATCCAATATTCCCGTATTATCGAAATTATCCAGTAGTTATAGGACCAGAAAATCCTCAATCTACATGCTTTGTGATTAATCCGTGGTTATTAATGTTTCTGTTCATCAACTACCAGCTCGTCGAAAAAGGAACGAAATTGGTTCTTGAGCAAGTGGTCACTACAATCGCATCAGTAGCTGATACGTCTGAAGAACAATTTGTTGCTTACTACGACAGGTAACTTTTCTTTTGCTATTGATTGTGTGCCTTCATATATTTGACAACAGGTAGAATTTAAAGTCCTAAATCGAAACTAGACTTCTGTCGTCAAACATTTGAACGTAGTGTATTTCGTTTACATTGCATCATTGTCTGTTTTCTCGGGGAAAGCTCGATATATTTTCTTACGGATTTTAGTTAGCAACAGTACTACTTAAAACCGACGTTAAGTCCTCATTATTTTATCCTTCAAGGATGTGGGCGATTGTGGAATTAAGTCTACTCGAACTTTGAATCTTTTGAACTTCGATCATTGAACTTGAATATGACATATTGTACATTGTACTCCTAAAACCTTAAGATAGTCTTGAAATCGAGTAATCTGAGTTTGTACCCTTCCAGGGCTTGAGCTGAACTTTCGGTGACCCGCAAACGACGAGATTTTCGGACTTTCTTCAGCTTTTCCCTTATAACTCCTAAACAACGCATCCTAGCGAAAACCCTTACCAAGAGACAAATTAAAGAACTAAAATTTAGCTTCGATTGTCCCCTTACGTTAATATTGGACCAATTGACAGGGTAGTAATCGACGGCCAAAAAAACGACAATATTTCATGTATATGTACCATTTTACGACTTTCTGTCGCCTGTAAAATCAAAAGTACTGGTCCTATCAAAACCCTTGCGATCAAACTCAACGCCACGTTCAACGAACGCCTAAATTTTGAAATTCGACCAATTTTAATCATAATTATATGCTAAATTCCAAAACAGTCCATCTGGAATATCCTACATCTTGCTTCCTGACCATTATTTCTGTATTTAGTAGTATATTTTTAGTAAATATTAGAGAATATTTGTAGTTATTGGTGTATTAAAAATATACCACTACGAAAATGGTCGTTTTTTTGCCGTCGATTACTACTTTATAAATTGGTCCAATTTTAAAGTTGGATGAAATCGAAGCAGAATGTAATGCTCTCTAATTTTTCTTGCGGTAACGTTTTCGCTAGGATGCGTTATTAAGGAGTTTATGCGTTAGTTTAAGCAGATTTAATGCGTTATAAGCGAAAAACTGAAGAAAACAATTAATTATAATATAATTAATGGATTGATATTATGGATTGATAATATTACCTTGTGTAGTTTTTGATTGATGAATGATGGTTTGTTTAGACTGATGCCTTGCCTGAAGTACATAATTCAGAACGCCAACACCGCAGAACTGAAGATGCTGCGTGGCAAGACAATAGAATGTGTGAGCCTCATCGGTCTCGCTGTTGGAAAAGAGAAGGTTAATATCTAATGATTTATTCATTTTTCTATTTGTCGAATTTTTAGTTTTCAAACTCACTAATTGGTATTGTGTTACAGTTTATAGGCGATGCTACTGAAATTATGGATTTGCTATTGAAAACACACACGGAAGGGGAACTCCCTGACGATGATCCTCAAACGTCTTATCTCATCTCTGCTTGGGCCAGGATTTGTAAAATATTAGGTGAGACTCTCCCAACTCGAATGTGTTTGGATCCGGTGTTGATTCCTGGACAAATGATCGTCTATTTGGTTGTGGTTCTGTGAACAAAGTATTTAGTAATTTTGTTTGTGGTACAGGCAAGCAATTCCAGCAGTACCTTCCTCTCGTGATTGGCCCGGTCATGCGCACTGCTTCGCTGAAACCAGAAGTCGCTGTAATGGACAATGACGACATGGACGAGGTTTCAGGCGACGACGATTGGCACTTTGTTTCACTTGGTGAACAGCAAAACTTTGGAATACGGACTGCAGGTTAGTTCACCTTGAAATTGTCATTTACACTATCTGCTCCTTGATGATTGCTAATGAAACCTTTGAAGGGTCTCGAAAGATTATTGTGGGTCTCTGTTATTCGCAATTCTGGGAATTACCTAAATAGTAATCTGAAGGGGCTTTACTCGAGCAACAAAAACTGTTGGATCCGAAGAAGTTGCACTAGAATAGTTTTTGGACAACACGAAGCAATAAAAATTGCCCAATCCTGTCGAATTCTGTCGTATTGTCGAAAGTTGTCCAATGAAAATTGATTGCGCCAGTTTCTGACCCAGGGAGACTGTGCTTTGGACTGTCCAACCTCTGAGATCCTGTTGGACTGTGAACTATTTTTGAATTTGGTCCGAGTGTCAAAAAGTGATTGTGAAGTCCTGATCAGAATGGTTGGACCCCTAGTCAGCAGAAAAGATAGTATAATATACGAAATGTGACTGAGCATCGCATTTCTACGCTTTTTGGAAACAGGCCTGATGTATTTATTTCGAGTGCACTCCTCAACGAAAAGCATAATAGTGCCAGAAGTTCTGGTCGGATGTGAAAGGCGTTTACAGAATCCAAAATCTTCCCGTTTGATCAATTCATTTTCGGCCAAAACCAAACCCTCGACGTTCAGAGGAAGTGGGAATAGCCACACAAAAAAGAAACGAAACAAGAGACATGAGGGGAAAATGTGGATCACAGGAACCTTGCACGAGCCGCTGAGGACCTGTGAAACATGGTGTAAATACAATGGGAGATTCGTATGATTCTAAACTAACCGGTCTAACTGAAGGAATAATAAAGTAACATTGATGGAAGGTCTTGATTTACAGTAAGCGGTAATACATATTATTGAAAAGGAGGACATGGATGATATAAGAGTGGTATTACAGATTTGGCTATGATTTATTGGCAGCCGGGGCAGGCTCTCAATAGTTGGTTATTTCCTAACATGGATGAAGATTTAAGAAGGCAATTTCTCGTATATGAATCTCAAGTATAGCAGGCGAGCCTGGTGTTGAGGTTTGAACACTCTTGGACTTCACTTGCCGAGAAGGGTCAAGGGCTGGAAATGTTGCTTAGCTCCCATCAATTATCAGCAACGTCGAGGTGAGAATAGATGTCCAACAACTTTTGGGATAGTTGCGCAATGCTTTTTTCTGCAATTTTAGCTGATACAAATTACGGTAAGTGATGGCAGTATTGCAGTCAGGCTGACAGCGATTGTATCTTTTTTTTCTGGTCCAAAATTTCTTTATTAGAAACGTAACATAACTAGCTTGGCCCAACAAGTTAGTTTACTTTAATAATATATTCGACAATGTGTAGAGTTCATAGTCCAATGGCAACTAGGTACTCTATTGGATTACTTTCCCACACGACTTGTCACATCGCGTTACAAGGTCTACATGTCTAGTAGACGAAGAACTGCTGGGTTCATGTGTTCATGCAGCTGCCGCTCGTGTTTAATCGCAAGATCCTTAACCACCTCGCTAATTGTCTCCATCTTGCGGTCCCGGTGGAGGTCATCATTTCGTATGTACCAGGGAGCGTTGACAATACTCCTTTGTACCATGTTCTGAGATGTTTGTATCATCTGGATTTGTCTTTTTCGTGCAGCCCCAGAGCTGGATGCCATACGTCTATGCAGGCCTTAGAATTTGCTTGTAGATAAGCAATTTCTTGTGTACGGTTAGTTGTGAGTACCTGCCGAGCAGCCTGTACATTTTTTTGAACTTGATACCTAATTGATCTCTTTTTTTTTAATGACATGCTCCTTCCATCTCAGTTCGCATCAAGTGTCATTCCTAAATACTTCGCTGTATTGGCGTAAGGATTCTCACGTCCATTCGACATAACTGGTACTTTTGTTACGTTTTTGTTTGTAAAGTTAGTATAAGTAGATTTCTGTTCATTGAGTTTGAGTCGCCATTTTCTTGTTCACGTACTGACATTGTTAACACTTTCTTGTAATTTCCTGGTTGCTTCCTCTACCGTATCCCCAACTGCTAATCATCAGCAAAGGTTAGGTAGATCAAGAGTAAACAGGAGATATAGCAAGGGTCCTAGCACGCTACCTTGCAGAACGCCTGCCCTTATTTTCTTGAGACTGGAATACTCTCCCTCATGTTTCAACAACAATTGTCTCTTGATGATCACTCTGTAAATATGTTGACCTGAATGTCTCATAAGTTAGAACTCGGAGGATGAGGTTGCAAGAGATTACAGGTGCAGAATGATTCTGGTTAGCTCTAATTATTCTTATTCTGTCTTCAGGTATAGAAGATAAGGCCTCTGCATGTGACATGCTGGTGTGTTATGCCCGTGAGCTGAAAGAAGGATTTGCTGATTACGCAGAACCCGTTGTTAAACTGATGGTTCCCATGTTGAAATTCTATTTCCACGACGGTGTAAGAACGGCTGCCGCTCAATCACTTCCTTGCCTCCTCGAGTGCGCCAAAGTTAAAGGTAAAACGTCAAATTGAGCTTCGGCTTGAACATCACAGGAACACTGAAGTGACTCCTGTTTGAGATTTAGCCTTCATTCTCACGTACATTTTCTCGTCCAGGTAGCTCTTTCTTGCAAGGAATGTGGGAATTCACCTGCCCCGAGCTTCTCAAAGCCATCGAGACTGAACCAGAGATCAATGTCAAACACGAACTCATGTACTCGTTGGCCAAGGTATGTGAATCGTAGTTGACTCCTTCATAGTACGTCTATCACGTCTTGCCTCTACCACAATAAAACTTTCGATTGGTCCGCAGTGCATTGAAACTCTCGGCAAAGGCTGCATGACTGAAGAATGTCTGAAGGAACTACTGAGAATAATTGATGCAATTTTGAAACAACATTTCGAACGAGCTGTTGAGCGGTTAGACAAGCGGAAAGACGAAGACTACGACGAGGTTAGTATTAAATTTTCCAAAATACAGCCAATCCGTTCATGATCACTTAACACGTTGACCTCCAAGCTAAAATACAGGAAACCTTAGCCTCAAGCCAAAATTTTGGTTTCTTCTATAACTTTCAAATAGCTATTTTAAGTTGAATTTATTCGTCAAAATGTGACATTTGTCCATATTTTAGAACAATAAAACAGTTTTTCGGTTAGACCCATTTTGGGTCTTATTGGCCCCAAGGAAGGAATTCATAGCTCGGGGCCATAAGACCCAAAATGGCTCTAATAAGATTGAAGGGACAAGAAAGTCGAAATTTAATATCACGGGTGACATGAACAGTAGAAGAATAATCAAACAAACCAGCCTTCTTGAAGCAAACAGAGCAACTAGCAATTCGAAGTGGACTGTAAACATGGCATAAGTGGTTCCACTTCTTCTATGACTGTTAATTAACTCCCAACATATTTTTCGACGTTAAGAGTTGCAATGGATGCTGTAAATACCATAGAACTGAGATACATTTCGTGTTTTCTCAAAAAAGGTTGCTAGGAGCGCTAAAAGCTCATAAAGGTGTAGGTAACATCCTAGACACACGTAGGGTCTTATGGCCTCACGTGAAAGTTTTGCTAGACCCATTTTGGGTCTAATTTTCGTTCTGTCTCAGATGTATTGACGTTATATTATCAATTGCACTGTATTGAAACATCTGTCGCCAGAACCTAAATTCAAAATTGTTGTTAAAAACTCAAAAACTCGATCGCTTGTACGAGTACTATTCATCTGTGGGTTCTGCACTGCGTCTTATCAGTTATTCTGCAATCATCATTCGTGTTACGACTGTTTTCTGTTGTTTTTAGGTCGTTGAAGAACAATTAGAAGATGAGGACAATGACGATAATTACACCTTGGGTAAAGTGGCCGACATCATTCACGCCCTCTTCCTCACTTACAAGGAAGACTTCTACACTTACTTCGAACACATTATGGGACATTTTGTTAAGATGATGGTGAGTTTCGGGACTTCATAACAAACAAAAAACTGCAATGCTCTGGAGATAATATCATATTATGAGTAGATGCTCTGGTAGATGTGTATCATATCTTGTATTTTTAATGAAAACGAGTTATACTCGTAGAACTTCAAAAACCAGGTTTTTAGCCAGTAACCTTTTTTTTTTTTTTTTTTTGTTCAGTTAGCCACGGCTACAGCCTCTCCACCTTCACCGATTCGCTTGAAATTTGGCACATTTTCGTGTATTGACCTAGAGAATGAGAGCCTCCCAAGTTACAATTTCTCACTTTTTGTGACACGAAAAACTCCTATATCACAAACGACGACGTTAAGGTCAATTTTGGTCGAATGGTGTTAGGATCTAACGCGTAATGTATCTGATACATGTACGGACGGAATCACTACGCACATAAACTAGAAATGAAGAAGCTGCGCAGTTTTTCCTTCTCCTGGAAAGTTAGGTAGTACGTAGGTGATAGGTTATCATTCTGGAGTCCAAGCGGAGATGAGGGGTTCTCATTATAAGGGGACGTTATGCTGTTTCCTTTTGGCGAAGTGGATTGATTGATCCCTGCTCAGGCCATTTTTCTTAAACTCTATTTACACAGCACTATTATATCGTGAACTTCTTTTTCTCACCATCAAAACATGAGCTCAAATCGAAGAAATTCGCTCTAATCTACAATCCGTAACTGTTTTCCACAGGGACCTGAACAGCCCTGGTCGGACAGGCAGTGGGGCCTGTGTGTTTTCGATGACGTCATCGAGTATGGAGGTCCGCTGTGCATCAAATACCAGCAGTACTTCCTTCGCCCGATTGTCGAAGGTGTTGCAGACAAGAATGCGGCAGTCAGGCAAGCGGCAGCATATGGATGCGGCACGCTCGCTATGAACGGTGGCCCTGCCTTTGCCGGTAAGTTATTGTTTCATTTTATTCAAATATGAAGGCGAAAAACTTTCCGAAGTCACGTGTACACGTTTGATACCAATTGGAATATAAATAAGTTCAGAAAAGGTACATAAGTTTGAATAAATGCGTCAATCATCGAAGTATCTCGCAGGCAAATTATCGCGAATTTTCTGATACAGGTACGAAGTTTATTATACCATTAACGTTGTGTAAAAACTAAGGTCACTATGACTAATTAGTGGTGAGCGGAGCGCTGACCGCAGCCGACCGACAGGTCCCCTAGAGTCAGATATGCATGAGGAACCAGTTCTTGTACTGAGAAGTTTGATTATTCAGTATTTAAAATAATAATATTAGAAAATAGTCTGTCATCCATAGTTGTACGATTTCTCTTACTTCTTCCATTGCTGTACAGGAACGTGCGCTGAGGTCCTCCCTAGACTCGCTGAGATGATCAACGACCCGGAGTCACGTCTTGAGGAGAACATCAACTCGACGGAAAATGCTATTTCTGCCGTCACTAAAATTTTGCAGCACAACAGCTCAAGCGTTAACGTCGACGAAATTCTACCACACTGGTGAGTTGTTCATGGAGCGATTTCATTGTTGTCATAGAAGGCTGTATTTGCCCATTTATTGAACGCTCTCCGTCGTAGTTGGCCTAAAATGTTGCAATACTCCTTTTGTTCACTAACGAGTTCAGCAAGAGCCCTGCAGGATCATCGATGTACCGTTGCCATCCCTTGGGGAGACGGCATGAGGGAACCAGAGTTACAATAACCCTAGAACCTCCTTTCCACGCCATTTAAAAAAATATATAATGGGATCTGCAAATTAGTGAAACATAAAGTTAGTGATTCTGGCAGGATTTTCATTCTAGTGGACTCTTGTTTTTAATTGTATGATTTGGTCAACCAATTCTATTCTGTGCAACGCACGGGTAATTCAGCTACTTTATCAACCACTATCCACAAACATCCTCTATAATCCAATTTAATAAGGAATCTAAACTTAACGCCATTAAGCAATACATACCTACTCGTTCGAAAGAATTTGGGATAGTGCCTATTCCTCATTTAAAATTTTCATCGACACAGAATCAGTACTTTTTTGTTGGTGTTAAATACTTTAACGAACTTCCATTAGAACGCAAAATGGTTAAGAATCAAAAAACTTCAAAACCGTCATTTCTGATTTCTTGATCAAAAACGAAGGCTCTCTTATGGTTCCTAAATAGAACCATTATATCAAACACAACTTCTGCGCATTTATACTTGACCCAGTCGGTGATTAATTTCCTTAATTAGAAGCATCTATGGTTTGTTTGTTTTGTTTTTTAATATTATATTACGCATCTTTTGCGGCATCTAGTATAATCTTATTGTAGTACTGCTTATATGTATATATTTGTTGTTCATAATATAAACTATGACTCCTTCCTCTGTGCACGGTTCGCCATACAGAGGAAGTATATTTCCTGAATATACAATTGTATAACTTGTATTATGTTTGTGGAAATTAAGAAGAAAAAAATATCTTCCGCAGGTTGTCTTGGCTCCCAGTTTGGGAAGATACGGACGAGGCTCCGCACGTCTACGGTTACCTCTGCTACCTCATTGAGTCCAACAACTCGATCGTTCTCGGTCCCAACAGTTCCAATATACCACGACTCATCGCCATCATCGCCGAGGCCTTCCACAGAGACGCCATCTGCCATAAGCACCCCGTCGCTCTGAGGATGATCAGCATCCTTAGGCAAATTCAAGTAGGTGGTCCTTCAAAGCTCTTGCTCGCTTAGAAAACAACTATCAGACCAGTGGCCCAATAGTTGCACAAAAGCTTAATAGACTAATATTATTAGTAAAAGTGCCTACTAATAAGTAACTTATAATTTGTGTTACACAATCGGAAGGTACAAGCTCTTGTACGGAACTTGTAAATTTCTTCTAATATTATTGGTGACTTATGAACGAACCATTGTGCAACAGAAATTATTCGTTCCTGTAATTGGAACTTGTAGAGTTGTAAAATGTGCTAATAATTTCTAGGCTATTGAGCAACAGGGCCCAGCAGTGTAGTAATGCAAAAACTTATCTTCATCATCTCAGTGGTCTCCGTACAAACGGTGAAACTCTCCTAACTTCCTTGCCTCTAACCTAATTGAAGGGATTCGACTGTAAATTGTACAGACGACTCCCTTCAATTAGGTCTTTGGATCACGCAGGTTTACAAGAAAATAGTGTAGGTATGCAAGCATTATGCAACCCATATGTATTGAAGTTTTTGAAGTCGCTGAATCTGAGGTCAGTTGACCTTCATCAAGTCAGGTTGAAGATCAAATGATTGAAAACATCTGAAGAAACTGTTTAATTTTGCTGATTATCGATACATTGGTGAGAAAGAGCCGCCGGTATGGGATACCGATATTTCACACTTCGATACCCATCCCTACTAATGAGGGCTTCCAGTTAGGGATGCAACATTGGAACCAAATAATCGATTATGACATCAAATGATTAATCGTAAGCTAATAATCGATGTGACCAATTAATCGCTATGGAATCGATTTTATTTGCTTTCTCACTATCTAAAAATCCGACGGTTTTGTTCGTCTGTAGCTAACGACCTATTGTTAAATTATAAGGCCAATGAAGATTTGGAACTGCCAAAACGAATTGTACAATTGCACAAAATAGTTTTGAAGTGATTATATCTTATGGCTGGGGGCCATTCGAAAATTGGCGCAATCAAATTTGCGTGATACAAAAAAATGTGTTTCTTGGCCCAATTCATGTAGTGGTAGAGACTTGAAATTTGGCATGAGATAATTTCTATGCTATTCACACAATGAAGCTGTCATTTGGCATGTAGCCTCCTTAGAATTTACACTTTGAGCAGAATAGGGCCAGGATCAGCTTGGGGGCTCCTAAAGCTATCATACATTTCCATGATCAGATGTTTTCCCCAGTAAGGAAGTGAAGGTATAAATAGAACCGATAAAAGTATCAAGTGTGAATGTAGAAGACAAATCGTTGAAACAAAGGTTGAAAGACAAATCGTCGTTGTGATTACCTTTATGGATAAAGGATAACTACCTCCTTCGTCCATGCTTATGCTCTTTCAAAATCCTCAGTACTGCCAACTATTGAAAACAACACTTTTCTATGGCGCTTGAACTAAACAGTAACGAACAAGCCATATTGTATCTCTCTCATTTGAAGTTATAGGTTACAACTAATATTTTTATTGAATTGCTTCTACTTCCGTCCGCAGAGCAGCGGTGAAATTTTCCAACTCTGCGTCAATCAGCTGACAGCTGAGCAGCAAGTGGCCCTCCACGAGCTCCTCAACCCATGAACCACCATCACTCCACAGTGTGCCGAAAACAAAAATAATCCCCGGGTTGAATAATTATAAATAATTATATTTTTCTGTGATTTTTATTATATTATTGCTCTGTATAAAATTGGCTCAGGCGGGATCTTGTTCAGACCGAGAAATTTCTTGTCCTAAATTAGGCAGAAAATGATAATTCACGTATGTAGCTGCCAGTACTTCAAAGGAGAATATTTTTATACATTCTGACAACTAGACAATTTTTCGTTACAACAGCTTCGACCGAATTTGTATTCCACTCGATTCAACTTCGTTATTCCCCCCCAACTCTGATTGCCCTTAAATTTAACATCGTCCACCAACTTGTGGCACTTGTTCCATTATGATGTACAGAGTCAAGTTCCATTATGATGACAAAGTACTAGCCCGTATTTAATTCTGGAACAATTAAATTGAATACAATGTAGTTTTTCGACTGCTAATGAGATCTTTGAATTCATCTTTATGATTTGGGTAAACCCTGTTTGATACGATCTATACTGAGTTGTAATTTTGTTTTCTTTTACTCGTAATTTTGAATTTCACTCTGCGTCGCAATGAACTTAACCAAGCTAGAATTTCCATTTATTATATGATTTTGTCCACCTTTACTGATTTTCACGTTCGTTTTCGGCGAAGCACACTTGGAAATCAAAACGGCCGTTAGGGTCCGTCGTTATTACTGTGATTTTTTACGATCAAGGTTTGTGCGTTGTACGTTTTTTACCGCAACCTCTTCGAATAAGAAAGTCATAGAGTTCTCTCCTCTATGCGATATCATAGAGACAACTCCTCTATGAGGGGCAACCTTAGAGATCTCTTCTCTATGGGCGGTATTACCATAGAGATCCCTCCTCTATGGGGTGCAACCGAATTTTAGCGCCTCGTTTTATTTGTGTTGTTTGCAGTAGGCGCTCTCTACTATAAATCACAACTATTTTGTACATAGATATTACTACGTAGCGTTTTTTTAGGGATCTTTTGAGTTTTTTACCCTAATGTACCTAAATTAATTTTTTTTTTTTTTTTTGTTTTTGTTTTATGCATTTGATGGGAAGTTGGATGAAAGGTAGCGCCGTGTGCTCGTACCTTAGTCAGTAGCTGAGGACGTTCTGTAATTGTGTTACAATCATGTAGTTGAAGGTTCGTTCCGAGAAACTGTTTTATTGGACACTGATGTTAATTGTACACCGCTACTAGACGGTGTAGACAGAATATTTTT
The DNA here is from genome assembly GCA_963920205.1 of Stenodema calcarata. Lineage (NCBI taxonomy): Eukaryota > Metazoa > Arthropoda > Insecta > Hemiptera > Miridae > Stenodema > Stenodema calcarata. The sequence goes on along the minus strand of OY986056.1, from coordinate 3,074,239 downwards.
AACGTTGAAAGCTGTGTGCGTATTATGAAAAAATATCTTATTATTATTGCAATAAAGATATATTAATGGCCTCAACTAGATTGTTCGTTTTTTCTTCATTCGCTCCTATTAATTGGCTCCAGTTGGTTGTTATCGTCGTTCATTCAAACGAAAAGTGAAGATGTGGATAGTGTGGGCGATACCAATACTACCTACTTGGTATCGAATGAAGATATTCGATACCATACTCATAATATTGTCGATAGGTATCGCCCGTCACTAGATGTGGAATGCTGGTGATTGAATTACTCAATGCTGCGTGAATATCCATGTTTGACATTCGTTTCTAAATGGATTTTTCGATTAGACCGTATCCACAAAACTAAAAGTAGTTTTCTCTTTCCAACTGATCTATATGGTTTGGGGAATTTTTTGTTTTTGACATTTTATGTCTGCTTTGGCACATTAAATTAAAAAACTCTGCAAATTCTTGACACAACGGTTCATTATCTTCTTTGTACAGATCACCCTTCTGTCTAGATCACTAGGTCTAAATGTCTAGATCCTAAATGTTAGATTAATTATTATTGTCAATTATCACTAATTATTAACAATTTTATCAAGTACCTACTGAAAATTATTATAATTTATTGTTAGGTATTAATAATTCGTATTTATTGTTAATAATAATTATTATTAATTATGATTAATTAATGCGATATAATTCTGGGGTTTTTAATACTACGTCGGTAATAATTTTTCTATAAAAGAAGTACCTACCAACAAACATTCGAAATTACCTTCATTTCCGTAGCACGAAACGCACCTCAGAACAACAAACTCGACATCACTCAAGCCATATGATGTTTCAAAGAGCTTGTTAGTAGGGATGGGAACCGCAAACTCTAGTATCGATACTAACGGTATCGATACTCGTTTTTGTTTCAATACCAGGTATCGATATATTGGTTAAAAAATATCGATACTGAACAATATTGAAAGTATTGAATCGAAGAATTCCCGGGTAACCCAAAGGTGCCCTTACTGACAAGGTAAAATGGAAAAACCGCGGGTTAAATTCAAAATGTATTTATTAATATGTATATTTTATCATACATACATTTCACATGTAATAATATATTATGTGTATGATATAAGTCAAATAAATAAAATCTAAAATGATTTTTCCCCATAGACTAGTTTTAACAGTTCGGACGGCACCGACACATATATTATTACAAGTCATTTATTCAAAGTCAAATAAATATAATCTAAAATGAATTTTTTTCCCACAGACTAGTTTTAACAGATGCTAAGAAAACTCTTTGAGATAAATGTGTTGGCGTCAACCTGTTACCATAATCATCCATTATTCGGCCACACAGGGAAAACAAGCGTTCGGACGGCACCGACACAGCTAGAATGATAAGGTACCTACGAGCCAACGGTGGCAGTTGGAGGTTGTGAGGCGTTCTGAGCGGTACGCAGGAGTTAAGGAAGAAATTATTCGTGTTTTGTTCAATCGTACACAACACAGTAATTATAGAAGTATCCCGTGTTCAATACTCGATATTTTTCTAAAAAAGTATCGATACTCCCTAGTATTGCTTTTGAGCAGTATCGATACTAAATATACGATATATTGAATCAAAAGTATCGATACTTCAAAATATCGAGGCAGTATTGCCCAACCCTACTTGTTAGAATGAAAATGGACCTGTATTTCAACAGTTTGATTCACGATCGTGTTGTGAGGCACAATCTTTGAGCCGTCATTGTTAACGAACGGCTGGTCGTACACAGCTGCAGATGGTCTTAAAAAATTCTACGGAACAAACTCTATCTAAATATGAAATAAAAAACATGTTCCATGTTTCTCGATTATTAGCTTCCCTGGTAATGAAGCTTCGACCCTCGCACATAAGATTGTTTACTAACCATTTATAACATCGCATTGTTGGATTAATATCTCGTAGATAAATATAAAACTGCGACATAAATGCGTGATAAATCGAGAGCTTTCCAACGAGTGGTGAACGATTTCTGTCCGATGAAAACTAAATAAGTTTCATTTCCCCAGCAACGGCTCCGTTGTAAGCGGAAATCATTAGACAATTTCGTCACCCATCCCGCGTCACCCATTCCGCGTAACGTTTTTCGGTTAGTTAGTCCAAGGCTAAATGTTCCATGCTAAAACTCGACATCACTAAAACCATATGATGTTCCAAACAGCTCCTTAGTATGAACATTGACCTGTATTTCAACAGTTTGATTCGCGATCGTGTTGACACGTTCATATCGGCTCAACCTTTGAGCCGTCATTGTGAACGTACAGCTGGTCGTACGAAGCTGCGGATGGTCTCAAAGAATTCTAAACATTAAACTCTAACTAAATGTGAACTAAAATCTACACCGTTCTATATGAATTTTTCGAGATATGAAATTTTCAAAATTTCAAAATTCGTTTTGAACCCCTTCCCCTTGACCTAGGGTTATGAAAAGTTTCGAGGACCATTGTGGGGTTGGTCGAAACCCATAAAAAGTCTGCAAAACATTGAGACATTTTCATGTTGTGTGCAAACAAACTTCGTATCAAGTCATGCGCATATCATAATTCGAATTTAGAGTTCCCTCAAGAGTTTGTATACCGAGTATCAGCTTTCTAGGATGATCAGGGCCGAAACTGGGAAGTAATATCAAACTGTAAAGTACCTACCTAATCCCAATAACGAACAACTTCACTTCTGATGGTCATAATCATCATTGTGACGACTTGGGACAATTTTCATGAGCAAATTTCGTGACGATTTTTTTTGTTTGTGTGCCATAGCAAAGACATAAACTGTAAAGTACCTACCTAATTCCAACTTCACTTCTGATGGTCATAATCATCATTGTGGCGACTTGGGACAATTTTCGTGACGATTTTTCGTGACGATTTTTTTTGTTATGTGCCATATGAAATACATGAAAATGTCAAAAAATTTCGTAATTTTAACTCAACGCTAACTGGGCAAAGTGGCGCGGACGGCGTACGATTTTCTGAATCTACGTATCTTGAAACGTAAACCAACAAATTTTGAGGGGGGGTTAAAAAATCCTCGAAAAGAGTTACTTACATTTTACGATAATTTTCACTTACAACCAAGCCGTTGCTAGGGAAATGAAACTTCTTTAGTTTTCATCAGACGAAAATCGTTCTCCATTCGATCGAATGCTCTCGAATTATAACTCATTTTTTGCGTATTTGTTCTCGGTATTTATGTCAGACTTATATATATTTTTATGTTATAATTGCTTGAGGTTGAGGTTACCTGCATTTCTGTTTTCATTAAAATAATACTACATCCTAACAAAGTTGGTCGTATAGGAAATTGGAATTCGTTGTTCTGTTAAGCCGGCGCTACACGACGCGTCGAAAGTTGGGCCAAACGTTTGACCGTACTCGACGAGTGACTCGAGCTAAAGCCCCAGCTACACGGTGTGGCAAACGTTTGATCCAGGTCGAGCCGTTTGAAGGTCGAGCCTCCAAGAAACGAATGTTCCCGCCAACGTTGGACCCTTCTTTTTCCTTTGACTTGGGCGCAAAGACCGCTCTCAGAGCGATCGCCCTCCAACGCCAACGTTGGACGCTGGACGTTGGAAGGTCGGCTACACGATGCTACCAGTCACCAAGCGTCCAACATTGGAAGGTGTTGGTAGCATCGTGTGACGCCGGCTTTATTGTTAGTTTTGATTTAGCCATCAGCGTGAATACATGACATGTATTCACACATTGTGCGCTCCGAATCTTACATATTGTATTTGTGTAATTGGTTTTAACCCTTATCCTGGCAAGACATCAAATTTTGGACTTTTTCAAAATTTTTTTGTTATTTTCTACTCTAGGAGCCTCCAATAATCACAGTTTGAGGTTGAAAATTTTTGGCCCCCCATAGTACGTTTTGTACACCAAAGGTATCATATATGATACTCCGCCAGGATAGGGTTGTGAAAATATAATTAACAAAAAATTTTTAAAAATCAGTTTTAATACAAAAAATGGTTGAAATTTTAATACAATTTCAAGAGATCAAGGTTTCGTAATAAGGAACATTGTTTACACATATATAAATTCTAAAAAATTTGGGAAGAATCACATTCCTCATTTAGGGACTTAGTATCTTACAAAAATCACATAGCAAACTAGGAGCAGTCAACGAATTTATGTTAAAAATTCCCTCTATTTAGTCATGTTTGCTTTTTTGTCATGAAAATGTATAAAGAAATTAAAAATTATGAATAGAATTGGCGAACTATAAGGCACAAAACGAGTATATGGTAAAAAAATACTTATCACTTTTCGTGAGCTGCAGTGAAACAAGTTGGAAAAACATGAATTTGGAAACATGTTGGAAAAATTATGAATAGAATTGGCGAACTATAAGGCACAAGACGAGTACATGGTAAAAAAATTCTCATCACTTTTCGTGAGCTGCAGTGAAACATGTTGGAAAAACATGAATTTGGAAACATGTTGGAAAAATTATGAATAGAATTGGCGAACTATCAGCCTCTTCGTCTTCACTCAGCGAGTCCTGCCTGATTCGGGGAACCAAACTCAGGATATATGCCCCTCTGGATTCAAATGTGTTCTAGAATATCAAATACAGGTAAATTAGACGAGCAAACATTATTCAAATCATAGAAACTTGCGAGAATAGACATCAGTTTGACTTGCTGCTTTTGAAAATACGTCAAGCGCAATAACTACCTTATCCTGGCAGAGTATCACCTGCGATACTTTTTGTTTTTTGTTGATATATAATTAATTTTTCAACTGAACGACTTTTCCATCGTTTCCATGCATTGTACAGATCCTAGGCTACAACATATCAAATTACCGACAGTAAAAATATATCTTGTTTTTTCAATAAAAATAGGAGAACTTACCATTCGTTGGGGCGCCGCCATTATCACAGGAACAACTGGTCGCTGAGGCCAAGAAGTCGTATTCTGGCGGCGTGTGTGATAAGAAAAGGGAAAAAGGGCTGCCAACCTCTCCGCTAGATATCCCTGAATGCACATAAAAAAGATGGGGCCTCCGAAAAATCCCCTTCACCTTTAAAAAAATCGTCAAAGTCGAGGTATCACCAGTGATACTCTGCCAGGATAAGGGTTAAAGTGATTAATTAGTAACCAATAGTGTTGTGATTTCATTTGTTGATATGGAATCGGAAGAGTATCGTAAGTTTGCTGTCGATACTCCTTTCTCGTCGCAAAAAGTATGAACAATTCATACGTACCAATGGAGCGAACGACGAGATGAACGTCGAACCGATTAACAAAGGGAAAACAACGCTAAAACGAAATTTGGCACCAACAGTAACTGTAAAAACAGCATTTTGACGTACATAGATCAGGCGCTCACGCGTCGTTTTGACGCACTAGGTTTGACGTACATAGATCAGGCGCTCACGCGTCGTTTTGACGCACTAGGTGTGACGTACATAGATCAGACGCTACTCACACTAAGTGTGAGTGGCTCTAAGCGTCTGAGCTATGTACGTCGAAACGACGTCTGAGTAGCTCTAAAGGCTAATTTACACTATTTCAGTAACAGGTAGAGTAGAGTGGTAGAGTGTAAGCAATACACCCTACTCCAGTACGTTCAAGTTCAGTTGAGTAGAGTTCGCTCTACTAACTAGTATCTGTGATCTGGAGGCAATAGCTTCCCACGTTGGAGTCCAACTCCACCTTGTACACTATTCAACTACTTCCCTGATGATGGAGAAAAAAATTATTTGAAATGTTGGCACATGAAACATGTCTCATTTGAAGAGTACAGAGGAAGAATGATAATATCATTCTTCCGTATATATAATATATAAAAATATATTATGTCCGTAAAAGCTGATCTCGAGAAAAACCATTATTTAGGCTTAAAAACATTTTGAGGCAAGGGAATGATCAAGATTAAAGCTACATTAAAATTAAAAACTGTCTCGAAAAGCGTTACCGACATTTTACAATAATTTTCACTTACAACCAAGCCGTTGCTAGGGAAATGGAACTTTTGTAGTTTTCATCGAACAAAAATCGTTCTCCATTCGATCGAAAGCTCTCGAATTATTTATAAATGCGTTATAACGCATTTCTTGCTTATTTGTTCTTGGTATTTATGTCAGACTTATATATATTTGTATGTTATAAATAGATATAGTGAACAGTGCCGCTTGTTTCATGATCAATTGCTTGGGGTTGAGCAATTGATCATAAACATTTCTGTTTTCATTAAAATAATACTACATTCTAACAAAGTTGGTCGTATAGGAAACTGGGATTCGTTGTTTTGTTATTGTTAGTTTTGATTTAGCCATCAGAGTGAATACATGTGTGCTCCGTATCTTACATAATACGTAAGATTCGGAGCACACATGTATTCACCGTTCAGTAACAAATTTATTTTTGATCACATTGATATGGTCGATTAATCACTTTAAAACCAATAGCACAAATAAAATATTATTATAATAAAATATCATTTTATTTGTGTAATTGGTTTTAAAGTGATTAATCGAGCATATCAATGTGATACTGAACGGTTTATTAAGATTGGATATTATTAATATTGACATAAAATGTCCCAATGTGTTGCAGACTCGTATGCAAGCCTTTAGACACACGTAAAAATACGAAGTTTTAAATTATTATATTTGACTTTATCTAGAACCCGTTTTCTTTTGATGGCTTTTATGGTAGTAGTTTTTAGTTGGCAGTAAATTTCAGAGGAATTTCATGGTGTATGAGCTTTAGGAACGAAAATTTGGGTTTTTTCAGACGAGAGCATTAAAAAAAAAAAAAAACGTTAAATTTAACGTTGTTTTGTCGTCAAAGGGAGTAGTTGATACAATCGTGTATCCACGTAAACACGTTTTAATCAACAACATGACTTTTTGCATTATCTTCGATGGTTCAGACCAACCCCACAATGATCCTCGAAACGTTTCATAACCGTAGGTCAAGGGGAAGGGGTACAAAACGAATTTTGAAAATTTCATATCTCGAAAAATTCATATAGAACGGTGTAGATTTTAGTTCACATTTAGTTAGAGTTTAATGTTTAGAATTCTTTGAGACCATCCGCAGCTTCGTACGACCAGCTGTTCGTTCACAATGACGGCTCAAAGGTTGAGCCGATATGAACGTGTCAACACGATCGCGAATCAAACTGTTGAAATACAGGTCAATGTTCATACTAAGGAGCTGTTTGGAACATCATATGGTTTTAGTGATGTCGAGTTTTAGCATGGAACATTTAGCCTTGGACTAACTAACCGAAAAACGTTACGCGGAATGGGTGACGCGGGATGGGTGACGAAATTGTCTAATGATTTCCGCTTACAACGGAGCCGTTGCTGGGGAAATGAAACTTATTTAGTTTTCATCGGACAGAAATCGTTCACCACTCGTTGGAAAGCTCTCGATTTATCACGCATTTATGTCGCAGTTTTATATTTATCTACGAGATATTAATCCAACAATGCGATGTTATAAATGGTTAGTAAACAATCTTATGTGCGAGGGTCGAAGCTTCATTACCAGGGAAGCTAATAATCGAGAAACATGGAACATGCTTCTAATTATTAGAAGCATGTTCCATGTTTCTCGATTTTTAGCCGCAGGCTCCAAACGGTAAGCATCCGGGGGGTCCAGGGGGGCTTGCCCCCCTGGCGAGGCGCGAAGCGCCGAGTTTTGTTTTGAGGTACGTTTCGTGCTACTTCGGAAATGAAGGTAATTTCGAAGGTTTGTTGGTAGGTACTTCTTTTATAGGAAAATTATTGCTGACGTAGTACCTATTAAAAACCCCTGAATTATATCGGTACATTTTATTTGTAATTAATTCATCATCTCTATCATTCAGGTTCAGCACAAAGGAACCCAGTCGATTCCAATTGCCGTATTTGGTAATACAGTTAACGTACAGTATTTTGGTTTATTATCTTGGATAATGAACCATTGGAATCGACCAAAGAAAAGTTTTAGCCCCCCTCAAAAGTTTCAAGATATTTTACGATTCGGATTCAGAAAATCCGTCCGTACGCCGTCCGCGGCACTTTGCCCAGTTAGCGTTGTGCTAAAATTACGAAATTTGGTTTACGGGTACACCCCCCCCCCCCACCCCCACCCTTCAAGCTGGGGGTTCTAGATTTTACGATTAATATCTTCGGACTCAAGTGAAATTTGTTGACGAGGAGATAATATACATTCAAAATCTGCGTACTTTAAATAGTAATAATCAATCTACCATTTAGTGATCTAGACAGAAGGGTGATCTGCACATAGAAGATTATAAATCGTTGTGTCATGAATTTGCAGAATTTTGCGATAAAACCGGGTTGTAGCGATCTGTGGAAAATATTCAAGATTACGTTGGATTCGTAATGTTCGTGGAACGATGGCGAGAAGGGGGGGGGGGGGAGGGGAGTCGTGAAGGATCTCTTTCTACCCCACTTCTGCGTCCACCCACACCCGCCCGCCTTCCTCTTTCTCACCCAATTTCACCCAAAATTTAAATGTAAGCGGATGTTGGGGGGGGGGGGGGAAGGAGAGGGAGAGCGTATGATTAAGAGACCACCCCCCCCCCCCCTCATCAACATCAACCACCCACACCCGCCCGCCTTCCTCTTTCTCACCCAATTTCACATTCACCCACAATTTAAATTTAAACGGATGTTGCGAGGGGGGAGGAGAGAGGGAGAGCGTATGTTTAGGAGACAACCCCCACCTCCCCCTCATCAACACCACCCACACCCGCCCGCCTTCCTCTTTCTCACCCACTCACAATTCCAATGTCGACAGACCTTAATAATACACATTTATGCCCCCCCCCCATCCTCCATCCCATCCCACCTACGATTTCAATTCATTTATCCATTGATAAATAATATTCAATAATAATTTGATCTATAGATTAGGTAATAATTTTCATTTACATTATTCACAAGTGGCTAGTGACAAGCCCACAAAGTGGTCCTCGACGATGTCCTTCACAGCTGCTTATTGCGCAAAATGAATATTTCACTCATAATTTATAACAATAATTTATAGGACATGCCTGAGCGAGTTACGCCTATTTAAACCATTTGTTCGCCCATTCCTCCAATCCCGGATATTGTATGCAGATCAGTGTGATGTTCACAGAAAGATGATCTGTACAAAGAAGATAATAAACCGTTGTGTCAAGAATTTGCAGAGTTTTTCTACTTTCTGATCAAACTCCCCCTTTTAAAGTGCCTAACTTTTTAAACTTGAATTTAACTTGAATTTTTGATCGAAGGAACAATAATATTGTGAAGTTGACCATACCGTTGAAAAGCTTATTGAATGAAGAAGTTCTCATAAGATTTGCCAGTTTCCAGGATTTATTTTGGAAGAGTGGTAACGTTCTAAAGATTTTCAAAATGTCTATTTTAGCATGGAACATGCTTTAGCCTTGGACTAACTAACCGAAAAACGTTACGCGGAATGGGTGACGAAATTGTCTAATGATTTCCGCTTACAACGGAGCCGTTGCTGGGGAAATGAAACTTATTTAGTTTTCATCGGACAGAAATCGTTCACCACTCGTTGGAAAGCTCTCGATTTATCACGCATTTATGTCGCAGTTTTATATTTATCTACGAGATATTAATCCAACAATGCGATGTTATAAATGGTTAGTAAACAATATTATGTGCGAGGGTCGAAGCTTCATTACCAGGGAAGCTAATTAGAAGCATGTTCCATGTTTCTCGATTTTTAGCCGCAGGCTCCAAACGGTAAGCATCCGGGGGGTCCAGGGGGGCTTGCCCCCCTGGCGAGGCGCGAAGCGCCGAGTTTTTCAAATTAGTCTATGTTTGAGCTGCTGTTACGATCATTAGATGGTTCTTCTCAAGAATCAAAGTCCACTAATCTTATATGTAGCTAATTCAACGTTGATTCCGAAAATGTGGCCAAAAGTTCAAATTTAATGGAGTAAAGTGGAGAAATTTGAGTTTAAAAGAAAAAATAAAAATCATGGATTTTCTGAAAAATAGCATAACTTATGCTATACTATATATATCGCACCTCAAGAATAGCAGTGGGACAAGTCAAAAATCCTAAATGTTGTGAAAACACATTTGGGTCCCAAATATTGCTGAAAATTTCGTTGAATAAATTACTTTTTTTTGTTGATATAATTACATTTTTGTATGTGTCACTCCGTACGATAACTCTCGATAGAATTGAGATAAAAAGTTCAAATATTTCCAAAAAATCTGTCTTGGCAATCGAAAGGCGTAGATGAGCAGAATCGGACCACTCTTAGGGGGGGGGGGGGAGTTTTAGGGGGGGGGGGATGCCTCATAAATGCTCAAAATGCAACATTCTGACAAGTGACCCCTCATGTTAAAGTTTTTTTTTTATGCTGAACACGATGGTGAATAATATTCACCATATTATGGTATAAAAAAAACTTTAACATGAGGGGTCAATATAATATATCATATTATATTCTTGTAGGGTCAAGATCGTCTGCCTATAGGTATAATTCGAAAATCGAATTTTTCGACTTGTCACACTCCTATTCATGAGGTGCGATATATCTAGAATGGATCGAAATGAAAATATGCTATTGACGGCCTTTTACTCCATTTTCGAATTAGATGTACGCAAATTGTTTTTTGCATCTTCCAGCGGGTCACTATGTATTTATTTAATAATATTCAGTACATTGGGAACATCAATAATAAGTGCCAGGTATATATTTTATTACTTGCATCAATGTTTCTCGTGATGGAAAAGAGTTTCTCAATTTAGTATTCTGAGTATTGTTTAGTACTTACTTGAGAAACGTCCTGCCATCAAGCCTCAGTTCTTCAAAAAGAGTGTAGAATGGTTCCTTTAAGATCTCTGTTTAGATTGATAGGATGAGTTAAGCACTTGCGCTTAATCCAACGGCGATACAATAACCACATGTCAACAACTCGTTCAGGATTCGCTATTTCTCTCGTGTCACGACAACAAAGCAACTGACCTGTGTAAATCCGGTCTGTCTGCCACCATCTGGTACCAATAAAATATCTGACGTTCTTTTACCGTGCGTCCGCAAATAGCATTAGTATGTACCAATCAAGCCCCTAAAATACCCATGCCAGCACGCAAAAAAAAAACCGTACTATTTTATAATCCAAGTATCTTTGGCCCATTTTACGCTATAACTCCCAAAATATTTGTCCGATTCAAAATTTCTTTTTTTTTTCATCTAAGAGCTGGTTGAATTTACTATCAGACCCCATGTATGAAATTTAGAATGAAACCCCGGTAAACACCACGCTAATATGACGATTTTGACAAGTCCAGTGGGCTGGCGTGGATATTTTCCGGGATTGAATCAATATTTCATACATGAAGTCTGATAGTAAATTTAACCAAATTTTAAATAGAAAAAAGAAATTCGGGATTGAATCAATAGTTTCGTAGTTATAGCAAACGAAGTGCCAAAAAAATTGTAGATTTTACAAAAGCACGAGGTATTTAGCGTACTGGCGAGAGTATTTTAAGGGACTTCATCAACATTTCGTATAAGGGGTTCAACATACTTTAAAATTGAAAAAAAGGAATTTTGAATCGGTCAAATATTTTTGGAGTAGGTACTTAATAGCGAAAAACTCTGCAAATTCTTGACACAACGGTTCATTATCTTCTTTGTACAGATCACCCTTCTGTCTAGATCACTAGGTCTAAATGTCTAGATCCTAAATGTTAGATTAATTATTATTATCAATTATCACTAATTATTAACAATTTTATCAAGTACCTAGTGAAAATTATTATAATTTATTGTTAGGTATTAATAATTCGTATTTACTATTAATAATAATAATTATTAATTATGATTAATTAATACGATATAATTCTGGGGTTTTTAATACTACGTCGGTAATAATTGTTCTATAAAAGAAGTACCTACCAACAAACATTCGAAATTACCTTCATTTCCGTAGCACGAAACGCACCTCAGAACAACAAACTCGACATCACTTAAGCCATATGATGTTCCAAAGAACTTGTTAGTATGAAAATGGACCTGTATTTCAACAGTTTGATTCACGATCCTGTAGTGAGGCACAATCTTTGAGCCTTCATTGTGAACGAACGGCTGGTCGTACAAAGCTGCGGATGGTCTTAAAAAATTCTACGGAACAAACTCTATCTAAATATGAAATAAAAAACATACCGTTCTATATGAATTTTTCGAGATATGAAATTTTCAAAATTTCAAAACTCGTTTTGAACCCCTTCCCCTTGACCTAGGGTTATGAAAAGTTTCGAGGACCATTGTGGGGTTGGTCGAAACCCATAAAAAAAATTTCGTAATTTTAACTCAACGCTAACTGGGCAAAGTGGCGCGGACGGCGGACGGCGTACGGCGGACGGCGTACGGCGTACGGCGGACGGACGGATTTTTTTTTATTCGATTTTCTGAATCTACGTATCTTGAAACGTAAACCAACAAATTTTGAGGGGGGGTTAAAAATTTTTTTTCTTTGGGCGATTCCAATGGTTCATTATCGAAGATAATAAACCAAAATTGGCCATAAAACTTGGATTTCACAACAGTACGAGTTTTTTATCGCGCTGCCTTGGGCATTTTAAGAGGCGTGAGTAACATTTCATATTATGTGGGGTCTGCAAGTAAAATTGAATAGCTTTCAGTCGAAAAAACAAAAACATTTGGAGCGGAAAAGTAGTTTTGGAGCTATATCCAAAATAGATGGAATAGCAAAACAAACGTGTTTTTGCTGAAAAGTCCGACTTACCGCAGGTTAGCCAATCTGATTGGCCAATCTGATTGGAACACGTGAGGTGGCCAAACTGCTGGACCGAATTTAGTGTCATAAGGTGTCCATCGCCGCAGAACTTAAATTAAAGTAAAGCATAGGACTATCATATAAAACCTCTAAGTGCACATTTCAACTAAGTTGTGTCCAGAACACCGGTTTCCCGCTTTTCGGTTTTTGTTAGTTTTTGAGAAAACCATTCGGTCTGCAAGTACCATTCTGGTAAATTAAATCGTCTTCAAATTCTTCTCTTGGCCGGTACGAGACTAGAAAAATTACCGTAACAAAGTTTGCACTTTTTGAAAAATGGGTTCTAAAATGGATTCACTCGCGCCCAGGTGGGATAGCAAAGATATCCTGAAAAAACTGGAGATTACCTGCGAAATCTTTGCACTAGTTTTAGTTTTTGGCGAAAAAAGCAGTTCCGCAGCCTCTTGGCTTTAAAAAGTTATTCATCCCTTTTTCAAAGTAAAATATACCACTGAAATTTTAGGGGATTTCATATTATGAAATCCCCTAAAATTTCAGTGGTAGTAGAACTCCGTAGACCAATTATAATTATCAATCAATAGTTTGTTTAATAAGTCTAAGGGCGGTTTATTTTTTACACAATAGCGAGAAGCTTTGCAGACTTTGAATGAGACAAAGTAATTTATTGTTGTACATGTACATCAGTCATCACTTTTATTGTGACTTTTATATTGTAACCTGCCTAACTGATCTCCACCTCAATAACCTGACGAATAAAAACCCACTTTCTATCCATCTCGATCTTGTGAATCATCCAATTGCCCAATCCCTTAATATAACATATATTAATTATAAGTTATCACATGTAAGGATGGGCATAACGGTTATTTTCGAGAAACGTAAAATAACGTTCGTTGCATTAAAATAACTGTCGAAAAACTAGTAGAACTAGTAGAAAAAACTAGTTTCTTCTCAACGAAAAACGGGTGTTCTAATACATTGTTAGAAATGTAGTTACAAAGAAAACGAATAACTGTCTTTTTCAACTGATAGGAAAAACGAAAACTTTGTCGACACATTTAAAGATAGTTTGTTTTAAATTAGCAAGGAGATTGGTTCTAATGAACGGGATTTCCAAAAAAACTGGCTCCAAAATGGTATTTAACAAAAGTAGATGATAACATCTTTGGTTAATTTTTTCTGTTTACGGTTCTTTGCTTGTCATCAAGTTTGGAGAACAATCATCAAATAGGTAGAAGTAGAAAGTAATAAAAACCGATCAAACATGAGAAAACATAGGTAATTTATCACATTTTTCTGAGAACACATGAACGAAGGACAATAATTTTTTACTATTTACGTACCTATATATTTATATTTAGAAAAAAACTATAGAAGAAATAGGTTCTCTTTAACATTATTTTATTTTCAGTCTTATCGCACAATCAGTTGAGATTATTTTTTCAACAGTAATGCGGGAGTAAAAGTAATATGAAACACGATAGTAGGTGTACATAACACCAAGCAAGAACGAGTTAGTAGGAAAAGTCTCCCCATGTTTGAGAGCAATATTCGTTGTTTCCATTGAGGAACTTGAGCATTTCTACTTTGGAGGAACTGAGGTTGGCTCTTTTTGATTCAAGTACCTAATAAAATTGCCTGATTTGGAAAAAACCCTTTCGCGAGGTACGGAAGAAGCAACTATATAGCACGATTCCACCTTAATTCTTCTTCTTCCTCTTGTTATTTGTGTTGTTCCCAGTTGATTATTTGATAATTCAATAATAATTATTGAACAATTATTGTTCAAATAATTATTCAAAGAACTACTTGTGCCGTTTTTTTTTCCAATTGAGAAACGGTTATAACGTTTATAAACTAGTTTCTCGTTTCTTGACCCATCCCTACAGACTTCTTCCCACGCCTCTCCATTTGGAACGATCGTCAGTGGAGTTCCATTAGAGAAGTCAAACTGGAGTTTCACGATCGTCAGTGGAGTTACACGATCGCCAAAGGAGTTACACGATCGTCAGTGGAGTTCCACAGTCGTCAGTGAATCGCCGCTCCACTAGTCACACACACACACACACACACCCCCCCCCCCCATCCACTCATCACCCTACCGTCATCCTACTGCCACGCCAGCCACTCCATTTGGATCAATCGTTAGTGGAGTTCCACGATCGTCAGTGGATCGCCACTGCATTAGTCACTGCCCCCCTCCCCCCGCCACCCACTTATCACCTACCATCATCCTACTGCCTACCCCCTGACTTCTTGCCACGCCACTACATTTGGATCGATCGTCAGTAGAGTTCCACGATCGTCCGCTCCATTAGAGTCACTGACAACCCCCGCCTCCCATTGAATTCATTCAGTCATCCAGGGATGAGACAAACATTTTGAGAGGTTAGACACACCTATTGACAACATACATTTCCTAGACTACATGTATGTAGTATAATATACACTACATATTATGTAGTGTATACACATTCCACCTAGGTACATTCTTCTTCTTCCTCTTGTTATTTGTGTTGTTCTCAGTTGATTATTTGATAGTTCAATTCAAAGAACTAGGTACCTACTTGTGCCGTTTTTTCAACTATTTTTTTTTCAAATTGAGAAACGGTTGGGACGTTTTTTTTTCCAAACTAGTTAGGTATTTCAAACTAGTTTCTCGTTTCTTGACCCATCCCTAATCACATGGTGTCAGGTGTAAAACCGATTAAAAAGTCAAGTGTTAACGTCCGCGTTGGTTGAATCCCAACACGTCGGTGGATGCGACTGGATTAATTCCGCGAACGCAACCTAACCTTCGTTGAATTTCGGTCAAGAGAAGTTTTCTCCCAATTCACCAACACAAAACGACGTTGGGTTTCATCAAATTATATTGAACGGACGGTCACAAATTGGTTTGATTGACAAATGTTCGTTATAACAAATGAAATTCCGTTTTAAATACTTCAAGAAACTCTTGTTTGTTAGGTGTGATTTAGGCGTTGAGGTATTTCGCATGGTGTTTGAAATGTTCGCCAATGAAAGTCGCAATGTAGAAGTAGCTGTGGTCGTAACCTTCGCGTTTCTGAAGAACGACGGGCACTTGGGCTTCTTTGCAGGCCGCTACCAGGTTATCAGGGAAGAGCTGATCCTTGAGGAAGTCATCGGTCGAGCCCTGAAACAAACGAAAGGTGTAGGGACATGTTGAAGTCAATCTCTTTCAAAACATGCCAATAGCAAAACCCGATGCGTTGCTGTTTGGGGTGTCTAACCCCCAGTGGTTTGTGTTCATCATTATTACATCTGATTATTACAGTTTAGACCAAGGATTAAATATTAGGTTTTCATTCGGTCGACGTGATGAAATTTATCACGTCAGTATTAAATACTAAGCTTTCTACGACTGACGATCAGTGTTGGCTGAAGGTTACATTGTGCAGTCAACACGGAGTGTGTCATGTCGTCGAAACGAGCCAGAAAACTTGAGAATTCTGTCGCCAAAGAAAAGGACACCGGATACCACAGTATGTGACGTAGAAAGTGTAGTAAAGTCAGGAAAGCTTTGTACCACTATCCCACTGACTATCCTGTACAGGCCTCTAAGGACTTCGCTTTTTGACTTTTCCCTTACGATTGACGCAGTGGCCATAGAGTCTCGTTTATATTTATATTAAATAAACATTATATACATTTTATGATGCTTCATTTCAAATGATGGCGGTGTCAATAAGAGCAACAGTACATTTAAATGCCTGTGGGTTATCTATATCGGTGAACATACATGGGGCCAAGCAACTCAAAATATCCCAGCAAAAATGTAAACGTAAACAACAGTAGCAAACATCAGACACGAAGGAAACCCCAGGAAAAAAATGTTGATTTGCTTCTGAGCTTCCATTTGTGATCATCACATAAATCATGACATGATTTATTACATCTTATTTTACAGTACATAGTAAAACCGAGACAATTTCAAAGATTGGTCGGTTTAAGTGAGAAACATCAGGGAAGCGACGCTGTTCCATTTTTGTATTTTGGAACAAGTTGCGTTGGCCAGTAAGTGGTTACTTGAGTCGGATCTTTTCCCTTCAGTCCAAGTTCTGCCGCTCGAGGTGGTTAGTCGTACTTCCCCTCTCCCGTGACCCCCCCCCCCCTCCAAACCACCACACACCCCTCAGACAGTAGCGGAAGAGAAGGGCGGGGATCCACGATGAACACTGACTAAAAACTGTCTAGCGCTCACTGACAAAACCTCGTTGGCAGGATTTTCCATTTCGATGTACCACACTATCTCTTGCCCCCCCCCCCACCCCCACCATCAACTATGTATAACAAATAAAATTATCTTATAATCAGAGCTAACCTGATCAATCAAGATGTCGTTAGGTGGTCCATCGTATTTGCCGACCAAACAAGTGGCGTCGTAGTCTTTCCAAGTCTCTTCATCCGGGCCGAGGTAACCGCTAAAAGCTTTCTTTCCCCAAGGGCACTGACTTGGGTTACAAATGGGGGAAAAGGCGCTGACCGACCTGTACTTGCCAGGGTTCTTCAGGTAACAGATGAGAGCTCCATGACCTCCCATGCTGAAACATTACAAGAAAATAAACGTGCTGAATAACGAACTATTATGTACATTGAACACCAAAACAACAGGTACTATGGTATAATTAATAAGTGGAATCTTTCTTCGACGGAAAGGACCAGGACACCTAAAAGAGGTGTCCACCAACCAGGAGAAAAGAAATTATGAGTATAAAAGGACGAGATGTACTTATGGAAAACACAAGTACCGTACTTGAACGACGGTCTTTATAGAACATTAATAATTTCATTTCTTGATCCAAGAAATGGTAGATGGACGGGTACAATAATATTATGCTGTTTTATGTAGGTACGTCGGCACCAGGCTCTGCTGCTTGAACCTGCCTGCAAACAGTTTAGTTTGCCTTGAACAGCCTGCGTAGCTTTTTTTTCCAAAGAGTGATGGGAGAAACCCCTTGTTACTGAGACCAAGAAAGATCTATTGTGACATAATCCCCAAGTTAGTTTAGAACTTTACTAATAGCCTCTTATTCCACAAAGTGAAGGAGCTTTTCAGGCATCTAGTTAGCAATACCGGCAGATGTTGAGACACCCTTTCCAAAATGCCAGAATCTTAATGATGCAGCAGCAGGACACTCGCAAAGTATATGCTCCGCTTTTTCCACCTCCTCAAGGCAGGGGCGGCATTCAACTGTCCTGACTTTACCCATTTTGTGAAGGTGATACCTTAAAGGGCAATGGCCAGTGAGGAAACCTGCGAGCTTGCGAAGGTCTTTGCGCCTCAGGGACAGGAGTGCTCAAGAACGTTTCTTGGATATGTTTTGCCAATAGATTACACCCTTGCTGTCCTCCCGTTTCTTGATTTGCTGAGTTATATAGCTCTTAGATCCCCAGCTGGGGTTCAGGACCGATTGGGTAGGACTCCGATCCCTTTTTGGCAAGGCTCCTTCATTGCCCTCAATCCCCCAATGCCCAGGTACCCCGAGCAAAGTCAGCTTGTTGCCCGGGGCAGCGGCTTTGAGAGAATGCAGGTCAGCTTTGAGGTAATCGAAAAGGCAGAAACTGCCTTTAAAGCTGCCTGGCTGTCAGACAGAATGTAAATTCTTGCACCTTTGAGTCGTTTTCTGGCAATCTCTTGAGCATATATTTCTATGGCATGAGTTTCAGCCTGATAGATGGTGGACGCAAGGGTTTAGCCAGACTAAAGTTGATACCCAGGCTAGCCATACCACCCATCACAGATTCATCCGTGTACCACACAAGTGAACCTGGTTCAAATTGAGGTAGTCCTATCTTCCAGCATTCACGATCATTAATGATCACCCTGAAGGTTCATCTTTTCCAACATTGCGTCGGGAACTCACGTAGTCACTAGTTCTGTTTTTTTTTTGTCCAGTATTTCTAAGTGACTACCTTTACGCATGGGGAATTTGATCCTCCCCACTTGCAGCATCCTGATGGCCCCCTGGTAGGCTTTCCTTTGAATATTAATGTGCAAAGGAATGAGGTCTAAAAGAACTTCTATGACTTACTATGAAGGAACATTACCGCCCAGGTTGGAAGGGATGGCGGATCTGCGTCAGCAGGTCCGTCCTCATCTCAAGTGATTCCACCAATAACTCCGGAATCGTCACAACCTAAATTTAATATTTGATAATGTTCGCTTCAAAGGCCAAATTAAACATCTGTGAGCTTACTCACCTATGGCCCATGATGCTCTGACGGTCAGGATCTGCAGGAAACGTGGAGTTGATGAGGGCGGGCAGCTCTAGTGTGATATACGAGTACATGTTGTAGTTGGTTTTCCAGGGTTCCTGAGTTGCATCAACATAGAAACCCGCGCCAGTCCCAAAATCGTAGCTTTCATCTTCACCAGGTATGTTGCAACCCCCTGATGAACGACAAAACGGCATTGAATGGTAATTAGAGTTCTTGAAATAATTCAATGAATGTGATCACTCTCCCTTGTGTTATATTGAGGCGAATGTTGGATAATGGTACTCACTTGGGCTCGTATCCGGGATCACCAGGATGAAATTATTTGCAGCTGCGTGCTGCTGGGCTCCGGCTTTAGTCATGAAATTTTGCTCAGTGCATGTCAGCCCTGACAGCCAGTAAATCACAGGAACCTTCTTCGACTCGGTGTCAGGAGGGAGATACAGGCCAAACTTCATCGTGCATTTCAGTACGGAGCTAGAATTTAAATCAAGTAAAATGTACCACAGTATTAGTAGGGTATGTAATGTATTAGATAAGGAAACACCCAGTTAGAGCCAATGTAACTAAAACCATAAATAATTATAATAATTTCTATGTAATTCGCTACAAGGGAGATGATGACGTGGCTAAAACATTTTCCATTATAGAAATTCAACCGCAAGGCTCAAAACGAATGGGGAAGAAGAGCGCAGCCTGCAGGGAAACTCGATGATTCCGTTGCTTTGGAAAATAAGAAATGCTTGCATACGAGTCTGCAACACATTGGGACATTTTATGTCTTTAAAGAAGGGATTCAGGGGCCTTTGAAAAATGCTACATCACCTACCCCACTAGCGTAGTTGTTATACTTAATTGTAGTGTTCATCATAAAAGAATTGGTAATTAGACTCAGTTCTTTAATGTAATAAACGTTGAATTATAGTTTAAATTATGAAGCTTGCATTCGTGTTGACAATATAAATTATTGAGAATGATCACCTGTGTGTAAACAATTATTTAAAACACACAGGTACGATTTATACAACAATGAAGTACAAGGTACGTGGTGTGGGTGTGGGAGGGGGCGCAAAGACATAAAATGTCCCTCCTGGTTGCGTACTCGTACGAAAGCTGTACCCACTTTATGGTTGCTTTGAATCACGAATCCAATGGCTATGACTGGCATTGGAAATTTCACGATGATCACAAACGTAGTGAGGAAGAAATGGGGGTTTCAGATATCTGCCTCCGTCTGGCCCCTCTGACGTTATCACCACCTCCCTTCGCTACCGGCCGATCACCTAGCCAGCCAGCCCTCTGACGTCATAGGCTCTGACGTACTAGTTGGCCTTCTGCCGTCATACGCTCGTGCGTCATAGGCTCTGACGTATTAGTTGGCTTCCTGCCAGCCGTCTGACGTCATATGCTCGTGCGTCATAGGCTCAGACGTATTAGTTGGCCTCCTGTCTGACGTCATACGCTCGTGCGTCATAGGCTCTGACGTACTAGTTGGCCTTCTGCCAGCCGTCTGACGTCATACGCTCGTGCGTCATATGCTCTGACGTAGTGGCCCGCCGGTCGCTTGGGTTCTGACGTGATCTGAGGGAAAGGGTGAATCAATTAAATACTTCTAGCCATTTTCATGGATAACCGGTTTTATTTATTTCTCTATTATACGGGCAAGCAGTGTGCAGTATTCTTCAGTATGCAGTGTGATTTCCGTGAAGTCGCCTGTGTTGCTATAATTATGGCACTAGGGCCCCCCCCCCCCCTCAGTATTCTCACGTTTTATTATTGACTGAAATTCTAGACTCTGATCCAGATGATTCCAAATATTGCCAATGAGATATGTTTGTTGTAAACGGACTCAATGCAAATAAAACAAAAACAATGAAATCCACCCTGTTGTTGATACAGTCGAGAATTAAATGCTTGCATACGAGTCACAACACATTGGGACATTTTATGTCTTTAAAGAAGGGATTCAGGGGCCTTCGAACAATGCTACATCACCTACCGAAACGCTTGCATTCGTGTTGACAATATAAATTATTGAGAATGATCACCTGTGTGTAAACAATTATTTAAACAATCACGCTCATACCGCAGCTTGTCGGCCACGCACTCCGCAGTGGTTAACGTAATATGGTTAGGTAAATCGAGAGCTATCCAACGAGTGGTGAACGATTTTTGTACGACGATAACTGGCGAAGATAAAGTTCCGTAGCAACGAATCGGTTGTAAGCGAAAATCATCAGAAATTTTCGTGACGATTTCGTGTGACGCTTTTTGTGTAACGTTTTTCGAGTTATGTGCCAGAGTAAAGACATAAAATGTCAATACTTAGGCGAGATGTTATTGTGAGATAATAATTTTATCGGAACTTACGAATGATGATAATATTATCGTGAGAAGTCCACTGTGTGTCCACAGTCTGCTCTTGTGATCTCAGGAACGCCATGTCGAGCCATGATTGATTTTAGATGTAAGATCACGCAGTCGGCAGTAAGTGTTCTAATAGTGCAAGTTCGAGATATTGAGAATACTAATTCGGCTACTTGTAAATACCACTTACTTTTGAGATGGTTTACAATGGTTTGCCATGGCCGATCAGAAAAAGGCTTAGGAATTAGTGGTTCAGACCGATTAACTCTGAACCCTGCGCACCGTTGACAGTTCTTAACAAGTGAGTAGGACTTACACATTAAGCAGCATAGGGCCTGGATCAGTTGAGTGGCTCCTAAATTTCACTCAGCTCAGCCACCAAATACTTTGTTGATCATTTGTTCCCGCCTGCTTGATGGGATGGTGAGACGTTTGCCTTTGAGGAGAAGCCCATTTTGCGGTGAAATGTCAACGTTAGCCAATCAATCAAGCTCGAGGAGTCAGTTAGTTTCAAACCCTCTTAAAAAGGAAACCAGCACCTTTCCCCCACCCATGAATGCCTAGTACGAATATTTGATTCGAAAAAATCGGATCAGTGAGCCACTTAATGATTTAAAATATTACCTTTCATGGGTGAAAACTTTCTGCAACCCACCGAAGCTCTTGTTGCAGGCGATCTGCTTCAAACTCATCTAGACACATGAAAGTACAGCTAGATAGTTCAGAGTGGCCCAATCAATTCAATTATACTAGTCATAAATTGGATTTATGGAATTCGAAAAAGCTTACAACGTACCACAGAATACATCGAGCTGCTACATCAACGAAACCCAAGAACTACCCCAACCTGCCCAAGGCCACCAAGGCTGAGGCAGATAGTTACAAATATACACAATAGCGTGATTTATGAGTTGAGCACAGATCGATTCATCAATATACTTCGAAGACGTCCGTAGGTACCTCTATTCACCAACAGAACTAGTAAGTTGAAGTTTTGGGAGACTTACTATAAATATCGATCCATCACCGAAGGATTGAAAAATACTTTTTACAATACTTCGTCTCAAAAATTGATAAAATGATTTTTGGTCAACCACTAGGTAACAAAAGGTCCACTACGTTATTTTCTAAATTATACGTTTTATTTACAAATTAACGTTTTAAAGTACATGCAATGGGGCAAGACAACTGCTTTGAGAAGTCAGAATAGTGACGAAGAAGATGATGGTAGATTGACAAACACGTTTTTTGCAACCAAGTCCCACCCTGTCCGGCTCAACCACCCAACCGTGCATACAGGTACAATAGGTATTAAATATCTGCCCTCTTCCTTTATCAAATTTTGATAAAGGAAGAGGGCAGGGTATGATTAAATTCTGGTTTACTTATTCAATAGTCTGGAAACCCATTTTACTATACCTAACAAACAACCGAGCAGCAAACAGGACCAAAAGGTTTCCAAACACACTGGAAAAAAAATTCCCCAAACCACAGATAACATACATAATATATTGTAGACTCGCCCTTACATCTAGGAACGCGGTAGCGTTCCGCCCCGCCAAGCAAAGAAGTTGAGAAAACGAACGGTGCCGAGTGTATGTTTACCGGACGTCACGAAACGCGTTTTCGAGGTATCCGTATCTCGGCTCCTATTTGACCGATCGACTTGAAAATTAGTGTGGGTCTTCTTTGAATATATATTAGAAAGCCCTGAAAGTTTCAAATCGATAGGTCTAAAGGGAGCCGAGCTACATAACTTCAAAAACCCGGTTTTTCGGCCTTAGATTGTTCTTCTCCTTCTCCTTCTCTCCTTCTCCTTGTTCAGACAGGCAAGGCTGGAGCCTCTCCACGTTCACCGATTGACTTGAAATTTTGCACAGAGCTTCATTTAACCTTGAGACAGAGCCTTATATAAGATTTAACCCATTATCTCAACCCAAAAAAGTTTTAGAAACAAAAAAACAGAAACTTTAGGAAAATTCTGTCCACTTTGACGAGTCTACAGCCTGGGTAAAAGGACCAATCGACTTGAATTTTTTTACATACCTTCTTTATAGCATGGCTCAGTGCCATTTGAACGAAATAGGCCATTATCTCAACCCAAAAAAAATTAGGGACAAAAAAAACTGAAATTTAGGGTAATTTAGGCTAATTATGGCGATATCTCGGCTCCTAGTAGACCGATCAACTTGAAATTTGGTATGGATCTTTTTGGTGTGGATAAGAGAAAGCCCTGAAAGTTACAAGTCGCTAGGTCTAAAGGGAGCTGAGTTATATAACTTCAAAAACCCGGTTTTTCACCCTTACCTGTTCTTCTTCTCCTTAATCAGTTAGGCATTTCCACCTTCACGGATTGACTTGAAATTTTGCACAGAGCTTCGTTTCAACATCAGCCAGTGCCTTTTGAAAGGTTTAACCCATTATCTCAACCCAAAAACCTTTAGAAACAAAAAACTGAAATTTAGGCTAATTTTGGCAACTTTGACGAGTCTACTGCCTGGGTAACCGGACCAATCGACTTGAAATTTTGCATAGACCTTCTTTATAAAATGACGCCAAGGGGAGATTTCGAAAGGGGTACGGTGCTTTGAAGTGGTTAAGCTTTTCATTATACTTAGCCCCTTAATGAGGAAAAGGGCGGGCGAGAAAGTGGATATCATAACTTTTTCCGGCCTCTGAAGAATGATATTTGCGAGGCGGGGTGATTTACACGGTGATAGTCCAGTCATGAACTGATCAAAGACCTTAGAATACCAAGTGTTCTGTACTATACAATGTAACATGTCATGGAGTGATAGAATTGTATAATCTAGATAGGTATTCTAGTGCCTTTACATTTATATGAGCCCACTCAAGAATTTAACTGCCTCATCATGGTGACAATCTGTAACCGTAGCCGTCTTTGTAACAACAAAATCTATTGCTGAGTGGCTCAAAAATAGCAAATGAAGCGGTAATACCGCTGCGGTATATAATTCGTTATTA
Source organism: Stenodema calcarata (assembly GCA_963920205.1). Lineage (NCBI taxonomy): Eukaryota > Metazoa > Arthropoda > Insecta > Hemiptera > Miridae > Stenodema > Stenodema calcarata. Next base: position 3,049,835 of record OY986056.1, on the reverse strand, counting down.
CCTTTATTACTTCAACAGCAGCGATTGAGATACAAACGAGGACTTTAAAACAATAGAAATAACTGTTAACAAAACAGCACACCGGACAAGCTGACCGATATCACTCAAGGTCATGTTCTTAGATAAGATAAGGATTTGACGATTGGGCATGGATGGGAAATAAATTACATGGAGGAAGGCTGTTCAAACTTCCAATCTTCCTTGAGGCCATCAAAGCTGAACTGGTGCGTAGCCTTGAAGACTGATGATGGTCTTGATAGGTATTGTAATAATGTATTGTATTGCATAAGTTATATTACCTCAGTAAATAAAAGATGAAACACCTGCCTCCCCCCCCCCCTCCCTTTCGCATCTCATCATCTCATCAACCGTACGTCTGCTCGCTTTCCTCTCTCTCACCCACTTCCACATTCACCCACAATTTATATTGAAGCAGTTGTGGCGGGGGTAGAGAGGTAGAGCATAAGGGAGAAAACTCCCCCCCCCCCCTCTCGTAACCCATCAACCATCCACATCTGCCCGTATTCGTCTTCCTCACCCACTTCCACATTCACATTCATTCACCCACAATTTATATTGAAGCAGTTGTGGCGGGGCGTAGAGAGGTAGAGCATAAGGGAGAAAACTCCCCCCCCCCCTCTCGTAACCCATCAACCATCCACATCTGCCCGTATTCGTCTTCCTCACCCACTTCCACATTCACATTCATTCACCCACAATTTATATTGAAGCAGTTGTGGCGGGGCGTAGAGAGGGAGAGCATAAGGGAGAAAACTCCCGCCTCCCCCCTCTCGTAACCCATCAACCATCCACATCTGCCCGTATTCGTCTTCCTCACCCACTTCCACATTCACATTCATTCACCCACAATTTATATTGAAGCAGTTGTGGCGGGGCGTAGAGAGGTAGAGCATAAGGGAGAAAACTCCCCCCCCCCCCCCCTCTCGTAACCCATCAACCATCCACATCTGCCCGTATTCGTCTTCCTCACCCACTTCCACATTCACATTCATTCACCCACAATCTATATTGAAGCAGTTGTGGCGGGGGGTAGAGAGGTAGAGCATAAGGGAGAAAACTCCCCCCCCCCCTCTCGTAACCCATCAACCATCCACATCTGCCCGTATTCGTCTTCCTCACCCACTTCCACATTCACATTCATTCACCCACAATTTATATTGAAGCGGTTGTGGCGGGGGGTAGAGAGGGAGAGCATAAGGGAGAAAACTCCCCCCCCCCCCCTCTCGTAGCCCATCAACCACCCACATCTGCCCGTATTCGTCTTCCTCACCCACTTCCACATTCACATTCATTCACCCACAATTTATATTGAAGCAGTTGTGGCGGGGCGTAGAGAGGTAGAGCATAAGGGAGAAAACTCCCCCCCCCCTCTCGTAACCCATCAACCATCCACATCTGCCCGTATTCGTCTTCCTCACCCACTTCCACATTCACATTCATTCACCCACAATTTATATTGAAGCAGTTGTGGCGGGGCGTAGAGAGGTAGAGCATAAGGGAGAAAACTCCCCCCCCCCCTCTCGTAACCCATCAACCATCCACATCTGCCCGTATTCGTCTTCCTCACCCACTTCCACATTCACATTCATTCACCCACAATTTATATTGAAGCAGTTGTGGCGGGGCGTAGAGAGGTAGAGCATAAGGGAGAAAACTCCCCCCCCCCCTCTCGTATCCCATCAACCATCCACATCTGCCCGTATTCGTCTTCCTCACCCACTTCCACATTCACATTCATTCACCCACAATTTATATTGAAGCAGTTGTGGCGGGGCGTAGAGAGGGAGATCATAAGGGAGAAAACTCCCGCCTCCCCAACATCAAACACCTCCCCCCTCTCGTATCTCATCACCTCATCAACCACCCACATCTGCCCGTATTCGCCTTCCTCACCCACAATTTATATTGAAGCAGTTATGGCGAGGTTGTGGGTGGAGAGGGAGAGACAGTTTGACTGTTTATTTTGTTAACCTGCACAGAAATTAGGGCCACAAGTCCCTCTCTACCACTCTGGCAGGAAACGTGATTACACAAATACAAAGAAACAAACTTTCTTATAACTAAATGCTCTAAATGAATAAACACGAGTCTGCAACGCATTGGGACATTTTATGTCAATATTAATAATATGATATTATTAATATCCAATCTTAATAAACCGTTCAGTAACAAATTACCTCAAGCAATGTGATCACTATATCTATTTGTAACATAAAAATATATATAAGTCTGACATAAATACCAAGAACAAATACGCAAGAAATGCGTTATAATTCGAGAGCTTTTGATCGAATGGAGAACGAATTTTGTCCGTTGAAAACTAAAGTAGTTTTATTTCCCTAGCAACGGCTTTGTTGTAAGTGAAAATTATCGTAAAATGTAGGTAAAATTATGAGTAGGTAAAATGCAGGTAAAATTACGGTAAAATGTAGGTAACGCTTTTCGAGGACACTTTTTCGTGACAGTTTTTTATTTTAATGTGCCAAAGCAAAGACATAAAATGTCAATAATTGCTCGAGAAAGTCACCTGGAAGTCGCCGGCATCCATTCTTCAAAAAATCTCTGCCTGTTCCCCATTCCTCCATGCCTGTTCCTCCTCCCATGTCCAGTTCCATTTTATCACATGCTCAGTCAGCTGACTTTGACTGTTATCAAACTAGTTTTTCGAATGTGATAAGAAGTTAACTAGTGTTGGCTTTTCCGGAGGTAAGTTGAGAAGTGATATTACCTTATTTTAATTGATTTGTTCAGCCAATCTATTTTAAATTTGTTACGAGTCTCTATTGACTTTCAATAGATTTTAACAACTTCTGCGTTCAACGCTCAAAACTTCGTAAGCCTGTCCGATCGTAAACTTGCTAATAAAAATACTTCGTCCTACTATTGTCGAAAATCAGGGCCAACCCGTTGCTATAAGAATATCGTTTATATTGGTCAACTTGTAGGAGTAGTATCACCCATATTGCAGAAGGGTAGTACCTACCTACCATGCCGGGAATCTCATTCCAAAATGAACTCACCTATTTTACCAAGAGTGGGAGTTTTTCTCCAAAACCACTCGCAAGTAGATCTTTTCTGTTTCATCTAGAACAGACATTTCGCCGACCCCAGCGGACTATAATCATGTTATGTAAACAATTTTGATAATTTCTTTTGTTCAATTCGTTCAAACGAATGATGACCGCATTTTCCGTTCCTCCGATACCTACTCACTCATAGCATCGTTCGCAGTGCGCGTTCTGACAGTTCCAGAATTCATCAGAACTGCGACGAAAAGTCCTGGATCTTGTAGATTCTGCACTGCGAACGATTTTCAGTACTGGAAGTGGAATAACCCGAACCGCTGTTTGTAACCTCACTCAACTCGTGTGCCCTTGAAGCAAATATAAATCGTACATAACACCAAGTTGAGGATCGTCAGGTCTCTGACAAGAATTCGTAGAGACCTGCAAAGGAACTTTACAGCCAGTGGGGCGCGGTTAAATTGCCATGTTATTGTTAAAACAAGGAGAAAATTGACATTCGCATCCGTTGCATCATTGCAATCCGTTTTGATTGAATAATTGCAGTTTTCACCGTAAAAAATTCTTATTCAAATGTCTAAAAAGGTGAACTAGGAAAGGGAATGAAAATCCGTCGAAATATCTCTGATTAAAATGCATTTTATTCAATTTTCAGGGTTCCTAAGCCTTATTCTGAAGAACGATCATACTCGAACTTTCTGTTTACCTGTCACAAAAATCAGAAAATTCTGAATAGTTGCACAACTCTTCGTTGTCGAACCGTGGCACAATTTTGTCAACAGCTGTGTTGCGACAGTTGAATGTGACAGGTGTCGATTTGCGGTACTCAAGTCCGCACGCGGGAAACAACTCAAATCGCTCTCCTTTTAATCTTGGAATAGTTTTCCCCCACTATGTCTGCCGTAAGTTAAAAAAAAGTAATTTCGAAATATGTACACCTACCTACTGTGGCAAGCGGAAAGTTGGTCCTTTGGCTACATCCAACAAGCCAACGGAAGTGATGAAAAGGCTGCTAATTGAGCCTATAAAACACTCCAATTGTAATGTCACTGCTGACAATAATTGTAATTATTGCTACACCATCATTCCTTTAGCAGAGTATTTGCCCCAGAATGGGCTCACTACTACAGGAACACTGAAAAAACAGTTGAAATCCCACCTGAGTTTCTCCCAACCATCAAGCGACCTGTACAAAATTACTAGAAATTTGCCCCAAAAAGGCCCTTGCCATGAATGAGGAAAACATAAAAATAATAAAACAGCCATGATTTGTTCGGAGTTCAAGCGATTTGTCTGTCTGGAAGAAACATTCTAAATCTACGTTTGAAGACTGAATGTATTGGTCTCATGAATTTCGAGTTCCTTTACAACGACTAATCTTTTCCTTTCCTTTACTACTGGGATGTAGTTAACTTGCTATATTCTATTCGCTAATGATTCTAATGAGACTAGTCATTATCATCCTCAAAAGTGATTTGTGCATTTTGTGCATCCTTCTAATATGTGCATTTTAAAATTGTTCTTGAGTTCAGAGTTTACCAATTAAAATTGCAAAAAGTTCTGAGTTGCATATTTATACTGGAAGTAGAATTCACGTAATTAATCAATCGCGACATGTAAACGGGGAAATCCATCATTTGTGCGATGAACTTCCATAAGATTCCGACAGGTTTCATGAATATTTTCGGATGGATATTACGACATTCGACTACTCGCTAGATAAAGTACAACACAAATTACTGAAGAGGTGGTCAAATTGCATTTAACCCCAATTTTTAAGAAACATTTACCAGCGATAAGAGCAACAAAAATAAACTGGCTGGTTTTCTTCGCTCTTATCTTTGCTCGATCTTGAGGCGCTGCCCCACTCTGCGCTCCTTCATATGCCTACCTGCGTTGTTTTGCTCTTAGCGCAGCTCCAGCCTGGAAGAACCCTTGATGGTTGAAGATCTTTGCTACCATAGAAAGCTCGTTAACCTGATGTCTGAGGAACAAGCTATAAAACCACCACAATTTTTTTCTTTCTTCTTTGTCAATTTCCTGTATTGTCTGAGTGAATAAATATAATGTTTTCTGTTCACAGGTTGGCTGGTTGGACATTTAGTACCGGATCTTGTTTTTTTTAAATCAATCAAAATGGGTTTGCTGGCTATGGTGTTTGGAGAGAACTACAGGTACCACGATACTCCTGATGGCGACGACTGTCTCGACAAGCTCTTCTATGTTAGCAAATATGCCGCCTGCTACGGCATCCTATTTTCATCAGTCGACGTCACCCTTTTTTCGCACCCCGTCGGATACGGCCCTACGATCACCCGCTATGCCTACCTCACGCTGCCCATCATGGGAACAGCTGCAGCGTGGACTGGAGCAGTGTGCGCAGCGACCAACCTCCGTAAGAAAGACGATCATGTCAATTACGCCATCGGCGGTATGGCCGCTGGCGCAGTCGTAGGAGCCTGGAGGAGACGCATCAAGGTTGGTTGCTACTCAGCTTTCGTCGCTGCTTTCCTCTCAGTCATCTATAAAGATGCCCAGATGAACGAATTCACCTTTTTCAACAACACATCCAGGCCAATGTGGAACAACCTTTGGTCGGTCAACAGAGACTGGACGTACACTGACGACCCTCCCAAAACTTGGACCACAGGTGCAGCCAAGAATTAAACTCATTGGTATTTGTAGAATTTGGTAAACAAAATGTAAATACAATAACCTTCATGCAACATTTTTGAATTAATTTTCAATATGATGAACATTAATTACATTTATGGGTGTGTGAACTTTGTTTTGATTTTCCCCTTCCCTCTGCATAATTTTTTCTTCCAAAAGAACGAAGGTAGCAGAATGATGGTGATCTCGTCTGGTCGGAAAAAATTGTGTAACTAATCGTTTGTTAAAACTGCTAATGTCAATACTCGATTTCTGAAAGCAGGTGTTTTCCACGCTGGGTTTCAATGAAACTTCCGTTTTGGTTTATTCAATGATAAACCATTGGAATCGATCCAATGGTTTATCATCGTTAAATCTAGATATAGATTTAACCCAGATCAACCCAATGTGTATCTGGATATGTCTTTGATGATTTCAACAGGAATTTCTAGAATCAACAATAACTGTTTTTCCCCTCCCCAATGGTATCAATCTACTCGTTAGGGTGTTGGCAACACTGACCTCCTGTTGGCGGGACTTTAATCGGCCAAGTCGAGTTTACTCCGATCAGTCCCACCCAAGGCATGGCAAAGAGCAGCGGTAAGTTACAGTCCTTCTTTACATGTGATATGACAGTTGTTTGATATACCTTCTATCTTCGCTTTATTTTCTTAGCTATTGTTTAGTATAAGATATGTAGGGTTCTGGTTGATTTTCGTGCAAGTATAAGTGGTTTAACTCGAAAAAAATTGATTTCGAATCGAGGTGTTCATTTGAAATTGAATAGACCTTCAAATTGTCAACTCAAACACGCCAAAAAAATTTGATTTCAAATCGAATCGAGGAGTTCATTTGAATTCGAATGGAACTTCAAGAAGAGCAATTGTCAACTCACATAAGTCGTTAAATTCGAAAAAAGTAGATTTCATATCGACTCGAGGTGTTCATTTGAATTCGAATGGACCATCAAGAAGACCTATTGTCAACTCAAATATCGACTCGAGGTGTTAATTTGAATGGAACTTCAAGAAGAGCAATTGTCAACTGAAATAAGTCGTAAAACTCGAAAAAAGTTGACTTCATATCGACTCGAGGTGAAATAAGTCGTAAAACTCGAAAAAAGTTGACTTCATATCGACTCGAGGTGAAATAAGTCGTAAAACTCGAAAAAAGTTGACTTCATATCGACTCGAGGTGATAATTTGAATTCGAATGGACCTTCAAGAAGAGCAATTGTCAACTGAATTAAGTCGTAAAACTCGAAAAAAGTTGACTTCATATCGACTCGAGGTGTTAATTTGAATTCGAATGGACCTTCAAGAAGAGCAATTGTCAACTGAAATAAGTCGTAAAACTCGAAAAAAGTTGACTTCATATCGACTCGAGGTGAAATAAGTCGTAAAACTCGAAAAAAGTTGACTTCATATCGACTCGAGGTGATAATTTGAATTCGAATGGACCTTCAAGAAGAGCAATTGTCAACTGAAATAAGTCGTAAAACTCGAAAAAAGTTGACTTCATATCGACTCGAGGTGTTCATTTGAACTCGAATGGACCTTCAAGAAGAGCAATTGTCAACTCAAATAAGTCGTAAAACTCGAAAATAGCTGACTTCATATCGACTCGAGGTGTTATTTTGAATTCGAATGGACCTTCAAGAAGAGCAATTGTCAACTCAAATGAGTCGTAAAACTCGAAAAAAGTTGACTTCATATCGACTCGAGGTGTTAATTTGAATTCGAATGGACCTTCAAGAAGAGCGAATGTCAACTGAAATAAGTCGTAAAACTCGAAAAAAGTTGACTTCATATCGACTCGAGGTGTTAATTTGAATTCGAATGGACCTTCAACAAGAGCAATTGTCAACTGAAATAAGTCGTAAAACTCGAAAAAAGTTGACTTCATATCGACTCGAGGTGTTAATTTGAATTCGAATGGACCTTCAAGAAGAGCAATTGTCAACTGAAATAAGTCGTAAAACTCGAAAAAAGTTGACTTCATATCGACTCGAGGTGTTAATTTGAATTCGAATGGACCTTCAAGAAGAGCGATTGTCAACTGAAATAAGTCGTAAAACTCGAAAAAAGTTGACTTCATATCAACTCGAGGTGTTAATTTGAATTCGAATGGACCTTCAAGAAGAGCAATTGTCAACTGAAATAAGTCGTAAAACTCGAAAAAAGTTGACTTCATATCGACTCGAGGTGTTCATTTGAATTCGAATGGACCTTCAAGAAGAGCAATTGTCAACTGAAATAAGTCGTAAAACTCGAAAAAAGTTGACTTCATATCGACTCGAGGTGTTAATTTGAATTCGAATGGACCTTCAAGAAGAGCAATTGTCAACTGAAATAAGTCGTAAAACTCGAAAAAAGTTGACTTCATATCGACTCGAGATGTTCATTTGAATTCGAATGGACCTTCAAGAAGAGCAATTGTCAACTGAAATAAGTCGTAAAACTCGAAAAAAGTTGACTTCATATCGACTCGAGGTGTTCATTTGAATTCGAATGGACCTTCAAGAAGAGCAATTGTCAACTGAAATAAGTCGTAAAACTCGAAAAAAGTTGACTTCATATCGACTCGAGGTGTTAATTTGAATTCGAATGGACCTTCAAGAAGAGCAATTGTCAACTGAAATAAGTCGTAAAACTCGAAAAAAGTTGACCTCATATCGACTCGAGGTGTTAATTTGAATTCGAATGGACCTTCAAGAAGAGCGATTGTCAACTGAAATAAGTCGTAAAACTCGAAAAAAGTTGACTTCATATCAACTCGAGGTGTTAATTTGAATTCGAATGGACCTTCAAGAAGAGCAATTGTCAACTGAAATAAGTCGTAAAACTCGAAAAAAGTTGACTTCATATCGACTCGAGGTGTTCATTTGAATTCGAATGGACCTTCAAGAAGAGCAATTGTCAACTGAAATAAGTCGTAAAACTCGAAAAAAGTTGACTTCATATCGACTCGAGGTGTTAATTTGAATTCGAATGGACCTTCAAGAAGAGCAATTGTCAACTGAAATAAGTCGTAAAACTCGAAAAAAGTTGACTTCATATCGACTCGAGATGTTCATTTGAATTCGAATGGACCTTCAAGAAGAGCAATTGTCAACTGAAATAAGTCGTAAAACTCGAAAAAAGTTGACTTCATATCGACTCGAGGTGTTCATTTGAATTCGAATGGACCTTCAAGAAGAGCAATTGTCAACTGAAATAAGTCGTAAAACTCGAAAAAAGTTGACTTCATATCGACTCGAGGTGTTAATTTGAATTCGAATGGACCTTCAAGAAGAGCAATTGTCAACTGAAATAAGTCGTAAAACTCGAAAAAAGTTGACTTCATATCGACTCGAGGTGTTAATTTGAATTCGAATGGACCTTCAAGAAGAGCAATTGTCAACTGAAATAAGTCGTAAAACTCGAAAAAAGTTGACTTCATATCGACTCGAGGTGTTCATTTGAATTCGAATGGACCTTCAAGAAGAGCAATTGTCAACTCAAATAAGTCGTAAAACTCGAAAAAAGTTGACTTCATATCGACTCGAGATGTTCATTTGAATTCGAATGGACCTTCAAGAAGAGCAATTGTCAACTGAAATAAGTCGTAAAACTCGAAAAAAGTTGACTTCATATCGAATTGAGGTGTTAATTTGAATTCGAATGGACCTTCAAGAAGAGCAATTGTCAACTGAAATAAGTCGTAAAACTCGAAAAAACTTCACTTCATATCGACTCGAGGTGTTCATTTGAATTCGAATGGACCTTCAAGAAGAGCAATTGTCAACTGAAATAAGTCGTAAAACTCGAAAAAAGTTGACTTCATATCGACTCGAGGTGTTAATTTGAATTCGAATGGACCTTCAAGAAGAGCAATTGTCAACTGAAATAAGTCGTAAAACTCGAAAAAAGTTGACTTCATATCGACTCGAGGTGTTCATTTGAATTCGAATGGACCTTCAAGAAGAGCAATTGTCAACTCAAATAAGTCGTAAAACTCGAAAAAAGTTGACTTCATATCGACTCGAGATGTTCATTTGAATTCGAATGGACCTTCAAGAAGAGCAATTGTCAACTGAAATAAGTCGTAAAACTCGAAAAAAGTTGACCTCATATCGACTCGAGGTGTTCATTTGAATTCGAATGGACCTTCAAGAAGAGCAATTGTCAACTGAAATAAGTCGTAAAACTCGAAAAAAGTTGACTTCATATCGATTGAATTCGAATGGACCTTCAAGAAGAGCAATTGTCAACTGAAATAAGTCGTAAAACTCGAAAAAAGTTGACTTCATATCGACTTGAGGTGTTAATTTGAATTCGAATGGACCTTCAAGAAGAGCAATTGTCAACTCAAATAAGTCGTAAAACTCGAAAAAAGTTGACTTCATATCGATTCGAGGTGTTCATTTGAATTTTAATGGACCTTCAAGAAGAGCAAGAATTGCTTGTTGACAATTATTGCCAACTCAAATAAAATGGGAGAGAAAAAATTACAACAACTAACGAAACGTAAAAGAGTTTTATTAATTTACATCTCGTTTATTTTTATTAAAAGAAAAACCCTAAAATTTTACCCCCAAGATGTTTCCGCCTTGCTTCTTCGTGATCCATGATCCCTCCACTGGTGGTGAGTACGACATAACTGTAACAAACAAAAACGAATACCACGTACGTCAGTTTCCGGTAAAACATTAAACGTTATAACTAACACAAATTTTGTGATGGGAGACAGGGGTGTCCACTCGACCAATCCCAGCATCAATGTTTATCAATATATCGCTATGAAAGAAATACCGACACCAAAACTCCAAAATAAGAAACCTTAATGTAAAGTTAGAAAACTTCATGAGTGTTACAGACCCCCAGGTGAGAATCTTTAACGTTAGTTACGTTTTGAAATGAAAAACTCTTGATTAAATTTAAATGAACAATAATTCGCTATTGTATGAGGGTATTCTTCATTTTTCAATCATCTTTAATAATTTGAGTTAATTGGAGGAAAATAGGTTTGTCCTCAAGGGAAAAATTCATCACGAGTGTCACCAGCTGTTCTGGACACACTGAAAATTGAAAATGGCAGAAAAGAACCTCGAACCGTTTCATTGTGATACCAGATATCAGTCCTTGGGCAGGAAGAAGCTGGTTGGAGAGCATCGGATTTTTCTCACCAAAACATGGCATGTCACAAACATTATCCATCACGAGTGTTACCGTTGTTGCATCAACTTTGTTTAATTAAACCTGTGAATTATGACTACAAAAGGAGAAGCTAAAGGACTACATTGAGCTATCCCATCATATCTGTCCTATGCTTGGTTAGGTTAGTAATAGTGTTTCCGTGGGAAAACATCACAAGAGTTACTACTTAAAGTAGTTAAGTAGCTGACATGGACAGACTTTGGGAATGCTACCTAACCCCAAGATAGAAGGGAACTTTTTTCTATTTTTATAAATTCCCAGGACCAGTTTAGGTGAACAAAAGTTAATCATACCTAACGTCTGTGATAAGGTAATTGTAACGCACTGATATTTGCTTCAAGTTTTGTATGTTCGGTTTCTTATTTCTTCTTTTATGTACCTCGTCCACGAAGTCACTCGTTTTTATATGGGCCAAGCTCAGTTGTTATGTTATGTTTCTAATAAAAAAAGTTTTGAAAAAAAAAAAAAAACTCGTTTTTATAACTTCAAGATTCAAGAGGTTTTTGCAATTGTGGGCTGTTTTGTACTTATAATAAAAAAGCGTTCCGTTATCTAGTTGTTTCCTTATTTGATTTGCACTTGTCACGAGTGTTACATTGATAGTTCTCCATAAGCATGTCCAAATCAATTGGCGACATACTATTTTATGAACAGAAAGGCTTCCTGGGTGGTTTTTTGAGCTTGAAGAGTACCAACAAGCGATTTGCTCCCTGCAGTTTTTCCATTGTACAGTAAGACGTTGAAAAGTTCAAAATTTAAAAATAAAATTAAATACTGCTACTGGAAAAACTGACAAGCGAATAGACTCATGTCTGTTGTCTTGAACATCTATATTAATTTTCCACAACAAATTTTATTAAAGAAGTCGATGTTTTTTTTACCCTTCTTAAATAGTCCAGGAAAGCCAAATGGTCAAATAATAATATTATGAGAATGACCACTTATTCAGTTTATCCCTCAACCTTTTTACAGTCAGACGCGCAAAGAAAGTTTGCGTTCCTTAATTTCGAATATGTGAATGCAGATTCAGAGACTAGAGTAACAAAGCTAAACTAGTAGTGTGATATATAATAGATGTGAGTGTTACTTGGATAGACTTGAATTCATCAGATAATTAAGTTGGTCACTCACAGATCTTAATTTAAATTGTTTTGTTACTGATTATGGTTTTATCACCGAAACTTTCGAACAGTGTAGGTACATACTTATATTTCAGTGGAAATAGACGATTTTCCGATGCTGTTGTTTTCTTCATGGGAGATACATCATAAAGAGACATGCGATAATTTTGAGTTTTTGAACAACTATTCGGGTTTTTTCAGTCTTTAGGTAGGTTTCATCTACAACACGTTGTTTCTCTCTGACATTTTAGAGCGAATATCAATGTTTGCTAGAGGATTCTGATTTCAGATTGTACAATCAATCGACGTATTCATTCTCTAAAACATATAGAAAAGTTGAAAGTTTGAATCGAAGAATTCATAAAGGATGAAATGGACCTCGAATCAACTCGAAAACATCGTACTGCATAACCTTCCCAAATATTATGTCCCGATAGTGATAAAAGCAAGCATGCCTACCACTGAAAGATCAGAGACGAGAATTAGCCCTTTGAAGCTTAAGCCCAATTCCACCGAGGAAGGAGTGCTAATTTCCGAAGGTGGATTCGATTATAAATAGGATTCAATCAATCATTTTTCAGTAGAATGAGACACAAAACGTTACTTAAATAAAGTGTAATTTCATGGCAGTCAAAATCATTCAACATGACTGTGGTCTCGATAAGTGTCAATGATACAAGCGAATGTAACACCTGGCAATCGTATCTGCATACTAATAGAGTGGTTGCACCTCGACTTGACGGGAAAACCTTCCTTTAGTTAAACAATGAGGAAGAGAAGGGGAAGAACGTGAGTAACAAAGGCTTAGGTTAGATTGCTACTGCGCGTCAAGGAGGAGTCAAGTCAATTTTGGGTGAAAATGGGGTTATGTCTATTTCCAAGTAAGCTTGACCAGCTCTTTCGTTTGCATTTACGAGATAAGTCGTACCCGCTCCGGTTTCGCGCGTTGAAAATCACCCCAGGAGCTATGTCACTTTGATCTAAATCACTCGCAACGAAATCGTGGAAACCCATGTTAAGGAAAACAAGAGTACTTGAAAAAACGAGATATTATCTTATTATTATTCTTAACTTCTTTTGAAAGCTTCCTCTGTGTGAGCAGAGTCAAGTCAACATAACTCCTCTTGACGAAAACCGTACAGTGTTTTTTCGAAATTAAAAAAGAGGTTACTCGACATATCGTCGCTATTAAATGAAACTGGCATATGTGCTAAAATTCCCTCATCTCTGTGGGGTTTTTACCAATCCATCCTTACCAATGGAGAACAACTAATCCTTTACCCTGATTCTGACAGTGAAACAGATGATGGGGCAATGGAATGAGTCGCCTTTTTGGTTTATTGTAATTTTGGGGCTATGCACTGGAGAAGATGTGAACCCTTTTCCTCTACGAACGTACAGGCCTCGCTATAGGGATTATTTTTACTGTTAAATAGTTTGTCGCGTATTTTAAAGGTACGTCGTTCAGTGTTTCGTGCTGTTCATTGTGAGTCAGTATTTTTAAGTATGATAATACTTTTTTTCAAATCTTGAACAACTGGGCCCTACTGTAGTGTAACACTGCCATATACAATTTGATAGCACATCGATTCTGGTCTTTTTTGTTCGTTTGTTGTTACAAAGCGAATCTTAAAGCGGCTCGTTGATGTAAACTTGGTATAGAAGGGGTTAAGTCGTGATTTCCATCGTGACTCCCGAGAAACAATAGGAAATGGTGAGTGGAACTTCAAACGGGGATTTCTCAAAATGACTTCTTCGCGCGCGGTAGCGATATCAAGCCAGTTCTCTGTTTCAACAGCTATTTCTATCGCGCAAGACGTTCTCACGTACCTGTATCAATTCTTTTTGTTATAGTATAATGTTATTATGTTATAAACAAACAACATTATAATAACATCATGTTATAAACAAATTATTGTGTTAAAAACAAATTTTTCCCGAAAAACTTGGGTGCAGTTGAAAGGTTTCGCCAAAATATCAAATGTATGGGTCTAAGCTACCGAGGTCAATGGAATGTGAATATGATGGGAGATAACAGCTGGGCCTACAGAGAAATGTCAGTTGCTGTTCACTAGAGAAAAATTTCAAAGCGTACCATCTCTACAAAGAGATCAAGACAGTATTAGCCCTTAAATTCAATTTGCTTCGTCTTTGCACGACTTTCCACGATTCAGTGCCATAGTATCAGTTCAACAGGGCCACCCACAACTTTTTATCCTAAGATTTTCAGGACGAGCGTTTCGAGGGTCGGAACTTGGGGGAAAATTTGAAAATATAGTTCTAAAACTATATAGAAATATAGGCAAACTAACCCGTTCCAAATCTATACTGTCATTTTTTCCGACGTTCTGACCCTTCAAACGCTCGTCCTGAAAATGATCAGAAAAAAAGCTGTGGTCCTGTTACACTGAAGGTGCGATATGAGCCCTCTTCAATACACGCTTATGTAGGTTTTTCACGAAATCCAACAATGTGAAATGTTGCAAAAATCATTGATCTACATATGACCAAACCCCCTTAATTTCAAAGTTAGCAAAATACACCTTATTTACTGATACTCCTACAGAGGTTTTTCTCTTCCACTAATTCTCCGTAAAATCACGGATTCCAACGATACTGGGTTGAAAACAAAATGAACTTACCCGAACTGTCGGGATGGCAGGAGGTTATTCGTCCATTTTTCGATTTGTGTGATGGGTACATCGAATCTGGGCGATATCACTCCACATTTGTTCAATCGACCGTTCAGGTTGACGACGATTTTACCAGATCTGTGATCATCTACGATTTCGAATTCGCCGATATAACCTGTACAGAAGAACGAGGCATGAGGTCAGAAAATGAGGACATCGGAGATTAGAATGTTTAGCAGCATAAGATTCATGAGTAAACACGAGTAGCGTTGAAATTAAGCCTTTGAGGGGCAACTCAGGAATTTTGATGAAACTTTTTGTTTTTAATGCAGGTCACCTCCAAAGATGCAAAAGAACATTTTTCACCGAAAATATTGTGTTACCCCCATTTTTTTCGTTTATTTTGACTCGTATCATGGAGGATACATTACGCTATAACCGAAGATCATGATGAGTACCTTGAAGGATACATTGCCCTTTCACTGAACAATCAGGTAAGCGCTCAAAGTCAGAAATAAAGGAGCAAAAATGATGGAATTTCATTGAAAAGTAATATATTGTGAAGGAACAAACATAATATTGGTTGGTACCTGAAGGTATAGAATTTAAAAAAAAAAATTAAGTTTGGTAAGTACTTGAACCTAATTCAGAACTGAAACTTGAAACAAACATTGTCATGCCAATACTGGTCAATAGATCAGGTACAAAAAGTTGTGAGAACATACCTTATAGTAATTCAGGATTCGTTACTAAAGTAAACTCGGCATATTGGGAACAAGAAGGCACTAGGAAGGATCCTTCGTAGCACGTAAAGTTTTGTAACATTGCTGAGCGTTGGTTCAATATCCAATTGACTAGTCAGATTTATGTAGGATGAAGACTAACGTGTTGATAACTATCCACTAATGTGGTGATAACTTCTTCATCCTCCGGTAAGGTATATCCGTATGTAGGATGAAGACTAACGTGTTGATAACTATCCACTAATGTGGTGATAACTATCTTCATCCTACGGTAAGGTATGTCCGTATGTAGGATGAAGACTAAACTAATGTCGTGATAACTATCCTAATAATGTGATGATATTTGTGAAGACTGACTAATCTGACTAGTCAATTTGATATTGAACCAATGCTCAGGAATGTTGCAAATCGTTAGGTGCTCTACTTTACGTGCTACAACGAGGTCTGAAGCCTATATCCTTTTTTCAAGGGATTCAAACTGTGTATCCCACAAGATGCATTGCGCGCAGAAGAGAACATTCGTTTACTAGGAATCGAATATTCCCACATGTTCGTACAACCCGCTCCGAAACAGATACACTCACTCAGAGGTTTAATAGGAACATGCACTCCTTCAACCTTCAAAACTTCGTCTGGATTGTGAATCGCCAAGTATGGCACGGCTCAAAGTGGATTGTTATAGAATCACCCATCTTTCGTATAGTAGTTGGTAGTAATCCCACAGTTGCTACCAAAAGTAACCAAGCATTGAAAGTGTCATGTTCTGAGATTGACGTGATTTTGGAGTATGTTCGAATTAATTGTATTCTCTGTCGAATTATGTCATGTCCCATTTTTTGCAGGTTTAATTATATCACTAGCTTCATGTTTTCCAACCCGATCCAGTGCATCTGTCGCCTCCAGAATCCCATATTATCCCTAAACGTCGTTGTCAATATTTTGTTTGAAATGGGTTCTCAATATATTATAGGTTTGGATTAGACGAATCGGTTTTTACATTCTGCTGAAAATGCGCAAAAAGTAGCTTAGCATATTATGCTATGTTAGAACTAAACAAGTCCTATACGCTAAAATGAATCTCAGACTACAGTTTACCTTTCTTCATCATCACAGTGAGGAATTTAATGATGACTTTGGAGCAAGGCCTCAAGAGAACTTGACGTTTTCCCCTCTTCTCAGCATTGTTGATGCTTTTTAGAGCATCGCTCAGCACATTCATCCGCACCATGCTGCTGAAACAATAACACAGACGTAATGAGATTTCCGAGTCAGGACCAATATTATTAAAAAGTTAAAATGAGGAAATATGAATGAGATTGAGCTTCGCTTGATTGGAGAGGAGCAAGCCTGTACGAGATGTCCGAATTGCCTTCAAGGATATTGCAGTAACAAGATGTCTGTACAACACACAGAGTTGCCGCTGTAAGATTATTATGCCCGAAATCCAAGTAGATGTGCGATAGAGAGAAGTTCTACCATTAATCACATTTTAATAATAATAATAATAAATCTTTTACAGTGTAGAAGACATTACAGTCCAATATTTACACACGGAATAACTGAGGGCCGCTCTGCCAGGCCAAAACGATAATACCTAATACAAGTAGGTACAAACAAAATTGAAATAAAAATATTACAGAAAAAAATTATAATAAAACAAAAAAAAAGCAAAACATGCGCTCTATTTCTTGTGCCTGAAGAATTGGACAATTGCTGACTCGAATCTTCCAACTGTGGGGAAGTAACGAAGAAATGAACTTGCAAGCAGAAGAAAATTAGAAAGATGTGCTAATTTACCCACAAGTCAGCGGTGGCAGACCGATCCATAGCATTCCAAAAGTCCAAGAGCACTAATATAGTGCACTCAATCCTCAACAACTCTAAGAGCAGTCTCACAGCTATGTATATTTCGTAATTTACATATTAAGGAGTGACTTGAAATGGAGGAGTTCATTTGGAGGAACATTATTCGTTCGAATACCTTGCTGAGAAATGGCAGAATATTTACAGAACGAAAATGTGAGTATTTAGACGAATGAACAGTCTTGGGTATGGGTCGAATTATAGATGACTTCCAAACCTTGGGGTATGTAGATGACATGCGTATGTAATTGAACCAAAATGTTATGAGACAATAAAACAGGGATTAGCAGTAAAAATCTTCGTGGGATTCCATCAGTTCCAGTGGTATCAGACGTTAATTGGCCACATGCCCTCAAAACAACGACACTTTCAATATTTGCTAATGATAATTCAGGTATTTCAGACGAAGTGAGCAGTTGCGCTGTTGGAATAAAGTGCTGATTTAGGACATCAGGATCAAATACAATTGGTGATTCATTCCTTACCTCACTGAGACCAAGAGTTTCAACATTCTTCCACAATTGCTTAGCAGGCAAATTAGTGTCAAACATTTGTTTAGAAGAACAAAAATACGGTTGGATTGAAAGTAGTAACTACACCATCTTCTAACTCTCATGTTGCACGAAGGGCTGTAGGAAATACAAAGTCGAGATTTTCCTGACATGATCATTCAAATTCCGAACTGGAGCTCGAGTGGAGAACGACGGACTGCGGTCAAGTGAAGAGCAACTAGTTGATATAAGATTGAGCAGGTGTAATTGTCACATGGAGATTGTTACATTCGAATCTGTACGTCGAGATAGTGGTACACAACAGTCCAGATGCTTGTTCTGAATGAAATTCAATTAGTATAAACTGAAAATTGAATCAATTCAGTGGCCAAATCCAAACACTAGTAAGTAATGACAAAACACTTGAAACCTGAGAGGTGAGGTGTATCCTTAGGCTGACTGAGGTTTAGTGGGGTATCCTCAAGCCACCACCTGTTCGAAACAATGTACTGAGAGAACGCCGTACAATTAAGAGAATAAAACCAACGCGGAAAAGACCAACACATTGGTGATTGAAGGGAGCCCTTCGAAAACACAAGACATCTCAACAACTGCGGAACACCAATATTGTCATAACACCAAATAACATGGTTGGAAGAGGGATCGATCACACAGTCAAAGGTAGACGTTCAGCGGTTATAGTGACGAACCACCACTAAAACGTACCTTTAAATAGTGAAAATAACTCGGGATTACTCAAGAGAAATATACGGGATCACATGAACACGTTTCACGGTGTAGAGCGACAAGGAAGAGGCAACACAGACTATGAGGTTAGAAGAAAGATGGAGATATCCTCGGCCGGAGACGATTGGAAATAGTCCGAAATACCTGACGAAATGGTAAATTTAAAACACCTTACAACTTGCACAGTGAAACAAACGCAAAATTACGGAGATCAAGTCAAAGATGAGACGGATTACCTTCGATGAAATTAAAACCCTCCGAGGAATAATTCAGTCGGCGTGGTGCGACTTGTAAAAGAAAGTAAATAGACTGATGCCATCCAAATCCAAAATGGCGACCGCCAAGAAGTTTTGTTCGAGTATTTATTCTGTTCTCTGACATTGTACCAGTGCATTTCATGGAAAAAAACAACTTGAAGTTTAAAAACCTCAAAATTTTACAATTTAGCGCAGGTTTATTGAGATTGTCAAATGTTGAGTTTTGTGACAGTTGGCAACCTTGTGTGTTGGTACATTTCCCTCCACATTCAACTCGGATCGAGATTATTTTCCACCCTACGGATTGAGATTTTTGTACTTCCCCCTACGGATTGAGATTTTCGTACTTCCCCCTACGGATTGAGAGAGTTTTTGTACTAAAGTAATCCACTCTACGGATTGAGAGAGTTTTTGTACTTCTCGTCTTTCTTTTCGCGAAAACGTGTAGACGACCAGCTAGAGCGAGAAACGCAGATGCTAACTTTTTCACGGAGTTCCATGTAAGAAAGTGTTCCTTCTTCCATGACACACCTATGGTGGATTCTAATTTATACTTCCAAGCAACCGGGTTTTCAACCTTGACGTGTTTACCGTTGATTTCTTTATTCAAAATGATGGAAGTGGTAGAAGAGTTCATGGAGCTTCTTGTTGAGAAGATTATTACTGAAGACGAATTGGAGGGGGGTCCAAATTTTTTCCCATCTCCACCAGCAAAATCTCCAAACTTTCAAAAAATGAAAACCAACAGATTGGTATAATATAATAAATTATAAGATATTATAAGAAAATAATATTATATAACAAATAATTATATTTTATTAACTATTATTATAATATTAGTTAAAATAATATAAGTATTTTATAATAATACCTATAATATAGGTATTATTATATTATATTATGCTTTTATAATATAGGTACCTAAGAAATAATATCTATAATTATTTTATATTATTAATATATTATATTATACGAACATAAATTTTATTCATTTTCTTACTTAGCTATCCTGAGATTGGCTGAATGCTTATGCCCAATAGGAAAATTCATTTCTTTTATTTTTTACTATTATTAAATAATATATTATTAAAATAAATTTTATTTCTATCTTCACGGCCCGAAATTTGCCAACTTTTCCTAGTCGAAAAACTCTGCAAATTCTTGACACAACGGTTTATTATCTTCTTTGAGAAGATCACCCTAATCTAATTAATGAACTGTTAGATGAAACTCTAGCTCATCATCCAAATTAAATTTAAAATACCATACGAATTTCTTTCATGAAAGAATTTCAAAATTATAGAACAATCCAGCCTCTTTTTTTTCACCAGTTCAAGTTTGATTTTTTTCTAGTTTTTTGGCGTAAACCTTTTCCTCTTGAGGCCTTGGAAAATGTGTCAACGTAAGCACACATACAAAATGCTACTTTTTCAGATATCAAATTTCAAAAAAATGATGGTGTCTAGGGAGATAGATGGTGATCTAGGTAGATAGAAATTAGATGCCTCAGGAGGTTTAAAATATTTAAACTGTCTTAAATGCGACTTTATTTCGACGGTCTCACAGCAACACCCCACAACATCATTTTTGACAAAAATGAGTTATGCATATCGGTGGATGCGCCCTCTCGGTTCACATTGAACTAACTTTCTTTCGTCAGTTCATAAAGATGGGTATTTATGTTGTAAAAGTACCGCAATTAAAAAATGTATTGATTATGGGAGGAGAAAATCATTGGCAGGCGTTTTTCCAGCCCTCCTCAAAAGTTGCGAAAATGATGATATGGGGTGTTGCTGTGAGACCGTCGATTTGTTCGGAATTAGGAATAGTTTCAACGCTTCGTCCCACACAGGTTTCAGATATCAAATTTAAAAAAAATGATAGTGTCTAGGGAGATAGATGGTGATCTAGGTGGATAGAAATTAGATGTCTCAGGAGGTAAAAAATAATTAAACTGTCGTAAACGCTTCGTCCCACACAAGTTTCAGATACAGAATACAGAACGTTTATTGACAGAAGTTATGTACAATACAAGACCCAATACTTAGTACCTACTGCTAATGCATCAACACCGGCCAGAAGCCTTATTTGACATACCTAGTTATTAATGATATAAAGGTTAACATCGGGAGTTGTACTTACTACTTACCTAATAGCTTAGGGGTAGGTATAATATCGTGGGAAAATTGGAAAACCCTCAGTCAGGATGGTATTATACCATCCTGACTGAGGGTTTTCCAATTGTTTCCAATTATAGAAAGTATACTAGAAAGAAATTTTCCAATTATAGAAAGTATACCAATGTAGAAAGTATACTATACTTTCTACATTGGTATACTTTCTATAATCTATAAAACCTTAACTGCTATGTACAATATAAAACCTAAAATACTATAATTACAATATGTACATTATTAAATAATTTAGTAAATAATTAAGTAAATTTTACAATATGTGATCGAAGGGGGAGGTTGTGACCTCAAGTCCGCCTCCTCCGCGATCGGGACCCCCATTTGGGTTTTGAGCGGGTGTTCAGATCGTTTAGGAATGTGTTGGGATGGGTAGGCAGTTTAGTATTGAAGTTGTCGGTCAGTTTCTGGAATAATTCCAGAATTCGACAATTATTGTCGAATTGTGATGTGTGTGCAGCCAGACATCAAATTTCAAAAAAATGATAGTGTCTAGGGATATAGATGGTGATCTAGGTAGATAGAAATTAGATGTCTCAGGAGGTAAAAAATAATTAAACTGTCGTAAATGCGAAGAAACCCGTACTGTTGTGAAATCTACGTGTTTTTGGCCAACTGTTGGCTATAACTCCGAAAATATCTGTCCAATTCGAAATTTCTTTTCTTCAACCCAAAGCTGGTTGAATTCACTATCAGACCTCATATTATGAGTACGGGTTTCTGGGAGCTGGCATTGGTATTTTAAGGGGCTTGAGTAACATTTCATATACTCATAATATATGGCGTCTGCAAGACAAATTAACTGTTTTGAGACGAAATAAAGAAATTTTGGATCGAACGAATTGTTTTGGAACTATACCAATCTTTTGGTATCCAAAAGAGTCGGACAAAACCCCAGAATTTAACGCTTTTTGAGAAATTAAAACATAAGACTATGATATAAAACATCTTTATGACGCCGTGCACATTTCAAGTCAGTTGGTTCCAGAATACAGGTTTCCCGCTTTTGAGAAAATAATTCGGTATAGAAGCACCATTCTTATCTGTTATTCGGTATTAAATAGTCTTCAAATCATTTTCTCGTGACTTTTTGTAGGACCAGTAGTTTGGCCGGCACGAGACTAGAAAAATGATCGTACCATTAAATTTGCACTTTTGGGACAAAATTGGCTGTTTTACTACCACTGAAATTGTATGGAAATTCAATACTTTAAAAATGGAACGAATGACTTTTTTCGCCAAGAGGCTGCGTAACTGCTTTTTTGGCCAACAACTAAAACTAGTGCCATCTCCGCAGGACATCTCCAGTTTTTCCTGGATATCTTTGCTTTTCTTGCTATTTTTCTTCCCTAATATTCCTTTTACCTCTGTTACTGTAAGCCCTTTGCCCCCCCCCCCCCCCAAGTCCTTTAGGTACGTAGATTCATAAAATCGAATTAAAAAAATCCGTAGATGATTCTCAGAATCGACTCAATTCATCATCTATATTTAAGTCATCTTCTGTTTCTTGTTCATTTTCATCATCAGAATCGGGGTTGTCCATAACGAGGTGGCGAGCGGATATTGGTAGTTGAACAGCTTTATCCTTCATGGGGCGAAGGCTATTGAAGAGTTGAAATTCATAACAGTCTAAGTGCCAAAATTGACTGTGACTCCTGGATCATGGCCGCTCAGGGGGCGTTAGGGCGGCGCCTAGCGGCAAATTAAAGAAACACCTATGCCAAAAAGGCAGGTGTTCCGTCCGAAGTGTTAATAAAGTAGGATAATAAATTCTTATCCTACGTCCTCAAAATATCCATCCAAGACCAGTTCATATGATCATTTATGAACTGTTATAACAGTTATAAACTGTTATAACAGTCCGTTATATATATATTTTTTTTAGCTCCTCATGTTCAATTTCTGTTAAAAAAAAAAAAAAAAAAAAAAAAAAAAAAAAACGGCAATCTTTCGGAAATATTTCCACGATTTTATGTTTCCGGAAAAATAAGTACTCTAAAGATTTGACTTTTCTGTGCGAAATCGTTGATACTTCGTGTTCCATGATCCATAAAGAAAAGGATATGGTGCAAAGAGCGTCTTTTTCCAATTCGATAAGTCAGACATGTTGTGGTTGTTCAAGTTGTTATCAATGAATTGATAAGAAAAGAGCAGGGATTCGATTATTAGACGCAGTTGCTTGTTGCTGAGTTCTTTGTTTTGTTTTTCACCAATAATTCCAGATTTTTCAGTTGTTGACAGCAAATCCTTGGAAATGAAAATGTTTGAGCGTGTCCCAGACCTCCTCGGTTACTTAGTTCTAAGTGAGGACGGAGCGATTTTGTCGGTAAGTTTTCATCAACTCATTATTTTTTTTTCGCACTGCGAAACTTCCAGGATAACCGTAATGCGATGTGGGTAACGCAAAATAACATTTTTTTTCCGTTTCTTTGAATTAACGTTGAATTTTCAGTCGGACGGTGAACTGGAAAACGCTGAAGGGACGGCGAATCTGTTTATCACGATCATCGGTCTGACGGACAAACTAGGATCGGATGATGAAAGATACAAGAAGTTGTCAAGTAAGAAACATTTTATCAGTTTCCCGATGATAATGACGTACCACGTGCTTATCTAACTTAGCTGAAATTGCATTTCCTTAGTGTGTGTGACTGCAGTTTGTGATACAAACGTTTTCTCGATTGGTTTTATTCAGGTAAAAGTTTTGTACCTCAGCTTCTAATGTTGTGAATGTAAAGATGTGAATCGCAAACCGGTCAGGGTGAGGCTTATGGATATTCACTCCATCACCACACATAGATTGTCGATAATATTGTTGTTCGTATTGTGCATATTGTTGTGCACTTTACCCAGGAAGTCAGTGTATTATAAGTTAGTCAGACGTTATAATAGCCCCATTTGAATGACATTCTTAAAAACTACGTCTACGAAATCGAATGTGAAAAATTCCTACGGTATCCCATGAAATAGTCTATCCCCCCAAATACAATCCGTGTATAAATCATCCCGCCTCGCACATTTCATTCTACAGTAGGTACCTAGCCGGAATCACAAGTACCGTATCCGTGTCGAAATCTCCCCTTGGCGCCATGGAGAGACGGTTGTATTACACACTAATAGATGTGTAGTAATGAAAACGTCTTACCATGGCGCCTAAGGGAGATTTCGAATCGGGTGCGGTTCTTGTGAAGTGGTTAGGAGATCTCTTTAGTTTGAAGGAAAAAGGCGGGCGGGGAATGTGGATATCACAACTTCTTCCGGCTGCTGTATAGATATCAAATCTTATTGTTGTTGAAGTTGAAAAGACCTGTAGAGGCAATATGCAAAAATAAATTAAATAAATTGATAAAATAATTTATAAATTAATTAAGCAAGAATAAAGGAGAAGCTGTAGCCCTGCCTAAGTGAATAGGAAGAAGAACTTGGTAAGGGTGAAGAACCGGGTTTTCGAAGTTATATAACTTGACCCCTTTTTGACTTAGCGACTTGAATTTTTAAAAGGCACTGGCTAAAGTTGAAACGAAGCTCTGAGCAAAATTTAAAGTCATTCGGTGAAGGTGGAGAGGCTGTTGTACCCTTTGACCTAAATTTCAGTTTTTGTTCCTAACATTTTCTTGGGATGCGATAACGGGTTAAATCATTTAAATACCCCCGGCCATGTTATAATGAATGTCTGTATTGTCCTACATTTCAGTTTTTTGTTCTTAAAATTTTATTGATTCTGATGTTGAGGGACCAATGTCGAGGGTCGGTCAAATGAAAATTGATTTATGTGCCAACGTATCGAAGAATATATTTCAGCCCTGAAGATGAAGAAATATATTCTTCGAAACGTTGGCACATAAATCAATTTTCATTTGACCGACCCTCGACATCATTCTTACTGACGGTCAAACTAAATCACACAAATTCTGTTACCCAGGCTGTAGACTCGTCAATGTGGACACTATAGTGTCCACACTGACGTCAATGTGGACACTATTATAGTAGGCTAATAGGCTAATAGCTATTAGGCTAATATTAGGCTATAATAGGCTAATAGCTATTAGCATAAAATTTCTGTTTTGTTTCCAAAGTTTTTGGGTTGAGATAATGGGTTAAATCTTTTAAAAGGCTCTCTGTCAAGATGAAACGAAGCTCTGTGCAAAATCTCAAGTTAACCTGTGAAGGCGGAGAGGCTGTAGCCATGAGTCAAGGCCCTTGACCGTCTGACTTTGAAGAAGAACATGGTAAAGGGTTTTTGAACTTATATAACTCGTCTCCCTTTATACCGAGCGACTTGAAACTTTCAGGGGTTTTACTGTTATCCAAACCAAGAAGATCGATACCAAATTTCATGTGGATCGACTGTGGACCCGTCAAAGTGGCCAAAAATAGCCTAAATTGTCCTAAATTTCAGGTTTTTGTTCTTAACATTTTATATGGTTGAGGTAACGTGTTAAATCTTCTGCGAAATAAGCTCTGTGCAAAATTTTAAGTCAACCGGTGAAGGTGGATAGGCTGTACTCTTGACCGTTTGAATAATAAGGAGAACAAGAACAAGGTAAGGGCAGGAAACAGGGGTTTTGAAGTTTTATAACTGGGCTCCCTTTAGACCTAGGGACTTGAAACTGTCAGGGCTTTCTATTATCCACACCAAGAAGATACACACCAAATTTCAATTTGATCGATTAAAAGGGATCCGAGATATGGATACCTGAAAAACGAAATTTGTGTGGTCTGGTAAACATACACTCGGTACCATTCGTTTTTCTTGGCGGGGCGTAACGCTACTGCGTTCTTAGATAAGACCTCAATAGGGTATGCGCATGGGAACTGAAAATTGAAAAAAACCGCTCGTTATCTTATTCAAGTTGCTATTGCACGTAAACACTAGTTTCCATGTTTAAAAAAAAGGTTTAAATTGATTTAATTGCGCCCTGACCAATCATATACTTCAGAGGTTCTGACGTCATCTGTTCTCGATCTTGTTGTTCGACCGCTCCGGGGATAGACGGGTCTGTGGAAACACAGACCGGATAACCCTCTGGGTGGGCACATTGCCCAACCTCCCCGTGAACAGGGGCCCTCAGCAGACATACATTACATGCTAGCAGAGCGTGGTTGGTAGGTACGTGCTGGCTTTGCCTCGGTACCTCCTCCACTATTTTTTTGTTGGAAATTTGATGAGCTTTTCCAGAAGGGACTCCTGTATAGGGATCAAACTCATTTTGCGTATAAACCTTTATATTGGCTTTCTCTCCTCCAATCTTCTACATTCCAATTTCCATGTTTCTACATTTCATTGGGTAAACTTCTGTATTGAAATTTCTATATCACCCCTGCCAATATCCATGCTTGTAGGAGCATAGTTCTTCACAAGTAGTAATTTGCAGTAGTACCATTACGATGGAGGTTAACCATACCTTGGAGTTTTCCAGTTGATATTCCTGGATTGGAACTCCATACTACTTTCAGTTCCCCTTTTTTCTATCAACAACACCCTGACATACCAGGTGTTTTTTGAAGGTGTGAGGGAGGCTGCTGTTCCCCTGTTCTCGATATATTTGTTCGACCGCTCTGGGGATAGACGGTTCTATTTATTTATTTACTTTTTCAAGTTTCAATAAAATAATATACATATAAATCGCATGAATTCATCATTTAAATAATAGGCAATGCCCGTCGCACCCCGCATGAGCCGATCTAAACAAATACCTATCATGCAAACAACATAATATTATTCAGAAACCTCTCATTTTTAGATTCCGAGAACATTCATCTCATGAGTAGATACTCAGAATGGTATTCTCAGCCTCTTTTACCCCTAGCTCAATTAGCCGTGAAAAAATGAATTTCTTATAAGATGGGCGAGAAAAAAGAGTACCTAGGTAGTCGATCTTAACCCACTTGTCAAACGGCGATGCACGTGTAAAACACGATGTAACGTGTAAGTAATAAATTGAGAACTCCTGGTGGTCAGCGTCAAAGCTGGCTTAGGGTTACCCTCATTACCTACCAATCTAAAGCGCGTACCATAATCATGGCTGTGCAAGTCCAAAACGACGTTAGGAGATTTATAATACTCGTACATCAGTAGGAGGGACTTTATGAATAGTTGCCTAATCGTGAAAACCTTAGTCACTGTACAGACGCACACCAGGTTTTAATCTAGGGTTTTTCAGAATTATTCTTATTAATAGTCTCTGAAGCACATTGATCTTCTCCAAGCTGGAAACACAGACCGGTTATCCCTCTGGGTGGGCACATTGCCGAAACCCCCCTGAGAACAGGGGAGCTCAGCAGCCATGCATTACACATCGCGCGCTGTTTATGAACATGATTATGTTTCTCTATCCAAAAAAATAAAGGTTTACTAATTTTGACGAATGGTTACCATTTTCACGTTTTTGAAGCGATTCTGTATCAATAATAATTCTAAACAAAAATCATGCGTTGACCCCATTCCACAGTTCTCAAATGTCAAAACACTTCGTTGCGTTTGAGGTTACAATGAGCGTAATATGCAGAGTTCCAACAATAAACTCGTTCGATAAATATGAAATGTTGCGAAATAAATTCCTAGCTCAGTTCTCATAATCGATATTCTCGATTTTCAGTTACCTTCTCGGACTGCACGTACATCGTCTGTTTGTCCAACCGGAAATTCTTCATCGTGAAGCGGCGGTATCAACCGCCCCCGCCTCCGATCGCCGTTGACGAAGAATCCCCTGCGAGCGGGGATTTCTGAATTATCGCCGTTATCTACTCAGGTTCACTTCCTTTTAATAATCTAATTGTAAATGCCGTCTCGAAAGTATTGTTATGGAATGTACCTATTTGTTGCGTATGTGTTTATTCTATTCTTCAGGTTTTCAAATAAAAATTAAGACGTATCGTACTCAATTTTCAATCTTTATCTATTCTATCCTGCTCCTTCTTGATTCTGTTTATGTTTTCCTTTTAGTACCTATTTCTGATCATGCTGTTGGGTGCCTATGCTTCCTTGCACCTTCGGTTCGAGTATTTTTGGCTTTTCTTTGTGAGTGGCTTACTTAAATGTTGCAACCTTGGGTTTTCGCTTCATGTTTGGACATCCTCTTGGAAGTTTCATTATTTCGAGTTATTGCTCAACTTGAGAATTAAAGAAGTAGAATTCTGTTGAAAATATCAATTGTTGCTTTTTCCCGCCTAATTAGACGTTTTTCTGTTTAATTTAGTATTTCTTCGGTTCAATTTAGACTTTACTTGTTATTTCAGACTTGTTAATTGTTAATTAGACTTTACTTCTGTTTGATTTACGTCTAACCTAAAGATTTTACAGTATGTAAACTCCCCGGCTCAGAGTCCCGACTGTCACCATCTACTTCATCATAATTTGGAACATCAACATTCATTCTGGTCAGTAGAACATAGAACACGAGGTTGAAATGTAAATAACGGTGAACGTGAGTACACAAGACCTCTAGCTGCTACGACGAACTGCAATTTAATCTTGCAACATTAGTCAGCAAACATCTCGTACATCAAACTGTAATTTCTTTTGCTTAGGCGTTAACTTGGCGAGAAAAAGCGATACAGGGCGAATGGTGTCCAACGCCTCTTCTACGTGTCCTACATTTAATTTCCCACCAAAAGTGTCTCATAGACTTTTTTAAAGTCCGACTTTTCCTACTTTGGGGTCATTCTCATATAATTTGATCATTTGGCTTTTCTGGACCCTGCAAGTTGGGGGAAAAAATAAAGCAACTTTTTGATCTGGAATGTTACTATAGATGTTCAGAATAACAAATTTGAGCATAGTTGTCAGTATTACTTTCTTTTAATCAATTTTGAACGTTTGAACGCAAAAGGAAGTTTTGTCACAAGTGTTACCGTAATAAAAAAGGCTGAATGGAGCTAAATGCTGCATGGTACAGGTCTTCGAGCTCTGAAAACCATTCCGCAAACTATGAATTTCTGAACTAAATTTAGAATAACAAGACAAGCTGTTGCAAATTGATTTAAATCTATTTATTGTACCCAAAAACTGTTATAGGGACCTATTCACGGTAACACTCGTGACAGGTGTAGTAGATCGAAGAAAACAATTCTTGAATTGGGAACGTTTGATCAGGCAGCACTCCCAAAATCTGTGTGTAGTCTACATCACCTTCATCATCTTCTTCCATCCTGAAAAGGGAATTCCGTTCTCCCATGACCTTCATAATGGTAACACCCATGATATTTTTACACAAAAAGGTTAATCTTCACCTAACGAAGTGCTGGACAAATATGAGGGGTCACCCAGTAATAAATGTCCCTGAACTACGTCTTTTGCAGTTAGCACTCGCATGTTCAATTGAACGATGTGAACTACAATAGTGGTAACACTCATGATGAATAATTTTTGTGGCACCATGTTTTTCGATAAAAAATGATGAAATGGCTTGCCAGCTTTTTCCTGGGCGTAGGCTGCACGTGGTCTGATAGCTGGTAGCACCAACAAACATAACCTGGCTCTTTCCCACCATTTTCAATGAACAGTACCTATTACCCAGAACTGATGGGAACACTCGTGATTATTGGTTTTCACCAAAAGTATTAGAGGTAACTAAGAAAAAAAAAAGAAAAAAAAACAAACAAACAGAGAAATCCCTCGTGGTTTCAGATGGTGACGAACTTCACACCCACCACCCCCTGGGGACAGTAACGCTCGTGACGTTTTCAAACTTTACATTGAAATATTTTTTCTTGAGGATGTGCTAGGTACTTTTTAACGATACCACTGCATTCCTCTCCAAAACACCTACAAATTGATACAAAAAACCGATGTGAAAAACGATGTTAAAGACTGCGGACGTCAAATGGTCAAATATGAGAATGACCCTTTAAGTTTTATTCTTGTTTTCGACCGTACTTCACTAAAACTGCCATAACTCCCTAAATTTGCTCTGAAATTTAAATTTCTGGGGTACCGTTGGAAAGATTGCTAAATTTCCTGTCTCTTTAATGGCTAACACATTTTTGTTAGGTGAACTGAGGAGTGAAAATGGAGTCTGAAAAGTGAATTTTGTCAAAATCTCTAAATCACTTGTTTTTCAAACGCTTGGTAATCTTATCAATTCTTATAACAGAATTGTGAAGGTGAGCTAAAAAATGGGCCAAATGGTCAGCTTTTTAACGGACTCACCAAAATAGTTTTTACTGTTGAATTAAGAGAGAAAATGATGTTTGAGTGCGAAAAACGTGTTTTGTTTAGAACACTGGAGAGAATACCACGCAGTAGTGACTTAAATACAATTTGCCAGTGACGCTGGAAGAAATCCAAATTCGAGTGGTTGTGGAGTCCGTACTTGAAGAATGTACCGGGAAAAAACATCTGATTGACCATCTCTGAGCCGGCTCCCAATTACCCTTTAGATGTGAGCCCAAAGTGCTTACTGGATTTACAAGAAAACGAAACGCTACTGTCGTATCGTGATGAAATTCATGTGATGCCACCTGACAACTCACCTCCAGCTCATTGCTGACTACCAGTCTTCATGTTTACTTTTGTGGTATTTCAAAGATGTTACATGTCAGAGGTAAAACCCGCCATTGTCCTGACCAAATCAAGGCAGCTGCAGTAGGTAGGTACAAGTAAGTAGTTACATACTGGCATGCCGCACTGTTCCGTAAGCACGTAGGTAAATTGATAGAATTTCGACATGAAGCATGCGATTTTAATATTCTTAAGATACCTATATAATAAGATTAGTATATTCCGGGTGTTTGGTTACCTAAGTACCCCCACTTATTTTCCATAAAAAGCGAGCTAGAAATAATTGCAAATGGCAACTCCCTATGATTTTTTACCTAGATCTCAAATCAAAAATCAATGCCGAAATAGCTTCATTTTCTTCGAAAATTCTCTAAAAGGGTTTTACTCGAGAGGGTTTTGCTTACAGAATGAACGCAACCGCAGCCGTCTACGTTAACGTGGGGGCGCTCAATTAAAAAATTCGAAGACAAGCTGAAAGTCATAAACGCCAAAGTAAACGCTTGCATACGAGTCTGCAACACATTGAGACATTTTCATGTTGTGTGCAAACAAACTTCGTATCAAGTCATGCGCATATCATAATTCGAATTTAGAGTTCCCTCAAGAGTTTGTATACCGAGTATCAGCTTTCTAGGATGATCAGGGCCGAAACTGGGAAGTAATATCAAACTGTAAAGTACCTACCTAATCCCAATAACGAACAACTTCACTTCTGATGGTCATAATTTTGTCAATATAAATTATTGAGAATGATCACCTGTTTACACGTTAACAATTATTTAAACAATCACGCTCATACCGCAGCTTGTCGGCCACGCACTCCGCAGTGGTTAACGTAATATGGTTAGGTAAATCGAGAGCTATCCAACGAGTGGTGAACGATTTTTGTACGATGATAACTGGCGAAGATAAAGTTCCGTAGCAACGAATCGGTTGTAAGCGAAAATCATCAGAATATCAAACTGTAAAGTACCTACCTAATTCCAATAACGAACAACTTCACTTCTGATTGTCATAATCATCTATGTGGCGACATGGGACAAATTTCGTGACGATTTTTGTGACGATTTTTTTTTATGTGCCATATGAAAGACATGAAAATGTCAAAAAGTTGAAATTCTGACACCAACTTCGTTTTTAGCGAATTTTCGAAGAAGAGGAAGCTATTGTCCCCGATCCAAAATGGGTAAAACTCGAATTTTCGAAAAATGTCATACCCAAATCCGTTTCAGACCACCTTGAATTCACTGCCAGAAGATGCAAAAAATCATATAGCATTTATTTATGTATGAGTCATTCCAGACGGTAACTCTCGTTAGAATTAAGATGAACAGTTCAAATTTGCACTAGAAATAAGTTTGTAATTGTTATTGGGGGGGGGGGGAGGACTTACCCATCAATTCCAAAAATCTCATTCCATAAGACCTCATTTTGAAAAAAAAATTTACGCTGAACACGACGGTGAAGTCAGAATTGCGATATCTCATTCCGTTCTCAAACTGGAGCACGTTGAAGGTTAAGAAACGTGGTTTTTGACATTTTCATGTCTTTCATATGGCACATAACAAAAAAATCGTCACGAAAATCGTCACGAAAAATCGTCACGAAATTTGCTCACGAAAATTGTCCCAAGTCGCCACAATTATGATTATGACCATCAGAAGTGAAGTTGGAATTAGGTAGGTACTTTACAGTTTGTTATGTCTTTGCTATGGCACACAAACAAAAAAACTCTGCAAATTCTTGACACAACGGTTCATTATCTTCTTTGTACAGATCACCCTTCTGTCTAGATCACTAGGTCTAAATGTCTAGATCCTAAATGTTAGATTAATTATTATTATCAATTATCACTAATTATTAACAATTTTATCAAGTACCTAGTGAAAATTATTATAATTTATTGTTAGGTATTAATAATTCGTATTTACTATTAATAATAATTATTATTAATTATGAATAATTAATACGATATAATTCTGGGGTTTTTAATACTACGTCGGTAATAATTTTTCTATAAAAGAAGTACCTACCAACAAACATTCGAAATTACCTTCATTTCCGTAGCACGAAACGCACCTCAGAACAACAAACTCGACATCACTTAAGCCATATGATGTTCCAAAGAGCTTGTTAGTATGAAAATGGACCTGTATTTCAACAGTTTGATACACGATCGTGTTGTGAGGCACAATCTTTGAGCCGTCATTGTGAACGAACGGCTGGTCGTACAAAACTGCGGATGGTCTTAAAGAATTCTACGGAACAAGCTCTATCTAAATATGAAATAAAAAACATACCGTTTGATGGGAATTTTTCGAGATATGGAATTTTCAAAATTTCAAAATTCGTTTTGAACCCCTTCCCATTGACCTAGGGTTATGAAAATTTTCGTGGATCATTGTGGGGCTGGTCCAAACCCAGAAACCAAATTTCGTAATTTTAACTCAACGCTAACTGGGCAAAGTGCCTCGGACGGCGGACGGACGGATTTTTTTTTATTCGATTTTCTGAATCTACGTATCTTGAAACGTAAACCAACAAATTTTGAGGGGGGGTTAAAATTTTTTTTTCTTTGGGCGATTCCAATGGTTCATTATCGAAGATAATAAACCAAAATCGTCACGAAATTTGCTCACGAAAATTGTCCCAAGTCGCCACAATGATGATTATGACCATCAGAAGTGAAGTTGGAATTAGGTAGGTACTTTACAGTTTGTCATGTCTTTGCTATGGCACACAAACAAAAAAATCGTCACGAAATTTGCTCACGAAAATTGTCCCAAGTCGCCACAATGATGATTATGACCATCAGAAGTGAAGTTGTTCGTTATTGGAATTAGGTAGGTACTTTACAGTTTGATTACTTCCCAGTTTCGGCCCTGATCATCCTAGAAAGCTGATACTCGGTATACAAACTCTTGAGGGAACTCTAAATTCGAATTATGATATGCGCATGACTTGATACGAAGTTTGTTTGCACACAACATGAAAATGTCTCAATGTGTTGCAGACTCGTATGCAAGCGTTTACTTTGGCGTTTCATATGATCTTTCTTGAGTTTGATCACTACAAGTACCTACTCACTGACCTTCTTTTCACTATAATATAGTTACTTGAGATGTTCTTTTTAATACGAGTATATCTAAAGGTACAACTTTGATTTCACATAAACTTTTCAATTAAGTTAGATACCCCCTTGATAACATTGTGTCCCTCGCGGCATTGAACAATCCCACATGATTCGAATTTTTCTAATTTGGTGTTCGATGGCAGGAGAATGATGGATGTCCATAATCAATGGAAGCAAAGTTCTTGTCAATCCACCAAAAATAATTTAATGCTTTTTATGATAATTAATGAGGCTACCACTTTCGGCTGAAAAGTCATCATCAGGCCTTTGAGCCAATTGAATTTCTTGATACGCTCTACTACTTACTTTAGTGTTAGGTACCTACTCAGTGGTTGTAATCGACCGTATCAAGGAATTCAATTGGCTCAAAGGCCTGATGAATTTTTCATGTAGGTTTTCCATAATATGTAAATATATTCCAATATACATAAATATATTATATTTCGTGTAGGTATTGTGTATTCCAGACAATCCCCCCCCCCCACCCACCCAATAATCTTCAATACCTTTAAAATATTTAAAATTTGATATTTTAATTTTGCGAATAGGAATGGGGGTTCCCATTTCCATCGTACATTCGGATTCTACGAGAAATTTCACGAATGAATAATCCAAATCGTGGGGTGCTCCAAATACGCCCTCAAAAAACATGTTTCTTTGACAAGTATTAAATAGGTACATACTTCAAATTGTTAGGATGATCGTGAATCAAAAGTTGATATCACCACGTGATTCCACAAAAAAAAAAAAAAAAAAAAAAACCGCAAGCACTTGGGAGAAAATGGGTGCTGAACTTGCATTCCCTTCCAGTGATGTCATGTAATCATGTACTTCAACATGCTCCCAAGTTAATTACTAAAATAATCAATCATCTTTATGAATGATTACTAATAACAAGAGTAATTATTAATCGTGGAAAATAGTTACCTAATAACAAGTTACACTAACGATAATAATAATTATTAATAATTATTATTAATAATCAATGATAATAATTATCTTTGAATTATGAATTATTCATATTAATAATTATTCAATCTTTCAGTGATCTAGGCAGAAGGCTGATCTGCACAAAAAAGATAACAAACCGTTGTGTCAAGAATTTGCAGAGGTTTTTTTGTAAGCACTGTCGTTCGTGGACGAACATGTGTAGTTTTGAGACTCTTGGAAATAGAATTAGAGTTACCTCGCTTCTCACCTCCTCCTAACTCCTCCTCCTATTCATCCTCCTCTTAACTCCTCTCCCTCATATTCCTCCTCCTAACCCCTCATATTTATCCTCCTCCTTACTCCCCCTTGTAACTCCTCATCCTCCTATTCATCCTCCTCCTTCTTCTCCCATCTACCTGCTCACTTCTCCCGTCTCCCTTCTCCCTCCTCCCTTCTCCCTCCTCCTCCCTCTTCCTCCTTGTGTGTCTTACAGCTGGCATTGGAGAGGCGTTGGAAAAGGTCAGCTGCGCAAGAGGTGACCAGACAGAGGAGTAGGTAGGTAAGAATAGCGTTGTTCCGACGCCGAGGATCTTCCGATATTTGATATTGATGACGATATTCAACGTCGATATCGATACAGCGATATTGTCGCCACAAAATATCGATATAGCGTTATCGGCAATATCGATTTATATATTGCGAAATTTGTATGATTAGGTACCTACTCGTAATTTTATAATGCGTTTTTTTAATCAGGTGAATTTATTCACTGGATTATATTACTACAATCTAAGACTGATTTCCTGTTTATATTGCAGATAATTTATATTAATTTTCATCACGTGGAGTAGGTAGGTAAAATTTGGCTGAAAAATACACTTTTGAGGTCAGCTCATTGAAAACAACTTGTGTGTCAGCTAATTTTTGAGATCGCCATTTTAAGCTACCAAAAACAGTCACACAATAGATTACACCTTAGTATGAACATTGGCCTGTATTTCAACCGTTTTATTCACGATCGTGTTGACAGATTTATCCCTTCAATGCATTTTTCCTTTTTTGGTGAAAAAATCCATAGTAACGTTTTCGAGGGTGCTGAACACGGGATAAATAGTGAGAAAATCTCCAGATCGAAATTTGACACTCAAATTTTCAATTTAAAATTTGTCCCAATTTTGGGACATTGTGATGGTACCTAGAGCTTGAAGTTATGTCCCAAATATGGGACAACGTGTTGAACATTCTTAGGGTCAGGTCCTTGGTGGTAATGAACTTGATTCTGATCTACACTAGTGCAGTATACGTAGCACGGACAAACATAATTCTAATGTATAAAACATAGGAGCGAATGTGAGCTTTGGAAGAACTTTTATTGAAGAAAATGAGAAGAATCATGCAAAACACTACGTGCAAAGAAATTAGGCAGGCAAATAGTAGTCTGTAGCGCGGAAAATGCTGCTCCAGTCATTTTATTTTATTTATTTTATTTATTTATTTTTTTTTAAAGTACGGGCAAGCCCAGTTACATAGGAACATAAAAATGAACAGCATGCAGATGAGAAAAAAAGGAAAACGAAATTACTACAGTAAATAAAATGGTGAAAATAAAGTGAAAAAAAAAAGATGAGAGAAAAATCCCCAGTCATGCAGCATGACTATAAGAGCGAATTTTCGAAGAAATAAATGGTTTTATGTAAAATGTTATGTCCATGAAGAACATCTCAAGACTTGAGATGTAACATAGTAACTAAGTAACAAGTTACTTAGTAACAAACACGTTTCTTCAAAGTGCTCCAGTTTGAGAGCGGAATAAGATATAGCAATTTTGACGTCCCCATCTTATTCAGCGTGTAAAACCCTTAAAAACAGCTCGTTAGTATGAAAATTGACCTGTATTTCAACCGTTTGATTCACGATCGTGTTGACAGGCTCTACCTTTGAGCCGTCATTGTGAACGAACGGCAGGTCGTACAAAGCTGCAGATGGCCTTAAAAAATTCTAATGAATAAACTCTATCTAAATATGAAATAATAAATATACCGTTCTATATGAATTTTTCGAGTTTTGGAATTTTCAAAATTTCAAAATTCGTTTTGAACCCCTTCCCCTTGACCTAGGGTTATGAAAAGTGTCGAGGACCATTGTGGGGTTGGCCGGAACCCATTAAAAAAAATTTCGTAATTTTAACTCAACGCTAACTGGGCAAAGTGCCGTGGACGGCAGACAGCGGACAGCGTACGGTGGACGGACGGATTTTTGTTTATTCGATTTTCTGAATTGACGTACCTATGTTAGTGCGAACGATTATTTTCTAAAGCCGGGCTAATTCTCACACAGGAGAGAAATCGTTTGAAGGGGGACGTTCTGTCCAAACTCCTTGTTTGCAGAGTGCGCCCGAACATTATTATTCTTTGAACATCGGGGACAGTCGCCTGGTTTTCCACAACCTAATTAATAGGTTCTTTAATTAAATACATACCTACGTTATTGACATTTTATGTCTTTACTCTGGCACATAACTCGAAAAACGTTAGGTACACAAAAAAAAAAGCGACACACGAAATCGTCACGAAAATTTCTGATGATTTTTGCTTACAACCGATTCGTTGCTACGGAACTTTATCTTCGCCAGTTATCATCGTACAAAAATCGTTCACCACTCGTTGGATAGCTCTCGATTTACCTAACCATGTATGGTTAGGTAATATATTACGTTAACCACTGCGGAGTGTGTGGCGGACAAGCTGCGGTATGGGCGTGATTGTTTAAATAATTGTTTACACACAGGTGATCATTCTCAATAATTTATATTGTCAACACGAATGCAAGCTTCATCTAAGTTTCTGCAAAGACATAAAATGTCCCAATGTGTTGCAGACTCGTATGCAAGCATTTAGTTTTTGACATTTGCATGTCTTTGCTTTGGCACATAAACTGAAACGGGAAAAATTTGTTCCCTTGATTCACCCTTCCCTTTAGATTACGTCAGAACACAAGCGACCGGCGGGCCACTACGTCAGAGCCTATGGCGCACGAGCGTATGACGTCAGACGGCTGGCAGGAGGCCAATTAGTACGTCAAAGCGTATGCCGTAAGAGCCTATGACGTCAGACGGCTGGCAGGACGCCAACTAGTACGTCAGAGCCTATGGCGCACGAGCGTATGACGTCAGACGGCTGGCAGGAGGCCAACTAGTACGTCAAAGCGTATGCCGTAAGAGCCTATGACGTTTTTTTTTAAAGGCTAAAAACTCACTTTGTCAGCGCTGCGAGCGCTAATATCGGTAGAGTAGTTTGTAACAGGTAGGTAGCATTAAAAAACTCAATTTCCGAAAAATTGGAGATACGAGGTTTCTCGACTTCACCATCGTTATATTTTACCGAATTCGCGTACTTATGCCACTTTTCCCAACTTACGGAGTTTTCCCTAAAACCCAGACTAAACTTACGGGGTTTTACACGACAAAACCCTGGACATCAGGCGTACAAGAAAATGATGAAAAACTAAAAACTTGTATTAAATTCTTTTATTACTGTTCATAACTCTTAAGTAATAGGTATCACTGTCTAGTTCGCAGGAATTCAGACTTGAATCTTTTTAAGGTAACTAGGTAGGTACCTAGTTCGTAACTAGGAAAAATTATTTTCAGTCTTAGCCTGAGTCGACCTAAAAGGTAAATCAGTCTTAATTAATTATGACTTTCAAAAAATCTTAAATCACTTCTTTTTTTTCAAGGCGAAATCCGTAAGTTTGTGCGAGAGCATTGCCGGTTCGAGGTTCCTCCAAAAAAGGTGAGTAAATAGGTACCTTTATTTGTCAGTTCAATAAAAACTTTTGTCACTTGAAAACTGATGGTTATTCTTGAGTTGGTTATTGAAAAATCCTGACTCAGACGAGGGAACAGTCGAAATACGAGTACACTGCGACAGCATGGACTCGGAAAAAATACGAAGCAAAAGTTGTTGCTCTCCGAGATTTTCTTAAACGCCTGGCAACAATGGAGTCTCATTAGTGTAGAAAAAACACGAGCAAACTGTACCTTGAGCCAGTGGTTCTGAGTGAAATGGAAGTTTACGATTTGTACAGGAATGAAATCGACAAGCCAGACGGTCCAGGTGTTGTCTCTCTTACAACGTTTTACTCTGAGTTCGACGAACTGAAGCTGTCAATTTACTTGCCTCGGAAAGGATCTGTATTCCCAGTGCGTGAGCGTGGCATGAGGGGGAAGGGAGCATTACTTCAAATGAATTTGCTACCCTCATCACCAGATAAGTACATTCGACAGCAGACGCTGGAGCCAGGCCAGACGGCGCTGGTTACCAGAACAGAAATGTTAATTTGTCTAATGCTCTGCTGAGTTTGAGCCAGGAATTGGGCATTACCATTATGCTCGATGACTTCTAGGCAATTTTGCATGGTGGTAATGGCCAATTTCAGGCTAAAACTCACCACAGGAATTTCTTTTGAGGAATTTCCTGCAGCATAGCTCACGCACTGGTAACACAGATCCTTTCCGAGGCAAGTAAATTGACAGCTCAAGTTCGTCGAACTCAGAGTAAAACGTACCTAGTAAGAGAGACAACACCTGGACCGTCTGGTTTGTCAATTTCATTCCTGTACAAATCGTATACTTCCATTTCACTCTGGACCACTGGCTCAAGTTACAGTTTGCTCGTTGCAGAATTTCCCCCTTCAAGAAAATCTTCTCTGGATGAGCCTTCTGCGCAAGACCGTACAATTTCTGTGGCTCATCAAAACCAGTAGAAGGTGCATTTTTCGAACCATTCGACTCCGATCCGAAGCACGCTCTATCCCTGCTGGAGCTCGAGGACAGGAAGAATCTGCCCAGGAGACCGATCAACCTCTGGGACTGGACACCAGTAGCATTCACCCACAGCTACCTGGTTCAGATGACGGCCTAGCCAACCGATCTTCAAGCTGCTGCATCTTGGAACCTCGCCAGACAGCCAGGAGGAGATTTTCCAATCTCTCCCCAATAAGCCAACATCTCAACCCTTCAAGAATTCATCTCTTCAAGAAATCATCTCTTTCCCCATTAAATTCAGTCTCATCTATTTTGTAATTGAATAAATATTTGCTATTTAAATAAATAATATTGAAGTAGGGTTGACGTTGTGCGTGTCCTTCCTTCATCTAGCTGCCTTCTGGAAAGTTCTAAAGATTCTAAGTAGGGTAAGCTAATAATCTGTTCCAGCGGTCAGGGTAAAGTAGTTTACCCTGAGATGGTTTAACGTATACCCCTACATCCGTGCTTTGTCTACACTAATGAGACTCCATTGTTGCCAGGCGTTTAAGAAAATCTCGGAGAGCAACTACTTTTGCTTCGTATTTTTTCCGAGTCGCAGGTATTTCGACTGTTCCCTCGTCTGAGTCTGTGTCAGGATTGTTAGATAACCAACTGAAATTTATGAGAGAAAACTCAAGAATAACCATCAGTTTTCAAGTGACAAAAGTTTTTATTCAATTGAACTGACAAATAAAGGTATTTAGTCACCTTTTTTGGAGGAA
Source organism: Stenodema calcarata (assembly GCA_963920205.1). Taxonomy (NCBI): domain Eukaryota; kingdom Metazoa; phylum Arthropoda; class Insecta; order Hemiptera; family Miridae; genus Stenodema; species Stenodema calcarata. Next base: position 3,009,803 of record OY986056.1, on the reverse strand, counting down.
CCTCGAACCGGTGATGCTCTCGCACAAAACGGATTTTTACTCACACGCTGGGAAGGTATCAAACTTACGGGTTTTTACAACCGGCCACAGAGAAGAAATGAGACACGGGGGCTCCGATTTCAATGTCACTTTTACACTTTTACTGTCGAAATGAAATCGCCACAGCACAGGAAAACGTATTTCTCAGAAAGCTGATGCCGGCTTTCCCGAACAGTAAAACCTTCTGGCGGTTGTCCCCGGTGGCATTTTATCAACTTTATTTCGGCACTTCACGCGCTAAAATCGCTAGGAAAACTTACGTCCCAGATTCGGGACTCGGTGCACTGAAGGGATAAATCGGCTCAACCTTTGAGCCCTCATTGTGAACGAACGGCTGGACGTACGAAGCTACGGATGGTCTCAAAGAATGCTAAACAATAAGCTCTAACTAAATGTGAACTAAAAACTATACCGTTACATTTGAATTTGCCGAGATATGAAATTTTCAAAATACCCAAGGCCTTAGCTTCGAGGATCATTGTGGGGTTGGTCCGAACCCGTAAACCAAATTTCGTAATTTTAACACAACGCTAACTGTAAGAGGGGGGGGGGGTTAAAACAAATTTCTTTGGTCGATTCCAATGGTTCATTATTGAAGATAATAAAACCAAAAGCAATAGGTTACAATTGATACAGGTCATACATGGATGGATCATAATATGATTAGTTGGGGAGATTGTCTTGATCCATACACATAGTATAATATTATTATTATTAGGTACCTATATATTATTTATATTATTATCAACTAATTCAAAAGGGATAGTAAGGGGGAGTCAAATTCGCACGTCACTTGAACGAATTTAATCATCGCTTCAGTTTTGGTCTTGTAGACAGGCAATTAATCGAATTCCCTCATTTGTGCCAGAAAGGAAGCATGTTGGATGTACTTGAAAAGTTCTAAATTATTCAGAGTGGTAGGTTAATTGAAATTGAAAAAATTTTATTGTACATAGGACAAGTCCCTCATAGTGTACAACAAATGACTTAAAATTAATGACGTTATAATAATACAATAAAATATAAAAATACTCAGGGTGTTAAAACCTTACAATTTAGGTGTCACTTGACAGACCGTTTCATTTTTGGAATTTATGGGTGAACCTCCCCCCCCCCCCCACCCATCAAAAACTCCCCAAAACGTCCCTCAGCTTTTGGACGTTTCAATGCCGAAATCGACGGTGAAGTCAGAATTGTGATATCTCATTCCGTCATCAGAGATTGGAGCAGACTAACCATGAAACTTTTGTCTCCGTGTTTTGTCGCGACACCATCCCCAGTTGGGATCTTGTTTCCCTGGGTGCTTTTGTTGTGACACCCCCCCCCCCCGTGTCAGTTGGGAGCTTTTATCGCTTGTTTCTTTTGTCGCAACACTACCCCCCCCCCCCCCCGCCGCTGACTGATTGGAGCTTTTGTCGCTGTGTTCTTTTGTCGCGATGCCCCCCCCCCCCTTGTCGGTTTGGACCTTGTGTCGCTGTGTTCTTTTGTCGCTATACCCCCCCCCTTGTCGGTTTGGACCTTGTGTCGCTTAGTTCTTTTGTCGCAACACTACCCCCCTCCCCTGTCGCTTTATTCTTTGGTCGCAACACTACCCCCCCCCCCCCAGCTAACTTATGGGAGCTTTTGTCGCTGGGTTATTTTGTCGCGACACTATCCCCCCCACCACCTTCAGTTGGGAGCTTTTGTCGCTGCGTTTATTTGTCGAGCCACTATCCCTCCCATCACTGTCAGTTGAAAGCATTTGTAGCTGTTTTCTTTTGTCGTGACACCCCCCACCACAGTCAGTTGGGAGCTTTTGTCGCTTGTTTCTTTTGTTACAACACCATGAATAGGGCCGAGATCGGACGAGATTTACCCCATGTCGTCATTGGGACTCCATCGTACGACCATCCGACCAGCGATGGTCGTATATAATGTATAGTATATAATATAGTATATAATATAATATATTGTGTTGATGGGGTTGACTAGTGTGAAGAAGCAGGTTGTATTCAAATGACCAAGCTAGTCTTTTTTCCGTGTTTATTTTTTCACGACGTTTCGGCAATGGAACAAAGCCCTATTCATGTGAGATTACCTACAATAAGATCGGAACAGAATTAATAGTTACATGAATGTTAGGAATATTATTTATATGATACGTTTCATATAAATAATAAACGTATCATATAAATAATATTCCTAACATTCATGTAACTATTAATTCTGTTCCGATCTTATTGTAGGTAATCTCACATGAATAGGGCTTTGTTCCATTGCCGAAACGTCGTGAAAAAATAAACACGGAAAAAAGACTAGCTTGGTCATTTGAATACAACCTAATATAATATATATACTTAATATATGCTCGCGGTGATATGCTGGATAAATATTTTGACAGGAGGAGAAAATATTTATCCAGTATATCACCGCGAGTGCTTTCATTTCCACAACCGAACATATATAAATATATAGTGGAGGTTGTTTTGACTAGGAAACAGTAGAGTAGTTTGCAGGTGGGGATGACCAACACTAGTCGTTGTTATCATTCGGTTTATTACGACGTTTCGATCGTGGAACACGATCCTAATCATGTATCCTACAAAACAAAAATATGGGAGAGTTTTTGTTTTGTAGGATACATGATTAGGATCGTGTTCCACGATCGAAACGTCGTAATAAACCGAATGATAACAACGACTAGTGTTGGTCATCCTCACCCGCAAACTACTATGAATAGATAATATCTATATTATATATCTGTATATAATTTTATGTTATCTGTATATATTATATACATATAATTTTTGGTGTCTTTTGACAGTGGATTGGGGATGGTCTGAAACGGATTTTGGTATGAAATTTTTTTCGAAAATTCGAGTTTTAAAAATTTTTGACCGAGAAACAATAGCTAGGTACATTTTCCTCGAAAATTCGCTAAAAGAAGGAAGGACGGAAGTAAATACAAATTGAAGTAGATCGGAAAAGAAAGGGATATGAGAAGAGATTTGGGTGATTCTCAGAAAAAGCTCAAACATGGTGTCTCTCGAGGTTTTTTCCGAACGTACTGGTCCTACGTGTTTTTTCTTTTTTTCCTCTGGTTCCCCTCACCTCTGCCTGGAGTTGTAAATAAAAAACCCTACTTTACTGCGGCGTTAAAGAATTTTTAGAGGAGTTTGAAATGCTCAATTCTCATTACCGCCGCCTGTATCTAATTAGTTTTTTTAATAAAATTTCTCTCCTAGGCCTAGGGAAGTGTTGTAGGGTTGAAAAGACTACGTGAAACTGAAAGCCTACATATAGACCTCCTCAGGAACAGATTCTTTAATCTTCTAAGTCCATTTGGTGGTTCGACAAGTGATATTGAATTGTGTATCTGAAAAAAGTCTCATTACCGCGCGAGCATCAAAGATTCCCCACCCTGAACTCCAGAAAGGGAATTTCGATCAACTTTTAACGTGAACAGGGGTGGCAGGACTGGAGGAACGCGGGAAACCAACTCCCCCCTCGCCCTTTTGTCAGTTGCTAGCAGACGGCGAGGAAGAACGGCGCGAGACTGGTGCGTATTTTTATTCATATCATTACCGCTCTTCTATAGTTCTGTTGTTATACTTATAATTAATTTTTTTGAATCACATGTTCTTATACCATACTTACAGCCGTTTCAAAATAACTTTGGGTTAGACCTGTAGTCCTAATAGAATGGCAATAGAAAGCTCTCAAAACTCGAATTCTCATTACCGCACATCAATCTGCCTCATTACCACCGATATTTCATTGTTCGGCGGTAATGATAATAAGCGCGCGGTAATGAGATAATTACCTTGCGTCAAGCCGTTTCAAGATATAATATTTCTGTTCGACAGGTACTCTGCTATATAATATAATAGTATTTTCTGTCAGGATGATATTTCGAAATCTGACTGTAATTCCATTCGATTCAGCCTTCTGAAAAACATCGAACCTCAACAAAACATAAGTAATTTGTTGGTCCAAACTTAGTAGAGTACAAGATAGAAGTAGGTACCTAAAATAAAAGACGAGATTCTACGAAAAATTCTTATTTCCACGAGAAAACTTAATAAATTTGTAGACCGGTTTCGGTTGTTACACCATTATCAGTACACTACAGAATAGTCAAATATCATCTTTTAAGATGGCTTTCCGCTATCTCGCCGCATTCACCTTACATTAAGTAGGTATCTAAGTGGTGTAAGCTCGTGTGGGGGTGCGTAGGTGACAGTGCACCCTCTGGAATTTCGTCTGCCTAATAAGTTCCGTGTCTAGGTTCGTTGTGTCTAGGTTCCTTGTGCACACTCAGGTCTCGACCTGATGAGCTGCAGCTGTACCTAAATATATAATTTTTCTCTTGTCTCAGGCAGTACCCATCCAGAGATGGCTCCCCCCAAAAAATACACACCTGAGCAGCTCCGAGAGAGGAAAAGAGAATCTGATCGAAGGAGAAGAGAACTTAGGAAGACGGACCCACAAACGAGGGAAATATATTTACAAAAAGAAAGGCTGCGTTACATAAAGAGGAAGAAGGAGGGAAGCATTAAGCTGATAGGCCAGCTCTCACAACGAGGAAAGAGAACTCAACGCAAGAAGTGGAGGGAGAACAGTAAAAAGTAAATATTGTGTTTTTTAGCAAATTTGCTTGAAAATTCTAGCTGGCATTTTTGTTCAAATTTGCTTAAGGTTCTCGAAATTTCGCCAAACTTGCACAGAATCCGTTTAAAATTTGAATTTCAATATTTTGTTCCAGATGCTATGCAATGAAGAAGAATTTGACTTTAATCCTCAGCATAACCCCCCAGTCAACTCCCTCAAGCAGTCCTCTACCTGTTCCAGTAGATCAACCTGTCCAGCATGGATACGCAGGGAGCAGCATTTGGTTTTTGCAAAATTTGCTTTTAAACACTGTTCAAACCATTCTACGTTCTTAATGATTCTCGATTTCAGGTTTTAAAATGTTTTGTGATTTTGATTTTCCTGATGGTTTTTAGCTAAAACTATGTCTTTTTCCTAATTTATTTGATGATGAGACTGAAGGTTACCAAATGTTCAACCTAAGTTGCGTGATAAAATTCGGGTTCTTTTTGACCTGAGCTGAGATGAAATAATTAGGAATTGATTAATTATTATTAAGTAAAATACTGTTGTCGTCTGATTTTAAAGACTGAATTGTTATACCTACTTGTCAATTTTAATTAAATTGAGACTATTCGGTGTTTTATTCATTCGTTTTCAGTACCTACCTGCCAACCTCCTAAATTGTGATTCTATATATTTGGAAGTGTACCATAACTGTGCACCATGTTCTTCACTATATATATATATTCACTATAGGTATACAGTCTTGCATTGTAGAAAAAAAATCCTGAAACCACTACCAATAGTCTCATCACCGCCTCCGTTTCTCATTACCACCTTTCAAAGAAAAATAGAGTTCTCATTACCGCCACCCTATCAATTTTGTAAATTCTAATTTGTGGTCAGGAAATGTGAATTGAGCTCAGGCTGGCGTCCCAAACACTTCAATATAGTTCCAGGAAGACTCACAAAAAATTTTAAATGTTTTGGAAAAGGTCCATTATTTTGAAATTCTGACCTCAAAAATGGAGCTTTTTCTGAGAATCACCCATTTATGTCAAGGGAATGTAATTTAAATTTAAAAATTACTTAGGAAAATGTTTCAAGACTTGAAATAACACTTAGGAACAATTAGTGTTCCTTCAAGTTGCATTGTTCCATTGTTGCGTCCATTTTTATAATTTTCTATAATAGCTTGACTCCTATGCGCTCCCCCCCCCCCCACTCTACACACACATCCCTTCACTTCTAACAGCCAATCAGAAGCTGTTTCCTTTCACTTGGTGGCAACCAATCCCAGTAGTCCTATCACTTTTGGGGTCCCTACATACGAGTAAGTTCATCCTTCAAGTATTGTCTCATGGAATTGTCTCCTTCCGTGGTATTGTCTCTCACTGACGATGGTTTAATCACCGGAACCGGTCAGTGGAAATTGACGATTTTTCAAATACCTACTGTTGATTTCACTTAACATGGGTTTTTAGGATTTCGTCGCGAGTGATTTAGTTCGTCTGCTCCCAATCTACATTTTATAAAACATGGGACAGAGACACAAATGTACAAAAACTCATTGGTCGTTTGGAAAGCTTGGTTAGTCTGTAGGTGAAACGATTTGTTTAGCGTTACATTCTCCGTAGAAAACACAATTCCACTTGACCGAATTGATTAGCACTATCAAACTAGAAAAAACTCTTGGGGAATGTGATGACAACGATCCTTGAACTTGTCAAGAGCCCTTGAAACATTTTACAAACTATATATATATATATATACACACACATATATCGAGGCAGGTGTATGTCTGCGATTAGATTGACATGCTCAGATATCTGGTCAAGCACCATCCGAGGGCTTGGCGCATTTCCAATAAAAATCTCACATTAGTCGCTTGCCGAACGTCATGTTCGAGTAGATCGATTGCTCTGACTAGACGCGACGCTAAGTGCACATCTTGAGACACCAGAAAGCCTCCAGTAGCTGTACGTTAATGGTAGGTACACCGGTAAATCAAATTTATATTTGATAGCTTATAATTTTCAATAATTCTTATAATTTTCAATCGACAGTTTAATAGTTGGCGTTACTTGAGTCTTGAAGATTCATTGACGACTGTTGTTGCTCCGGTCTAAATGAATCGAATCACCCTTGGAAATTTCTCCCAAATCGATCACAGATAGTAGGAGTTATTTGCGTTACAACGATTACAAGTAAATAAGTTTTCGCAATTTTGGGAAATCGGAAAACATTTTTGCAATTTTTGGAATGTGACAATGATACAAATGATTTTCAATTCTATTGTTCTCGGACCAAAATTTTTAAAACTCGAATATCCAAAAAAATTTTGTACCAAAATCTGTTGCAGAACATCTTGAATTCACTACCAAAAGACACCAAAAATCATATGTATGTAAGTTAGGGTAGGTTCTTTAGGAGTCGGCTTTTTAAAAAAGGTTGAAATGAATTTAGGCGAAACGAACTTTATTCACGGAATTACACAGACTTTAAATTGTGACAATAAAGTTATTGGAACACTTGGAACAAATTACGCGGAACACACACAGGGTCGGTCGGTTACAGTAGCAGGCCGAGAACTGAAGGCTCGGGGCCTGCCCACGTTGGTTTTATAGTGTGCATGGCTGCGTCAGCAGTAATGGTAGGTCGGGTACTATAACTTGTATGATTAGAGTTGTTACCTATATAGGTATAGCTTATAAATATTAGTTTATATATTTCTTCCCGGGCTGATGACGCTGTAGCGCGGAAATTTTCTGTTTTTTAATTTCTGTAACTACCAACTACCAACTATTGTGTCCATCGTTAGTGGTTATGGACATATTTAAAATACTTGGAGAGCAACAAACAAGAATGTCTACAATTAGACATTCCGGATGAATTAAACTCCAATTTCAGTCAATTGGAAATGGGATTCACTAAAATTTAATTCCTTAACTATCATAGATTGCCTATCACATTTCCGGTTCTCCGTAATTAAATTCAACTGTCGAAAAAGGATTGCTTTTTAAGAGTATACACCCTAAAATACTGAGGAAACCTTGATTCCGAAATTTAACGCCGGAGAAGAAATTTGTGAGGGTACTGTGTCGGCTTAGGAGCAGACATGCACTATGTCCCCATACCAGTACAACGTTAGGATAGGATTGTTGCGGGATAGGGATGATGATGGGAGGTGTGAGTATTGTGGAGGCGACGGGGATATAGAGCACATTGTAATGGAATGCACAAAATATTCGGAGTCTAGAGATAGGTTATTTAGAAAATTAAGTCGTATTTTGACTTCCCCATTTAATTTTGAATGTATGTTGAAAGGAAATGTTCAGGTGTACAAGGAACTTTTTAATTTTATCGAGGTAAATTGTATAAGGCTTTAATTTTTGTTTCCTGTTAAATGTATGAAGATGTATAATTTAGTTTAATTTATTTTATGGTACCTATGTGGCTGTATGTTTTGAACAATGCCAAATAGAAAAATTAAAAAAAAAAAAATTTAATTCCTTAGGTCCATCTTTCGGTGCCTTTGTTTGCCTTTATTTAATGTATTATAAACTCGCCTCACACAAGCGACGCGAAATCGACCGAATGGATCACCCCCCCCCCCCTCATAACCTTCCCCTCAGGATGTAAATTTTTTTCCTTTTCTTTTTAAACGTTGAAAGAGACGAGCGGCGGGGCGTGGGAACAATGCGACAGGCTGACAGCCGGCGTGCGTTGCAACACCACACCTCCCCCCCCCCCTTCTGTAGGTATCTTTTGCACGGTCACTATAGTATTCTCCCCCTCTGCCTCCCCCCCCCCCACCATTCATCTGTACCTTCTCTGTGCACTGTACTTCCCCTTCCCCTCGACTTCTCTCGTCTGACCAGTCCGAATCAGCAATGCTCACATCCCCCTCTTGCTAGTCTACCGGTATCGCCTCGTAGAAAAAAAACTTGTTAGGAATTCGTTTTCATTTTGGTTTATTATCTTCGATAATGAACCATTGGAATCGCCCAAAGAAAAAATTTTTTTAACCCCCCCTCAAAATTTGTTGGTTTACGTTTCAAGATACGTAGATTCAGAAAATCGAATAAAAAAAACTCTGCAAATTCTTGACACAACGGTTCATTATCTTCTTTGTACAGATCACCCTTCTTTCTAGATCACTAGGTCTAAATGTCTAGATCCTAAATGTTAGATTAATTATTATTGTCAATTATCACTAATTATTAACAATTTTATCAAGTACCTACTGAAAATTATTATAATTTATTGTTAGGTATTGATGATTCGCATTTATTATTAATAATAATTATTATTAATTATGATTAATTAATACGATATAATTCTGGGGTTTTTAATACTACGTCGGTAATAATTTTTCTATAAAAGAAGTACCTACCAACAAACATTCGAAATTACCTTCATTTCCGTAGCACGAAACGCACCTCAGAACAACAAACTCGACATAACTTAAGCCATATGATGTTCCAAAGAGCTTGTTAGTATGAAAATGGACCTGTATTTCAACAGTTTGATTCACGATCGGGTTGTGAGGCACAATCTTTGAGCCGTCATTGTGAACGAACGGCTGGTCGTACAAAGCTGCGGATGGTCTTAAAAAATTCTACGGAACAAACTCTATCTAAATATGAAATAAAAAACATACCGTTTGATGGGAATTTTTCGAGATATGGAATTTTCAAAATTTCAAAATTCGTTTTGAACCCCTTCCCCTTGACCTAGGGTTATGAAAAGTTTCGTGGATCATTGTGGGGCTGGTCCAAACCCAGAAACCAAATTTCGTAATTTTAACTCAACGCTAACTGGGCAAAGTGCCTCGGACGGCGGACGGCGGACGGCGGACGGCGTACGGCGGACGGCGTACGGCGTACGGCGGACGGACGGATTTTTTTTTATTCGATTTTCTGAATCTACGTATCTTGAAACGTAAACCAACAAATTTTGAGGGGGGGTTAAAATTTTTTTTTCTTTGGGCGATTCCAATGGTTCATTATCGAAGATAATAAACCAAAAATCCGTCCGTCCGCCGTACGCCGTACGCCGTCCGCGCCACTTTGCCCAGTTAGCGTTGAGTTAAAATTACGAAATTTTTTTTATGGGTTTCGACCAACCCCACAATGATCCTCGAAACTTTTCATAACCCTAGGTCAAGGGGAAGGGGTTCAAAACGAATTTTGAAAATTTGAAAATCTCATATCTCGAAAAATTCATATAGAACGGTATGTTTTTTATTTCATATTTAGATAGAGTTTGTTCCGTAGAATTTTTTGAGACCATCCGCAGCTTTGTACGACCAGCCGTTCGTTCACAATGAGGGCTCAAAGATTGTGCCTCACAACACGATCGTGTATCAAACTGTTGAAATACAGGTCCATTTTCATACTAACAAGCTCTTTGGAACATCATATGGCTTAAGTGATGTCGAGTTTGTTGTTCTGAGGTGCGTTTCGTGCTACGGAAATGAAGGTAATTTCGAATGTTTGTTGGTAGGTACTTCTTTTATAGAAACATTATTACCGACGTAGTATTAAAAACCCCAGAATTATATCGTATTAATTAATCATAATTAATAATAATTATTATTAATAATAAATACGAATTATTAATACCTAACAATAAATTATAATAATTTTCACTAGGTACTTGATAAAATTGTTAATAATTAGTGATAATTGATAATTATAATTAATCTAACATTTAGGATCTAGACATTTAGACCTAGTGATCTAGACAGAAGGGTGATCTGTACAAAGAAGATAATGAACCGTTGTGTCAAGAATTTGCAGAGTTTTTTTCCAAGTTTTTGCATCATTTTTCACCCAACGACGATTTAACGTGGTTGAAAAGTTTGGAAGTTGGTATTTTTGCTTGTAATTAACGCGGTTGTGAACGACCGCTGACTTGCTATTCCAATTGACAATATCTAGAGGTAGGTCTTTGGTTTGTTTCGGCTTATGACCACGTTTTTTATACAAATCCCGTGTAGGGCCTTTGGATCAACCCTTGCTTACAACTACTTATCTGTTACTACTGACATATCGAGGGTGGTGGCAACATGACATAACTCACAGGTACCAACCTTTTGGCCAAATTGAGTTAGAGGTGGTTCTACATAATATTATTACATTATAATTCTATATATTATAGAATTTTTCTGGCCGATAAACGCCCAAAAAGTAACGTTGGGCGTTTTTCCGCCAGAAAAACCAAAGAAACCAGTTGTAACAGCCGTCACTATCTCATCGTAACCAACGACCAACTCTGTGAAAAGATGAGTTTAGAGAAATGCATACCTAGTGTTCCAAACAACCTAATAATGTTATTTTAATATGTAGACAACATGATGTTGATATGTGCAAATTATTTACACATCTTGGTCAGAAAAGACCTTACCATTTAAAGACTGAGCATGCTGATGATTTAAGGTTTTTGGTTTATTATCTTCGATGATGAACCATTGGAATCGCCCAAAGAAAAAAAATTTTTTAACCCCCCCTCAAAATTTGTTGGTTTACGTTTCAAGACACGTAGATTCAGAAAATCGAATAAAAAAAATCCGTCCGTCCGCCGTCCGCGCCACTTTGCCCAGTTAGCGTTGAGCTAAAATTACGAAATTTGGTTTCTGGGTTTGGACCAGCCCCACAATGGTCCTCGAAACTTTTCATAACCCTAGGTCAAGGGGAAGGGGTTCAAAACGAACTTTGAAATTTCGACAATGTCATATCTCTAAAAATTCTCAAGAAACGGTGTAATTTTTAGTTCACTTTTGAGTGACCTGAAAAAGTACGAATCTTTTAAGACCAATTGGATTGTTGTGCGACCAGCCGTTCGTTCACAGTGAGCGCGCAAAGGTTTAGGAAAAACACTAAACTTCGCGTCGAAAACGGCCGTTAGGTGGGTCCCGGGTAGCCGCCCAGAATAAAACTGCCTTTTTTCATCTTCCACGTAAACTACAGTCTAGAAATTTTAACCGTCAGTCGGGGATAGACCACATTGCAATATTCACTCGGTTTCTCATCTGTAAAATTGTTTAAATAATACCTTTTTGTAATAATACAAATTAAATTTTGATGCTGAGCTATTGACTTGAAATTTTAAAAATAGGTCAGAACTGGATCACAATGCAATATTCACTCGGTTTCTTGTCTGTAAAATTGTTTAAATAATACCTATTTGTTTAAACAAATTAAATTTTGATGATGTGCTAGATACTTGAAATTTTAAATATAGGCCAGAAATGGATGACATTTCAATATTCACTCGGTTTTTTTCTCATTGCAAACCTGTTCATTGTGTACCCAAGATCCTTCCCTAAAAGACCTGGCAGCGGGAAATATTATTCAACATGGTTTGAAAAGGGAAAAACAAGTTTTGTAAAAAATCCCAATGCTCTAGGTAGTAGTCGATACCAGTGACCAACATTTTCTTCAGTAGTCGACATGGTTTTGCACTAGTAGTCGACCTACATGTGTTAGAAGTCGACAGTATCACTTGAGTCAGTAGTCGACAGGTTTCGTCATTCCATCGTTTTCGAATTTTACGACATCTAAATAAAATACATTCAACTGTGAATCGGAACTTGAAAATAGATTAATAAGATGTAATAAAGTAGTTATCAGACTTTTTATTTGCAAACAGCTCATTATCAGTCTCAAATTGCAATAAGTACTTAAGTAAAAAGGTATGAAAACTATAGTCGAAAACTCATTGTCAGAAAATTGACATTACAGTTGGGCTTAGGTACCTATTTACATATTTTTTTGACATTTTCATGTCTTTGCTTTGGCACATAAACTGAAACGGGAAAAATTTGTTCCCTTGATTCACCCTTTCCCTCAGATCACGTCAAAACACAAGCGACCGGCGGGCCATTACGTCAGAGCCTATGACGCACGAGCGTATGACGTAAGACAGCTGGCAGGAGGCTAACTAGTGCGTCAGAGCCTATGACGCACGAGCGTATGACGTAAGACGGCTGGCAGGAGGCCAACAAGTACGTCAGAGCCTATGACGCACGAGTGTATGACGTAAGACGGCTGGCAGGAGGCCACCAATGTTTCAAGATACGTAGATTCAGAAAATCGAATAAAAAAAAATCCGGCCGTACGCCGTACGCCGTCCGCCGTACGCCGTCCGCGGCACTTTGCCCAGTTAGCGTTGAGTTAAAATTACGAAATTTTTTTTTATGGGTTTCGACCAGCCCCACAATGGTCCTCGAAAATTTCATAACCCTAGGTCAAGGGGAAGGGGTTCAAAACGAATTTTGAAAATTTGAAAATCTCATATCTCGAAAAATTCATATAGAACGGTATGTTTTTTATTTCATAATTAGGTAGAGTTTGTTCCGTAGAATTTTTTAAGACCATCCACAGCTTTGTACGACCAGCCGTTCGTTCACAATGAGGGCTCAAAGATTGTGCCTCACAACACGATTGTGAATCAAACTGTTGAAATACAGGTCCATTTTCATACTAACAAGCTCTTTGGAACATCATATGGCTTAAGTGATGTCGAGTTTGTTGTTCTGAGGTGCGTTTCGTGCTACGGAAATGAAGGTAATTTCGAATGTTTGTTGGTAGGTACTTCTTTTATAGAAAAATTATTACCGACGTAGTATTAAAAACCCCAGAATTATATCGTATTAATTAATCATAATTAATAATAATTATTATTAATAGTAAATACGAATTATTAATACCTAACATTAAATTATAATAATTTTCACTAGGTACTTGATAAAATTGTTAATAATTAGTGATAATTGATAATAATAATTAATCTAACATTTAGGATCTAGACATTTAGACCTAGTGATCTAGACAGAAGGGTGATCTGTACAAAGAAGATAATGAACCGTTGTGTCAAGAATTTTTGTTAGTGATGCATTCTTAACATTACCTTTCGATTGAAAATTGATCGTTTTTAATGGAATGGTATAATTTTTTCTTTTCTCAACTTGTAAATCGATGTTCCTCAAAACTGAGTTATTCATCAATTTAAAATTCGTTCAAGATTTTTTTTTTTTTTTTAAGTAAACTTTTCAACTCAATGTGCGAAACATAATTATACAGGATGTGTAGTAGGCGTATGTACAAAATAACGCTGACCCAAAAATGTGGTCAAAAGTAGAAAAAAATTGTTTTAAAGTGAAGAAACATCGGTTTTTATGGCAAAAAACTCTGCAAATTCTTGACACAACGGTTTATCATCTTCTTTGTACAGATCACTGATCTGTGTAGATCACACTTATATGCATACAATATCCGGAATACTATTTAAATAAATGATGAGTGAAATCATTATTAAATGATCAATTATTATTATTAAATCAATCATTACTAAATTTATGCGCAATACTCGGCTGTAAAAGAGATCAACGAGGACCACCTTGTGGGCTTGTCACTAGCCACTAGTGAATAATGTAAATGAAAATGATTAGTTACCTAATCTGTAGATCAAATTATTATTGAATATTATTTATCAATGGATAAATAAATCTAAATTGTGGGGTGGCGGGCGGGGGGGGGGGATAATGTGTATAATAATTATTAACGTCTGTCGATCTGGAATGTGGAGCGAGACGGTGGAGAAGGTTGATGACACTGAGCGGGGGTAGTCTCCACCCACCGCCGCAACTGCTTAAATTTACATTGTGGGTGGAAGTGGGTGGGAGAGAGGAAAGCGGACAGATGAGGGGGGGGGGGGGGGGAGTTGGTCTCTTAATCTTTACGCTCTCTCCAACCTCCCCCCCCCCCTCCTCCACCCCACCATTACAGCTAAATTTAAATTGGGTGGAGGAGGCGGGAGTTGTCTCTTAATCTTTAGGCCCGCCGCAAATTGAACCCAGCCCACGCCTGGGGGATTCTGTTAAACGCAGTTTGGCCGCGACGTGGGCTGGGTTCAATATGCGGCGTCGCGGCCAAACTGCGTTTAACAGAATCCCCCAGGCGTGGGCTGGGTTCAATTTGCGGCGGGCCTTTCGCACTCTCCTCCCCCCCCCCCCCACTCGGTGACCCTCGCCACTACTGCTTCAATTTAAATTGTGGGTGGGTGAACGTAAATGCGGAAGTGGGTGTGAAAGAGAAAACTGGGCGGATGTGGGTGGTTGTAGAGGGGGAGGCGGGGGTTATTAATATTACGCTCTCCCTCTCCCCCCCCCCACATCCGTCTAAATTTAAATTTTTGGTGAATGTGAAAATGGGGGTGGGTGAGAAAGAGGAAAGCGGGCGGGTGTGGGTGGACGCAGAAGTGGGGTAGAAAGAGATCCTTCACGACTCCCCTCCGTGTTCGCCGCTCCCACTGCAGTTAAAGAGCGCTACAACCCAGTTTTACCTTGAAAATCGTTAGAAGTATTTTAAATTAAATTTGAGAAAAAGAGTTTAAATATAAAACTTGAATGTATCGTACATTTGACGATCTCAAAGAGTTTCGATAATGAACCATTATTATTGGAATAATTATTATTATCAATAATTTTCTCTGGTAGTGAAAATTATTAATAATTTTTATTTGTTATAATTAATTATTATTATTATTTATTAATTCGACGTCTGAAACCATGTGCTGTCCGAATCAGCTGGGTCAGTATGAATATTGAACCGACGATTTTCGATCTGCTCCAACTTTGAGCCCTCATTGTGAACGAACGGCTGGTCGTACAAAGCTGTGAATGGTCTTCTAAAGAATAAACTCTATCTAAATATGAAATAAAAAACTCTGCAAATTCTTGACACAACGGTTTATTACCTTCCTTGTGCAGATCACCCTTCTGTCTATACCAGACTGTGTTGCAAATCGGCACCATACCATATTCTCACCGTACTCATACCATACCATACGAATTTCTTTCCTATCATACCATACTTTACTACACCAAGTCATACATACAATAATATACCGTACCATACTCATACCATGTCATACAAACCGAGTGAATATTGAAATGTCATCCATTTCTGACCTATATTTAATATTTCAAGTATCAAGCTCATCATCAAAATTAATTTGTTTAAACAAATAGGTATTATTTAAACAATTTTACAGACAAGAAACCGAGTGAATATTGCATTGTGATCCAGTTCTGACCTATTTTAAAAATTTCAAGTCAATAGCTCATCATCAAAATTTAATTTGTAATATTACAAAAATGTATTATTTAAACAATTTTACAGATGAGAAACCGAGTGAATATTGCAATGTGGTCTATCCCCGACTCACGGTTAAAATTTCTAGACTGTAGTTTACCGGGAAGATTAAAAAAGGTAGTTTTATTCCGGGCGCCTGGAAGTTGACCCACGTAACGGCCGTTTTCGACGCGAAGTTTAGTGTTTTTCCAACCTTTGCGCGCTCACTGTGAACGAACGGCTGGTCGCACAAAAATCCAATTGGTCTTAAAAGATTCGGAATTTTTCAGGTCATTCAAAAGTGAACTAAAAATTACACGGTTCAGTTAAATATTTGGAGATGACATTGTCGAAATTTTAAATTTCGTTTTGAACCCCTTCCCCTTGACCTAGGGTTATGAAAAGTTTCGAGGACCTTTGTGGGGCTGGTCCAAACCCAGAAACCAAATTTCGTAATTTTAGCTCAACGCTAACTGGGCAAAGTGGCGCGTACGGCGGACGGACGGATTTTTTTTTATTCGATTTTCTGAATCTACGTGTCTTGAAACGTAAACCAACAAATTTTGAGGGGGGGTTAAACAATTTTTTTCTTTGGGCGATTCCAATGGTTCATTATCAAAGATAATAAACCAAAACGTGATCTGAAAAAAAAAAACTTTAAAAAATCATACGAGTATCTTGGGAACGGATTGAGATAGAAAGATGCGGTTGGTGGCGTTCTACTTCATTTTCAATCTAGTTTTACCCATTTCTTTCTTGTACACCAACGGCCGAACACCCTGTCAGTAAGTAGCTTCAACGACATACAATTACAAATAACAAATATCTCGAACATATAATTCAACATTTAAAGAAAGTACGAGTATTTGAACATTCACACTTTTGATCTGCCGGTTAGTGTTGGGAATCTTGACTCAAGGTTCTTGAGGTACCTTCCGTTTTAATTCGTTTAAGAATAGTTGAATAGAGCACGATGGTGAAGTAATAATTCGAGGGTCTCACGGCAACTTCCCACATCGTCATTTCGGCAACTTTTCTGCAGAGCCGAAAAACCATCTGCCAATGACTATGTTTACCTAACTTAGGTACCTAACATATACTTAGGTCGATCCGCCGGGAGAAGACGCTTCGAATGGTATGCATAACTCATTTTGGCCAAAAATGACGATGTGGGAAGTTGCCGTGAGACCCTCGAATTGCGATATCACATTTCGTTATCTGATTAGAGCAGACGAACCGTGAAGAACATCTCAAAGAACCACGTTTCTTCATCTTCAAAGTGCTCCAATTCGAGAATGGAATAAGATATAGCAATTCTGACATCACCATCGTGTTGAGCGTTAAAAAAAACCTTTAAAATGAGGTGTCACTTGTCAGGCTGTTTCGTTCCCAGAGCCCTTCGATGTCCAAGACAGATTTATCGCGCAAATTTGAACTTTTTATCTCAATTCTATCGAGAGTTATCGTCTGGAATGACACATTTATAAATATATTTAAAACTTTATAATATAAAGTTACATATTATGTATACCTACATATGACTTTTTGTGTCTTTTGGCTGTGAATTCAGGATGGTCTGATTTTGGTGTAAAAGTTTTTCTGAACCTCGAGTTTTAAACATTTTGGGCCGAGAACAAAAGCTTCAATTCGGTTAAAAAAGGCGGGCAAAAGTTCCAAATTGGTTTATATTTGACATGTTTCAAATGATTGGCTTTTTGTGATTCATCGATCTTGTAAAACTTCATTAAATAGTAGTCGGTAAATTGAGGGTAGTTTCACTTTTTCGTATTTCGAATATCCACTCATTGAGAATTAATTGGATATGACGGATATAAACTTGTTCGAATTTTGATGGGTCATAAATATTTAATAAAGATAAGTAGGTTCAATTCAAAAGATACCTAATTTTAATATTATGTTTGAATTTAAGACAAAAATGCTTGTCAACATCAATTTTGGAATTAGAAAGCCATTAAGTTTTTTGTTGTAGACTAGTGTAATGACTTGAAGGTACGAGCCTACCTACGTATCTTAAATGATTTAGACCCAGTTGTAATGTTATCAAATTGAGTGATTTACTGGTTTCGAGATTTCCCAAGCTGACAATCTTGGTGTTTATGTCTGTTGTAGGAAGAAACGCCGTGGTGACCGAGGAAAATGGGCGAGAGGGACCAGGAGGAGTCCCCCAGGCCGCCCAAAAGCGTGCCCAGTTTGATGGCGTCCCTCAGTCAGATCTGGAAAGACTACGAAACCACTCGGAACGTCGTCGCTTTCTTTTTTTTGGGTCTCACCAATAATTTCGGCTACGTCATCATGCTGAGCGCCGCCCACGACCTCCTTCACATCATCGACGGTCTATCGAAGGAGGAGCTCGTTCCGACAGGTTTCATACGGGATTGCAACGAATTGAGTACCGGAGCCGTTCTCCTTGCTAACGTGATTCCGTCGACGCTAATCAAACTGATCGTGCCGTTCATGCCTCTTTGGATACATCTGAGGATCGCGACGGCGGTTATAACGGCTGCACTCGGCCTCATTCTCGTTGGACTGGCTGTCAACAAAGAAATCATAATATCCGGCATATGCCTGGTATCGTTTTCTCAAGGACTGGGAGAGAGTTCCCTTCTGGCCTATACGATATTCTTCAAGACGAAAAACGTGCTCTCCACGTGGTCGTCTGGAACAGGCCTCGCCGGTCTTCTCGGATCTTTCTCGTATTCCCTGATGATTCAAATGGGGTTGACTCCTCAAATTTCCATATTCATCATGCTCTGCATGCCTCTCACAATGGCCTTCAATTTCTGGGTGGTTGCCGAGAAGCCTTTACATGAACAGTTCGAACATGATCATGCCGACCTGAAACTAATCAGGCGTTCGGAAAACAAACGAAAACGAGCGGAAGCGCTGAAGCGTATTGCAGAAGGCGAAAGACTAGAACCGCCTAAAAGCCAATTAGTTGAAAATTTCAAGTCTATACCTCTGTTACTGAAGACTTACACTCTGTGGTACGGACTCGTGTATTTCTTTGAGTATTTCATCAACCAAGGACTGTTTGAGCTAATGTTCATCCCTCACACATTCCTCGACCACTCGGCACAGTACAGGTGGTTTAACACTCTTTATCAAGGTGGTGTATTCGTTTCCAGATCCTCAATGAACGTTGTTCACATCAACAAGACGTACTTGACTGCGTTATTTCAAGGTATTAACGTAGTTGTTTTCTTTTTCGAAGCGATGTACGGCTACATGAACTACCTCCCCATCATTTTTCTCCTGATCATATGGGAAGGACTGCTGGGTGGCGCTTGTTACGTCAACACTTTCCGCTTGATTGCCACAACGTGGCCACCAGACGGCAGAGAATTTGCAATGGCTGCCAATTCAATCGGGGACTCCATAATGGTGACGCTTGCCGGTGTTATCGCAATACCTGTTCATAACACACTTTGTCATACAAATCCAACTTACGGTCAACCTCCGCTTTATACCAACACATCTGTAAACTCGTCTACCCTAGACTTCGTCTAGATCACAAAAACACCTTACCCTGTTTCGATTGTGATTCCCTTGTATAATTTTGTAATTGTTATTTTTATTCATTTTTATTATAAAGACTTTAAACGAAACATTGTCTCTTGCTTCCGAATTCTTTCTCATTAATCCCCCTCCGTCAGAATCAGTGAAGCCCAAGGTTAGACAGGCTGGAACTCCAGAGACATGTCGTCCAGTGGGTGTGTTCTTCGGGAATCAAACATGCGATTTAGCTGGTTAGATCATGAAAAGTATAAAAGTGAATAAGAGTATGATTTGGACGCCATTTTAAAATTGTCGTTTTCATCATAGAGAGTTACATGCAGTAAGCCTTGAAAGTAAAACTATACGCTTGTTCTTTAAGTAAGTGAACAATTTAGAATGCTTGGACCTACTAAGCTTTGCTCTGAGAATGGTTATTTCAGGTAGGTACCTACCAGTATCTTCAAGCGACCGGTATACATCCAGGAATATAGCGTGAGACATAGTGCAAGGAACTAGTCATGTGGAAGAACAGCGACCAAAACTCTCCAGTTCCTCTGACACATGTTGATCCATGGAACTGCCTACAGACATCTCGATGCAACGAAGGGTTAACAGGCTTGAAAATCTCCAACCAGGTAGCCGTATAAGTGTAAAGTTGTGCAAGGATAGTCAATTTGTATTTCATTTTCCCTCTGTAGATTCTGAATTTCAGATAAGCCTATCGAGCGAATACCTCCCTGTGAAATGACGGATGGACATCTTCATCAGTTTCCAGCCAAAGAAATTGGGATCATTACACCGATCAAGCATCAGATATCCTAGCCTTGTCAAGTATCAGGTGAGAGTGCAGATCCATATTACTAGTTGAACTGTTGTCGCACCTAACTTAGTTGAACTAGGGACTGGACCTAGACAAGTACCTCTTTTTGAATGATTCACTGCCAGTTTACCAGACGAAGATTTCCTCACCAGCTTACGGAAAAAAAAATCTATAAATTTTCCGGATTTACCTGCAAAAATTAGTGCCATTTGGATCTCGTAAGATACCTGGAGAGGACCACACCTCCTGGTTATGTGGGAATCAAAACCTCACCTACCTGTCCTGTGTTGGAGCTCAGTTTGGGACTGTTTAAGATAATTCTTTGAGCATTTGAAGTCCCTCTCCACATTTTCTGGTGGGTCCACTGCAGCACACTCTGCAACATCTTGGCAACTACTAGACCTGGTGACATATATGGAGTTCTTTGAGCCAGCTCCTTTTTTCTACCCATTTCGCCCGTCCAAAGAACGTGCGTAGCGCTAGGTCTTCCTCACTGCGGCACAATAGGGTATTCACCTTTCCCATTCTGTACAAGTAGGCATAGAAAAGTCCATGTCCTGAGATGAACTGAGTAAGGAAATAGTTCAATTGTTTCCTTTGCAGCCACACCTGGATTTCAGGAACCAACCGGGCAGCAGTCCCTCTCAACTCTCCAGTCCACATCTCTTGCCATTGTGCGTTCTCTTTCTTCTCTGGAAATGCGAGATCTCGCTCCTTCATCTCTCTACTCTTACATCCACTTCCTTTCCGCAGTTAGCAGCTGTCTGGGTATCACACTGGCCAGGACGAGAATGCTATTGTTGGGGTTAATGACGGTTGGTAGGAGAAGGCGGCACCACGCAGAGCATGAGCTGTAGGCCATGGTAGAAATGGCGGGTGATGGAATGCAATGCAGGACATCTCAGGGGGCATGCTCCTCCACGCCGCATAGTTATCATGACAAATTCGGATGTTATGTACCTGATTTGTCTGGGATTGAAATGTACGAGTTGAAATGTACCACGTTAGCTGAAGGCTGACAACAGAAAAAGTGGGCTTGAAAAGGACATAATTTCTGAAATTGGCGCTTAGGACTACTTTTCTTCACCTTCAAATCGTAGCAATTGTTTAAAATTATAAAAAGGAAAGGGTATCTACACAACAGTGTCGGTAGCACGTTATACTCCTTCGGATTCTTGATTCATAAATCGAGAAACCAAAGGAGTATAAATACAGTCATTCACACCACCACTGCTCATGTGCATTCGGCTGTTGTCAGCCTTCAGCTAACGTGGTAGGTACATTTCAACTCGTACTTTTCAATCCCAGACAAATCAGGTACCTAACATCCGAATTTGTCATGATAACTATGCAGCGTGGAGGAGCATGCCCCCTGAGATGTCCTGCATTGCATTCCATCACCCGCCATTTCTACCATGACCTACTGCTCATGCTCTGCGTGGTGCCGCCTTCTCTAACCAACTTGTACTCGATTGAATGATCTCATAATTCAGATTTGGTTCAGTCAATTGCTGACAGTTCTTGAAATCTATCAGACTAACGAACTGTGTTATCGAAAGATCAATGAAACCCTGGCAGTGGCGTTACCGAATCTGTAGGTAGCAATAATTCGTTAATTCTTTCACAACTAACACATTCATGAACTCGTATGTTGTCTGATATTCTAATTTCTCGTTCCTTATCCACAGAAATGACCGCGGAGGGAAGAGGAAGTATTTCGTCTTCTCTGACCCGATGGGAGGACGGAAAACGTTGACGGTTGAACCCGGCGAATGAACCGGCTTGTGGGTGGGAGTCTCGACCTCCTCAGACTGTTGAAGATCGCCGTTCCGGCGGAGTCTGCCCTCCCGCGTCCTCATGCCTGCTCGAACCCTCATCCTGCCGCCCTGGGGATAACCTTCGCCTTGTGAGTACCTACTCGCTTCTGTAAAGTGCAAAACGCTGCCAGTTACCTCGTATCATTTCTATCATTTCTGCCTCCGTTGTCATGAGTTGGAGGTATTTCAGGTTTTCCAATCAATTATTAGAATAATAACTTCGATAATAACTTCTTACTCCTGGGGTATCACGAGAACGCACTCACCTGTAGAGTTGATCATCATTGTCGATCCTCTCTAACTGAATTGGCCTACAACTCAAACTGTGCATTACATTTACTCGAAAGCTGCACATTTCAAAATGCTTATGAAACCCAACTGATCCCATTCGATCCACGACTATATCGCTCTAAGACTTTCCTTGATCCAAAAGGTCAAACCCGTACGACCTCCAGACCTAATTTCATTAACCCATTGACCCAAGTCCAGTTCCCGACCAAAAGGAGTAAGACTGTCGATAGTCTTACAGGTTACCCAATGTACTTAAACTAAATTTTTGATATTTGGTTCACTAAATTGTCCAGCTCTCAGGAACGGCGAAGAGCCAATTTTTCTTCTCTAAACGTGTTTCCTCCCTACTGTTTCCGACTGTATCACACTAAAATTTACATGAAAATTCAAATCTGATTACACCGTTGGAAAGAGCTCAAAATGTCCTATCCCTTTAATGAAAACCAAATTTTTTTGATTCGCCAAAACGGGTGAAAAATGACATCACGAAATGAAACACCCTGCATACCGAGAGAGCAATCAATTTCTCTTGATTGTTCGCATTTGCACTCCATTCCAGATGTAGACCTGTACCTACTGTTGTGGGAGAAGGTGATCGCCGATCACTACCCATCTGTATGGTCCATAGAATATCAATGTATAATAATCAAACCAGCGACCAGCTCAACATATAGAAGCGTTGGTACAAGTTGATCTCAGAACGGCGCGAAAACACCAATTGATTCTCGTTAACTCGAGCTGTGATATCGATCTGAAGTGGTGTATTCATGTTGTCACTTCATATTGATTTGCGACGTGGTAGCCCAGGAAAGTTTCTCTCAAGCTTCCAAAAAATTCTCGATGGCTACCGTTTATAAAATTGTGCTTCAGATTTGAGAGCCTAAAAACTGTGAAATTTTCGACATCTTTTCAGTGCTTCGCGTATAACTCGAATATTACGCATCCTACAGAAAATGTCACTCCATTCTTTTTTAAAAAGCAATAAGGTTTAATGATGAATTCATACGATTTATATGTATATTATTGTATTGAAACTTGAAATAAATAATAATAATAATAAAGAGCATTAAATTCCGCGTCGAATGGCGTTTCAAACATTCAAATCGGTCCAAGATAGGCGATTTTTACCAGCTTCGTTAAAAAGTGGACAACTCTCAACTTCTAACGTCTGTAGGTTGAAAATAATTGTTCCGATTGGAAACTTCCATAGTATCAAAGCTCTAGACAATTTAATTTGAAATCAGATGCCTTTTGAACTTTGGAATTCGCTCACTCCAGTGCTGAGGTACGAATTTCTTCTTTTTTACACTAAAAATTGCTTAATTTAACAAACGTTTCATGGAATGATAGAAAAACACTAGAAAAGCACTCAAGTGGCCCCTAGAGGCCTATTGTAAATGTATAATATACATATTATGCCAATAAAGGTCTATCAGATAGATTCTATCTATCTATCTATCTATAATGGAGTGACATTCTCTGTAGGATGCATACTTTTCGAGGTATACGCGAAAAACTGAAGCACAACCATGAAACCGTCGCAAACTCATATACCTACCGATTATTCAGGACCCTGTCGTGCTTTCTACTGTGTCTACAGCCAATCGAGATTTCAGTGGGGCCCATAAGGCAGAGACCATGTAGGAGGCCTTGATCCGAGCTGTCAAAACAAAACGATGGCCATTCAATTAAACGAATTGAGGGGAATCAATAGATAGGCGAGAAGGTCCTTGTATTGATCACAAGGCCTGAATGAAAGGCTTCGAGAAAAAAAGGAAAAAATAAATCCTGAATCTTCAATCATCGCTGCACATACAGCAAGATTCGACGTCAATCTCACCTTCACCGCAAGCAGTGAATTCAGGGTAGTTCCACTTTACTCACCTGAATAACTTGAGACATCGTCAAGAATGACTCCTTTTCTTAGTATCAATAGTGCATGTAAATATTGTAAAATGTGTTTAATTTTTTTTCTTGCTCAATATGTTGCTTTATTTAAAACAAACTAAATTAAGTGTACATCTCGACCTTCACGAGTAATTTATGGTTGAATACAAAGTTTATAGGTAGTCCTAAAAAGAATGGTGTAGTACATCGACCCGTCTCATTTAGGTGAAACCGAGCAAATGTCACGGGTGGGGTGGGGGGGATTTTCATGGTCGCCTATAGAGTAACTTCTTGCACTAAAAATGATTAGGATGAAAATGGTAAGACTCGTTTCGACTCGTTGTATCATATTTTTGTAGAAACTAGTTGAAGTTACTCTTGTAGTGAGTTTTAAGGCTAGCTATTTCGGGGTTTACCTCGAAGTGGTCTGGGAAAAGCTGGAAATCTTTCTAAACCCTTAAGATAGTCTTGAAAATGGGTAATCGGAGTTTGTATCTCTCACTAAACCCACCCCCTGGCTACGGCCCGCCAGTGTCATCCTCAACCATTCCAAGTCATCTCCAGTCATTATTAACCTTTCTAATCCGCACAGGACTGTTTCAAGCTCTCCCCAGACAATATAGAAAACCCCAGGCCTCAAGCCCTCCCTATACTTTCCTAGCTAACACCAGTCTTCCCTAGTTCTACTTAACTATCCTGAGATACCTGTGGATCATTCGATACGTATCCATACGCAACTATGCTATCTTTAGATGATTCCAAGCCTTCTTTCAGCATCTCAAGGCATCTTCAGCCTCACCAGGCCGCCCGCTAGTGTATGGAGACAGCTCAAAGGCATCCTTGAGCAGTGCTCAACCAACCTTAGTCATCGTTCATCATTCCAAGCTTTCTTAAGCATCCAATCCCACTTCAGCGCCCTAGTTGTATGGTTCAGAAGCACCCTTTAGCATCTCGAGGCCTCTTCAGCTTCATCAGGATCGCCCTAGTAATTGTAAACAGTCCAAACCCGCCCTTGAGCAGTTCTTAACCATCCCCAGTAAGTGACGTAGCCAGAATTGCGATAACGGGGTGTCACAGACTTGGGCCTACTGCGAGAGGAATGGAATTAGTATTGGAAAATACCCACGAGAGGAGGGAGGGGTGTTGGACCCCCTAAACCCACCCAACGGCTACGCCCCTGGCCATTTTGTATTTTCGGAAAAACAAACTTTCAACGTTAGTCGGGATGTAACAATTATTGTCTAGTAACCGTTCCACAGAACCTAATCTCAGAGCCCATTTGATTGGTACGGACTGATAAGTTTTATTAATCATGACATTTTGAGAAATCCCAACTCGTTTGGATCCCTTTAAAATATGAATTCATTTGGGTTACGGTGACTTTTACAGCGAAGCCGTGTTATCTTCTATCTATTCATAACATGCCAGTCCTAAATCTGCATTAATTTTGGTTACAGGCAGGGAGTTGACGAGTCTTCTACGCAATCATGGAACCCTACCCCAGAAATGCAGCTGTGGCAAGTCTTTTGACATCTCTCAGCCAAGTATGGAGAAACTACGAGACCACACGGAACTTTGTTGCGTTCTTCTTTCTCGGTCTGACAAACAACTTTGGCTACGTCATCATGCTGAGTGCCGCTCATGACTTGCTCGAGATCATGGACACTCTGTCGCCTAGGGTGCCTCAGAAGATGGACTTCCTGAGAAACTGCAACGCTTTGAGCACTGGAGCTCTCCTTCTGGCAGATATTCTGCCTTGCATGGGAATCAAATTGATAGCCCCATTCATCCCTCTCATGATACATCTAAGGATAGCAACAGTCGTGGCTGCAACAGTCGTTGGCCTCGCGTGCGTTGGAATAGCGGCAAATAAGTTTCTGATCATTTTAGGCGTGTGCCTCGTCTCATTTTCTCAGGGGTTGGGGGAAAGCTCTATTCTCGCTTACACCGTGTTCTTCAGGAAGAAAAACGTTCTGGCCACTTGGTCGTCCGGCACTGGGATGGCTGGCCTCCTCGGTTCGTTCGCCTACTCCATAATGATTCAAGCGGGGCTTTCTCCGCAAACGGCCATGTATACGATGCTCTGCATGCCTTTGACAATGGCAATTTGCTTCTGGATCGTCATTGAGAGACCCATGTTCATCCAGTTCGAACATGATCATGCTGACCTGGAGATGCTTAGAGTCGAGGAGAAACACCGAAAACGCGAGCTCCACATGAAGAGGCTGTCTGAAGGTGGAAAAGTTGATCCTCCTAAAAGCACTTTGATGGAAAACATACGTACAATACCCAAAATACTGGTAACATACACTATGTGGTACGGCTTAGTTTATTTTCTCGAATACTTCATAAATCAGGGTTTATTTGAATTAATTTATATTCCTAATTCCGTTTTAAACCAAGCAGCGCAGTACAGGTGGTTCAATACTGTCTACCACTTGGGTGTATTCATGTCTAGATCATCAATGAATGTGGTGCACATCAACAGAACTTACTTGACGGCTTTTTTTCAAGCTGTCAACGTAGTTATCTTCCTTCTCGAAGCAATGTACGGCTACATATCGTATGTTCCTGTAGTTCTTATCATTATATTCTGGGAGGGTCTTTTGGGTGGGGCTTGTTACGTGAATACGTTTCGCCTCATTGCTACAGACTGGCCACCAGAAGGGCGAGAATTCGCCATGGCTGTCAATTCCATAGGTGATTCCATCATGGTGTCCCTGGCAGGTGTTATTGCTCTACCAGTTCACGATGCCCTATGTCGCTCCCCGCCCACTTATGCAATCCCTCATCCATGGCAGAACACGACATCTCAGACTTGACCTCCTATTGCCACTACCAACCCGGGAAGTGTAAAATGAATTAAAATTATCATTTATTAATATAGTGTACCCTATCAAACCTTCCAAAATTATTAATCAAAACGAGCTCTATCCTGCGCTAAACTAGTCAATACGTGTTTCAAACGCCACCTCATGCTTCAACAGCAGATGAGTCAGGGAGTTCGTTCCAAGTCTCTCAAAGGCTTCTAATCAGAGACCTCTCACTCCAAGCTAGGTGGACAAAAGTCATGTTCAGAATTCTAATATTTGGTATTGGAATGATGTAAACAATACTCCATCACATTGCACTATACTATTGTTTACGTCTGAAACAGTCCACCTCGTGAGTAATAAAGGTATGAATCCGTATCGAAATTGAATGAATCAGTTGAATTCCAGACATCATTTCTAACACACAAATCGAAGTGTTCCTAATTTTATATGAATTAATTGTTGAAGATGAATATTATTGATGATGTTAAGAGGTACCTAATTTTTGCCAATCAATCATTCTGACTGATAATCTAACAATATTAAATAATATTAAAAAAAAATAATATTAATAATATTGAAAAAAATGTTTTCAAGATGAATGGATGACTTTTTCCTTGTTTTATAACTTTAAAGAGACAGTAATGACTTGTTCCCTTTTTGTGCCCGAGCTAATTTTTCTATATATTGCTGCACCTTTCCCATTAATAATAAGACGTGTTACAGGACTTTTTTGAAGAATGGTTGAGAAGCACCCGAAGGAAGATAAAAACTCTTTTCTCTCTAAGTTCCTTTCGTCCAAATTTAATTTTGAAAACCTTACGGAAACGGCGGAAACAAACCACGACCTGTGTGACACGATAACCCGAAGCGTTGCAACTGTCACCACATCGGACTGCACAAATTATGTTATGAGAATGATGATAGACCTAACAGGCGATGCTGCAGGGAGAGACTTACGTTGAAAAATTTGTTCATTCTTACTCGTTGAATGTTACGTTTCACTCGCTAATTTGTTGTTATTGCTTTCCCAGAATTAAATCACGTATTTCCGTCAACCTCCAAATTGATGTGTAAAACCTCCAAATTGATGTGTAAAACCTCCAATTTGAGGTGAAAATGATATAGTAACTGTTGAGGTTAAGGACCTCGTTTAATCATGCAGTGTTGCTGAGAAGTAGCAGAGAACATTGTCCTCTGGTTTCGAAATAAGCACAGATGAATTTGGAAACTTCTGCCTGGAATCCAGAGAACTTTAGGTATCTTAGTCTTCATTCATGGTACTATTATATAGGTATGCCAGCTACTGTATAATATATTATGAAATCCTTATTATGAAATATTCACACCACAGAAGTAATCAAATCTTTAATAGTTCCTAGTAGCTTTCAGAAGAAGCTCAAGAAACAACGATTGCTGCAGGTTCCGGGAGCACAACACCAGAGAGTGTTCATGTATTGCCACGAATACGAATTTAGTTTCAGTGTTGATCATAACATCTACTATGTACAGAGGTTTTAAAGTTGATTATAGCTCCTACAGTAGAGGCTCGACGTTTGTCAAGTCTACTTCAATGAAGAAGACCTATCTGACTCATCGTCATCACACGAATCACTTTTATTTAATAATTTTGGATTATTTATTTATTTTAGTCTTCTATACCCCTTCTTACTTGACTTTTTTCTTTGTACCATCAAGTTTTTATTTATACATACGAGAATAATTATTGTACATACAATTATTGTATATTTTGTATTTATTTATAGGTATCTAACATGTAAATTGTTTTCCGAAACAAATAAAGATAGGCCTTTGTTTTCAAGTTTTCCACTTATTTGATTAAACTTTTAATTATTAAGAAAATTGTTTTATTCTATAAGTACATGTCTTAACTATTCGATACAGATGTAAAATGGACGAAAAATAATTTTGTCCAGCTAGATTCGTGAAACGACACACTGTGAGTCAGTAAAGACATCAAACTTTGCATACGCGCATTCATGTGTCTAAGATATTTTTATATGCTGTTAGGACCCCTAAGGGTAGTGTGTAACTAAATTTGCAACCCTTAAAAGTGTGCTAAATTTCGTGCTCGGAAAACAGTTGCACTAGTTTTAGTTTTTGGCCAAAAAAAGCAGTTCCACAGCCTCTTGGCTACAAACGTTAACGAATAATTATTCATTCCTTTTTTAAAGTAGGTATATAAAAATCCTTACAATTTCTGTGGTGCTAGAACTCCGCAGACCAAGTAGAACCTGAGATACAGCCCTGCAAAAACAGGCAATTTTTCCCAAAAAGTGCAAATTTTATGTTACAGTAACTTTTCTAGTCTCGTAGCGGCCAAACTACTGTTCCTACAAATGGGGTCATGAGAGAAGAATTTGAAGACAATTTAATACGGTTTAATTTACCAGAAAGGTGCTCCTAGACCGAATGGTTTTCTCAAAAACTAACCAAAAACCGAAAAGCGGGAAACCGGTGTTCTGGACACAACTTAGTGGAAATTTGCACGGCGTCATAATGATGTTTTATATCATAGTCTTATGCTTTACTTTCTCAAAGAGCGTTCAATTCTGCAAATTTAGGTACACACTACTCATAGGGGTCCTAACAACAATTTAAAAAAAAACCGTAAATACATGCGCCTAAGGAAACGTTGCCTTTTGTGTGTCTACGTTGACTGAGCTATATTCAAACAATTCGAAATTGCCTCAAGTGATGAGAAATGTCTGGTCAAACTTGCAGCAATAACGAGTTTACTCCAAAATGTTAAACTTTGGGAAATAAAAAATCCTGTTATTAACCTGGGCTTTGGAATTGTTTACACTCATTCTTAATCAACCAGCAAAGGTTTTAAAGTGAAAGTACCCCGAAAATCAAATATCCTTGGGCTCAGGACCAATTTGAATTTCGGAGCTGACCCCCCTTTTGCCCCAAGAGGACTTCAGCTGCCAAAAGTTGCTGCTCGTCCCTTGCTGATTCTAATAATATTAGAATTCTAATAATAATACGAGTATTATATTATAACACGTTCATTTTTCGGTAAAGTTCTTGAAGAAAGTTTTTCCTAGTTTTCATGTTCCGGGTTGGAGATTGAAGTAACGAAAATGAAAATCAAGTGAAACGTCGGTCTCTGGATGATTTTCTTGGTACAGCTGATGCATAGTACTCATCACTGAGCTCTAGTGATATGTACTTCCTGTTAAAATTACGATTTCGACTATGAGATTCTCTGGTTGGGAAACGGTATGTTTGAGCGCATTACGCCTCCTTGGGAAACTTTCTTGCTTAGCAACTCGATCCTTTTACGACACACCCCATGCAAACCAGCAAAAGAATTATTCTTTTCTGCAGATTCTTATTTTCTATTGCCCACACGTACTGAATATGCAGCAGTTTAGTTCTTGACCAACCCACGACCATTTTTTGGCTTTGTACTATTTATGATCAGATTCTTGGTCTGGGTGAGTCCAGCTAGATTAAGTATCCTGTATTATCATACACCATCATGCAGCATGGCTGTAAGAGCGAATTTTCAAAGAAATAATCGGTTTTATGAAAAGGGCTCCAGTTTGAGATCGGAATAAGATATCGCAATTTCGACTTCACCATCGTGTTCAGCATTAAAAAACCTTTAAAAATTCACCATCATGCAGCATGGCTGTAGAGGCGAACGTCTCTGTTAAAGAACATCTCAAGTATCAACGACGTTTCTTCATCTTCAAAGTGCTCCAGTCTGAGATCGGAATAAGATATCGCAATTTTGACTTCACCATCGTGTTCAGCATTAAAAAACCTTTAAAAATTCACCATCATGCAGCATGGCTGTACGAGCGAATTTTCAAAGAAATAATCGGTTTTATGAAAAGGGCTCCAGTTTGAGATCGGAATAAGATATCGCAATTTCGACTTCACCATCGTGTTCAGCATTAAAAAACCTTTAAAAATTCACCATACATGCATGATCCTAGATCTTGTCGTGTCTTGTCGTCAGAGGGAGTAGTTAGGACACTGTTAGTTACCTGATGAACATCATTTCACTCGGTTCCCAATTCATCAATCCTACCTCTGTTGTACAACTTTTTTACTTGTGTTTAATATACGGGTTTTGTAAATACAGTTGTTTTTCGTCTCCTAACACGGGCATTAGCCCATATTGGAGACTAATTTCCTGTAAATTAAAATTAGAATTGTTTGTAATTATTATAACTTATAATTTAATCTTGTAATTATTGTTCTTACACTCAATACTCCAATGTAAACTTATAAATAAAGGAAATAAAGGAAAAAAATAAAGGAAATTTCGTTTATTTATAAACGA
Source organism: Stenodema calcarata (assembly GCA_963920205.1). NCBI lineage: Eukaryota > Metazoa > Arthropoda > Insecta > Hemiptera > Miridae > Stenodema > Stenodema calcarata. The sequence goes on along the minus strand of OY986056.1, from coordinate 2,978,586 downwards.
TTTAAAAAAAAAAAATTCCCTGTCCGTTGAATGATGAAAGATTAACAAGACCGTGGTGACTATTTAAAACAATTTATTAGGGCTACATTTTAGAGTAAGGATAAAAAGAGAATAATAATATTACATAATATCTATTACAGAATAATAATATTACATAATATATTATATTGTCTGCTTAGAGGTAGAAATGAATAAGTGACTCTCCTGCGATTCCGAGGCCCCGCACACCTCAATGAGGTCCTGCTTAGAAACGGCAAAATAAGCGCGATAATGTCCCCCGATTATTATCTCCATCACATGTAAAGCAAAAAACCTCAAAATCACTTATTCACTTTTACCTCCAAGCCGAAATATAAGAGTTTGACAGTTGAGAGTCACCTCAACGTGACAGTTATTCATTGACGAGTAGAAGTAAAAATTTTTAACATTTAATGTACAGCAAATTCAGAAAGATAGACTAATTGTAATAAAAATATGTATTTACTAACTAAATGTAATAAAAACCAACATAAATGTAATAAAAATATGTATTTACAATGACCAAGAGAATATTACAAAATATGTTGGAGACTGTCATGAGGTCTGTTTCAAGTTTTGGTTTAATGCTTAGTGACGAATCCTATGTCAGACCTCGATGAACGCGTTTTAATAGCATTGTATGAACCACTCCCCACTTAATACACTTGGACGTAGGAAAAGCGACATGTTATTCTACACAGGAGAACCCAATCTGCATTGGGAGAACTCACGAGGTTCTGTTCTGCTCGAGGAAGGTAGATCACATGTAAAGCAAAACACCTCAAAATCACAAAAATGTCACTTATTCACTTTTACCTCCAAGCCGAAATATAAGAGTTAAAAATAATAATGACAGTTGAGAGCCACCTCAACGTGACAGTTATTCATTGACGAGTAGAAGTAACAATTTTTAACATTTAATGTACAGCAAATTCAAAAAGATAGACTAAATGGAATAAAAATATGTATTTACTAACTAAATGTAATAAAATCAAACTAAATGTAATAAAAATATGTATTTACAATGACCAAGAGAATATTACAAAATACGTTGAAGACTGTCATGAGGTCTGTTTCAAGTTTTGGTTTAATGCTTAGTGACGAATCCTATGTCAGACCTCGATGAACGCGTTTTAATAGCATTGTATGAACCACTCCCCACTTAATACTGACACTTGGACGTAGGAAAAGCGACATGTTATTCTACACAGGAGAACCCAATCTGCATTCGGAGAACTCACGAGGTTCTGGTCTGCTCGAGGAAGGTAGATATTTTCCTGTGGGCGTACTTGAGATTCTCCAAGAGTCCGGAGACGGCCCCTTGCTGGGCGATCGTTCCGAATCTGTAGGTGGTGAAGTTCTTGTCAATGTCTATGTAGGTCACGGCTTGCATAAGCGGGCACATGATGATTTTGGTGTGATCCGTCGAGAAGTTGATCTGTAGAAGGAACAGAACAATAATAGAACCAAATTACTAAATTGAATCTAATTTTGAACAGAAAATGGAGTTCTATTATTTTTGACTGACGGGTTTGATAACTGAAACCAGTGTAAACGTGCACTGGAAAAAAAATTTGCTGGGAGGATCATAGGGCAGGTGGGGTACCTACGCTACGCAAAATAGACCTCCAATTATTTAGGAACTGGCCACCAGGCAGCAGTTGGCATCTGTTATCTAAAGTAAGGGCGTGTCTGGAGGCAACAGACTGACACAATGCGGTAAGTATTTACTTCACATTTTTAATGTGATTTTCTGGAAACTTCAATTTTGGCATTGCTTGTAATATTGTGGATAAAGCAATGCCAAAAAGAAGAACGTGTTGAAGCAAAAAACCGTAAGCTACTCTTCACTGTGACTGATTCGAATGAGAGGAAGAAAACGGTAATGAATAGCAAAGAAACAAAAAAGAACAACTGAAGAAGTGGCTGTACTGCACCGACAATGTATGTAAAATGGTGCTGGTGGAAGAGTGACACAAGTGCTCTCTAGCGAAAACTATTGACATGGCGATCTTCTCCCGAGAAAGAACTCCTCTTTTCATGGTTCTGGCTGTGTACAACTTAGAAATGCAATTTTTCGGATTGTCACTCTACTTCCAAGTGAACGAGATGTTGCCTCTTCAGAGAGTGATGCGGAGTTCTCAGTACATGATAGAAGTTCAGATGTAAAAAGGTTAGTTTTCTACGCATTACAGTAAATAGTATAAGTTACTACCCTATAAAAATCGACGTAGAATAATTCCCTTTAATTGGTCTTTGGAAGGTTTCCTGAAGAAAGTCCGAAAATTTCGACGTTTTCGATGCACGAAAAGTTAAGCACAACCCCTTGAATGGTACAAACTCAGATTCACGACTATCTCGAGATTTTTGAACGATTTTCATGTTTCCCCAGGCCACTACAATCAATCTAAACCCTTTCGGGTCTGATTTTACTTGATAAAACGAAGAATGAGGTGAATTGGCACTATATTGTCTCTATGTTATAGATAGGTAGGAAAACTAGCAAGGCAAAACTACTGGAAAACGGCAAGGCAGAAAACTATTGACGATAGTCTTGAATAACTCTCAATATTTTGTTATCACTTTAAAAACTTGGAAAAATCCAGTCATGCAGAGCGAATTTTCGAAGAAATAACAAGTTTTATGTAAAATGTCTTCATTGAAGTACTTGATGTCCATGAAGAACATCTCGAGTATGAAACACGTTTCGTCATCTTCAAAGTGCTCCAGTTTGAGAACGGAATAAGATATCGCAATTCTGATTTCACCATCGTGTTCAGCATTAAAGAAAAACTTTAAAATGAGGGGTCATTAGTCAGAATGTAAAATTTTGGGAATTTACGTTTCATTTTTCGGATTTTTTTAGCACATTTGAGCTTTTTATTTCAATTCTATCGAGGGTTAACGTCCGGAGTCACACATAAATATATATACACATACTTTTTGGTGTCTTTTGGCAGTGGATTCAGGATGTTCTGAAACGGATTTTGGTATAAAAAGTTTTCGGAAATATGAGTTTTAAAAATTTTGGACCGAGAACAACAGCTTCATTTCCTTCGAAAATTCGCTAAAAAAAGGTTATTTCCTATACTTCAATTCACTAAAAGCATAATATTGATCCACGTCTGTTACCTGAACTGTTCCATTAGTTAGTTGCATGATGACACCGGTGGTGGACCTGTGCCAGAACTGAAGGTAAGGCATTCTCGATAGGTTATCGGCTTCCTGCATCCTGAATGCGTCTCCAGCTTTCATAAGATGTTCAGTCATGTACCGCCGGAAATAAGAAAGCAATTTGATCTTCTTTTCCAGAGATTGAGGCGTATTTCCGCTTATGTGGTAACTCTCAGTGCCATCTTTTTCTATGTAGTGAATATTTCTGAAGAGAAAGAACACAAATATTACAAAGTGGTGTGGACTAGTGAAGAAAATGTTTTTAGCTGAATAGCAGGTAAATCGCCAGCAATAGGCTCACTGTATTCTTGTTTTAATGTGAGTAGTAATTATTGTAGAAGAATTCCAGAATGCCAAGCCCACAACTCAAGTAACTGTAGTAGGTACGTGAGGTGTACAAACGTTTAAAAAATGAGCTACGCACCTAAAAAACAATCTTTAAAATAAATAAAAAACAAAGAAGTTCGAAAAGTCGTGCGGTTTCAACACACGAGCGGTCGCATTAGCGCAAAAATTGCGCCAGGTAGACGTTTGAAGTGACCATTGACAAAGGGGTCGACCATTTAGGGAAAACCCATTTTCTATTCTTCTATTAATAACCCGTCCCCTCTTTCCTCCCAAATCCAGCATCGCTGACTAGAGACGTTTGTTGGATTTAGAACGTTGGTGGCGTCTATTCTGTGCCACGCGACCGGTCATGTTAAATCTTAAGCATGTCGGGCCCACATACAAGTTAGACGATATCCTGATGATTTGCAAGCAATGAAGAGAGTTTAGGTACTTTTACTGGTGGTAAATGACTAACGAATTGAGTGACGCAAAAAATGCGCCACGCGACCGGCCATGCTATGAAACATAATGTTGAATTCCTTTTTGAATCAAAGCAAGTGAATTACCTTTATTCGGTTCTTACACATCTTTCCCATCATATCTAGACTTATCAAAACTATTATTGATGTTTGGACACGTATGAATAACTAAAAACATGAGTGGCGCAAAACTTGCGCCTTGCGACCGCTTGTGTTATGCAAATGGGCGCGATCGGCGAAGTGTTAAGAGCAGAACTTTTGGTTTTTTGCAGTTGACTGCGAGTCGTGGCTCATGCGCAGTGTTTCAGCAGTCAGAAAATATTGCAACAAACCAAAAGTGGGGCGTTCCAGCTCATCCCGCGGGTTTTTGACTCGTAGCAGACTTTGCCTGCTGCTTCTGTGAACCACAGCCAAATAGCAACCCACTGAATAGGGTTTCTACTCAATTCACCTCTAGCATCACCACAACTAGTTGTAGACTAGTTCAGTTTCTCTGTGACGCTGAACCTACGTTCGGGGAAAATATCGAATTCTCATTTTTATCCCCCAGTATCATGAAGTTTCTTTATTTTCCGCTATTAAATGTACCTCCCAATTCATCTTACTTTTCAGGCTTTACTAGTCGGTAAGTGAGGAGGCACGGCTGGATGTTGTCATCCCTCCGGTGGGAGAACCCGCGTTTGACTAGACCCCTTTTGGCATCCGGTCCGTCCAGTGGGATTACCACAATTTTTCTAATTGTTTTCCTATATTAAGATGACAATTACTCAGAACCGAAAATAGTTAAAGGTGGTGGCCCCCTCCTATACTCTTTGGCTCCCTGAGATCCCCTCGCAATCACCGTCCTACGCAGAACGTGATGAGCGGCACTGCATCAGGTAAGTCGATTTATAGTAATTATTATTGAGCTTCCTTTCCTGCAAAGCTGACGCAGCGAAATATTATTTTGTAACCCCCCTGTTAGTCAGAGTAGGTGTTTCGGGCCTGTCTTCAGGCCTCGTAACAATTCACCCAACGTCTTAAAAAAAATCTCTATGAAGTGTTCCAGCAGCTTGTAGTCATGCTGCGAGTCACAGCAAGTGTGACTGTAGAAAACGAATCTACTGAAGGGAATAAGCATAAAATTGTAATTACCTCTGATTTGGTAGTAACACCAGCTTGGTATTATCGTTGAACATGACGCCCACACCATCATCACACAGCTGGTACCCAAATCCGTACTTGTCCGAGTAGTCGACCCATTTACTGACCCATACGACGGGCTGGGCATTTGGGTCGGACATTTCCTCTGAAAATTAAACATAAATTAAAATTGAAAAGGTGTACGGTGTTATAGAGTCAAAAGTTAGGGGCCAAAGAATACTACAGTATCTCAAGGTGCCAAAGGTAAGTAATTAAGAAGAAAAATAGCTTTCAGAAGGAATCAATGAAATCGTTGAATGAGATTAACAAACTGATAGATGTCAACTATTAGTAGCAGAATGAAACTCACCAGCACAATCGAGGGGTAAAACTCGAGGATTCGTCCTCAAAACTTCGTGGAGTTGGCTTTGCAATTGAGCCAAGTAGTTGTGGCATTGCTTAGCAGTTATGGAAGGTAGCTGTGGCCCACTCGATGCAGCTGCAATACTTGAGCGGGGGTCTTTCATATTCTGACCGAGACATCTGATATCTAGAAATAGAAAGGAAATGTTCATGCTGATGAGCTAACGAAAAAGTAGAGCCAAAAGACAAAAAAAAAATTGATATTAACAACATTCTTCATGTGTTGGGCGTGAATCATAGTGTGGCAGGCAAACCTCTTCTTTTTCGTATTCAAACCATGATCGCTTACTTGAGGAGTAATACTGATCATTTCACAGTGATTGTGAGTTAATGAGCTATGTAGGGTTTTACCTAGAGGTAGCTGTGGTACTTAGATCACATTGACCTCCATTGTCCTCTACAAAAATTAGATTCAATTCTATATCATTGATATTCATACTGAAGTAAGTACATCAAAACATGTCAGGATCATACAATTTTGGTCTCATGAAATTCGTCAAGTTCTTCTTGAACAGATTCCTTAAATTACCCACACAGGCTGGTCAAAATCGACACAAACCAACAAAAGTGATGGATCTCTGACTTTTTAGAGTGTTGTTTAGGCCCAAGTTTGCAGATTGTACACATATTTAATGTTCTTCAAACACGCAAATAATGGTAATCATAGCTGGTTGTGGGGTGCAGACATCTATCTTGGGTGATGAGTCCCCTAGGCCTTTGTGGCATCGCCACAGTTGGTTTAGATGTCTTTTCCACAGCAGACCATCAGACGTTTTGACCAAGTCTGTGTTCCCAATCTGTCTTGCACAGTTGCCTTTATCCAGGTTGGTTTGGCGGAACGGAAATGTTTAGCCCAAACCTTCTCATGAGTGTTGAATATTTCCCGTCTCTGGCCTCCGGCTATCCTCATTTTCTCGTGATGGTCTTCCACTTGTTCTTCAGCTGATGGTTTTAGCTGGTCAAACAGCGTTCGCGTCCTACGACGTAGAAGTACCTGCGAAGGAGCCTCACCAATAGCTTGGTGCTCTGTGTTGCGATATTGGAGGAGAAAGCGATTGAGAGCCTGTGAGAGAGATGTTTTCTGAGAGTTTACCATTGTTTTTAACACGCAACGTTTCACAATCTTAACTGCTGACTCAGCGGCGCCGTTGGATTGTGGATGGAATGGAGCCCCCACCATGTGTTGAATATTGAATTTGTCCAAAAATTCTGAGAATTCGTTCCCAACAAAGCATTTTGCTCCATCGGAAGTCAAAGAACGTGGTAGTCCAAATCTTCCAAAGACTTCCATCAGTTTGTCAATAGCGCATGTTGCAGTCATTGAAGGTACCTGGAAAGCTTCTATACATTTGCTTGTAGCATCCATGATGACGAAAAAGTTTATAGTTTTTTGTATTGGACCTAGGAAATCCACATGGATCCTTGTCCAAGGCTGTTTTGGCCAGGCCCACGGCTGTAGCATTGCTTTAGGTGGTGCGGGGCGGAACTGGCAACAAATTTCACAAGCATTTGCTGTTTGCTCTATGTCACGATCCAAATGTGGCCACCAAAAGTAGCTACGAGCAAAACTCTTCATGTTGGTAGCGCCCAATATAGCCTTTTTAAATTTTTCTGGGACTATCACTCGATAACCCCACGTGATACATCCATGATCGACTGTCAGCTGAGTTAGTCGTCTGGCATATGGTACAAACTGTTCCTGCTTTGCAGGTAGACGTCCACCCCTCTGTATCACCTCACAAACTCTAGCTATGACTGGATCCTTCCTTGTTTCTGCTCCTATAAGTTGCCAATTAATTTTGAATGGGCATGATTCCTGTATGTAGTTGCTATAGCTACATCGAGCATCTTCATCTTTGATAGATCCACCAGGTAGCTCGATCCTTGATAGAAAATCTGCCGGATTTTCATGAGATCTTACACACTGGATGGTGTATTGGTAGTTGGAGAGGAGGAACGCCCAGCCGATGCAACCGATCAACGATAGCAAATACGATTTTTTCTTCGACGCATCAGTCACCCCATATGTAGCAAATGTGTGCTTCATACGCCCTAAAAATAATTTAACGTTACCTTTTTCGTGATCGAAAAGTACGGGTGGCGGTAAGACCGGGCTTTGCGTTACGGTAATGCTCTGTTGTGGAGGCGGATCCTGTGGAGCCATGATAATTATTTAATTATCCGTAATCCTCGTCGCCAAGAGAACTCTTGTGACTTCAGATGAAAGTAGAATTTGAAAAATGAACGTATATTTTGATACTTCACGAGTTGACACGTAGTAATAATAATGTATGAAAAGAATAAGGTGTGTGTGTGTGTCCTGTTGTTGTCCTTGAGGCGGATAGCTGTGTTTCACTTCACTACAGTTTTCGTTGAAAAATGCATAGTTTAGGAGATTTAAAGCGAGAACTGAAAAGGCCGAAAATGTCTCGGCAACACTTATTCCTCAACTTTTGAAACCAAAAACTCTACTTGAGGCGGGGAAATCAAATCGAATTGATTTTTCTGCCATGTTTTTGAAGGTGAACCGCCTTAACTTGCATGTAAGGCGATTCACCTTCAAAAACTAGAGGGTTACCGACCTCTTGTTTTTTAAGGTAAAACATCTCAACCCTACAACTCTACAAGTGGAAAAAGATCTGATCGCTGAACCAGCTGAGTAAACATTTGAAAGAGAAACGCCTTGCAATTTTCAAAGATTCGTCTGATCCTAAATCTGAAGGCAAAAAAATAAACTTTGTAAGGTAAAACGCCTTATCCCGACTTTCGCTGAGTTAAGGCGTTTCACCATCAAAAATATTCACGAATCAACATTAGTTTGAGGCGTTTTACCTTAGAAACAGTTAAATAAGGCGTTTTACCGTCAAATTCAACGATTTTTCGATTTCGAGGGTAGGAATTACCCCCACTTCTAAATGAAATTTTAAAATGTGGACTTCACCATCGAAAGCAGCATATCAAAATAGGGGGGTGTACGTAAAAATATATTTTTTGTCAACATTGGAGATAAGGCGTTTTTGCTTCAAACGGCAGTGTAAGTTTCTTAACACTTATGCATGTTGAAACCCATAAACCGTGAAAACCCCCATGGCGGTGTCAATGTGGAATGCATTTCACATTTTTGGATATCAAAGGATTTGGACTGTGATGCACTCATCGAATCATCCTGCAATCTAGTCTGCATAAGCCTACAATCAAAATTTATTGCGATCTTCTGTATCTATTTGTCAGATTGTGATGATAATTATTATCATCACAATCTGACAAATAGATACAGAAGATCGCAATAAATTTTGATTTTGGATGGTGTAGAGCTATAATGGTAGCGACGGTAGTAAACTGTACACTCACTGTCAAGCTCGCCCAGTGGTTTCCTGCCAAGATGTGACTTCATGACAGGTTCATCGAAGCGAGGAGCAGTCGTCAAAATTGATGGTGGTAGCTCCTTTGGACAGTAACCTGGAACAAGCCGAATACCGAGAGTCAAGAAAAGTTACAATAGTCGTGAGAAATTTCGAGTTTGTGCATCTTGAAGCACATTATCTGACCCGTTACAAACTGCAAGATGTACAGGACTTCAAGGAGAGCAAGTAATGGTAGATACCGTTGACCATGAAGTCAGCCCTGAGAAGCTGCTTCACTGTTGGGCGTTGATTGGGCTCAGGCATCAGCATGCTGTGTACCATCGCAGCTGCACTTTCACTTATGTGCTTCGGTATAGTGAATTCGCATTTCTTGATCCTTGCATACGTCTCTTTCAGGGTGGAGGTTTCAAATGGAGGTCGCCCAACCAGCAAAGTGTACCTGGAGGTTTTAAAGAAAGAAAATGCCATTAACGATCAAGTTCATGACTACTATTGATAGGCTTCTACACCTTTAGTCACATCCCAACACGCTGGCAAGACATGACACTCCCAGAAACATGATCATTCATTCAGTTCACGTCCGTTCCCGTGGCTTCCAGTAAACAATTGGACCAGTAAAAAAAAGAAAGGACCTAAGTAACCAGGGGAAAGCTGGAATTTTTCCCTGATCTTTTCACTAAAAGTATACTACTAACTACAAAATTTTTATTTTTCATATTTAATATGAAAATGTACTTCTAAATGTAGAATATTCGAAAATGACTTGTTTTTGGAATTTGGCATATAAGTGTGGTTAAAATTTTTCAAATTTTAAAATTTAATGTAAGATTCCAAAAATGTTTTGATAACCAGTACCTACTTTTGATGCTGCAGACGACAGAAAGTCGTCAAATGGTACACTATTCAGTTAAAAAGCCTAAAAAAGCTCATAATATTATGAAAGAAATTGCCGTTTTTCAGCCGTCGATTGCTACTCTATAAATTGGTCCAATTTTCAAGTGAGGCGGTTACAATCCACGCAGAATTTGATGCTCTTTAATTTGTCTCTTGGCAAGGTTTTGGCTAGGGTTGCTAGTTGCTACTGAAGAAAGTCCGAAAATGTCGACGTTTGAGAAAATTCCTCGAAGTTTAATCAGCTGTATCGATTAATATTGGGTTAAGTCAAAAAGTACTGAACTTTATGCAATATCACGAGAACCTGTTACTAAAAATTCAAAGAATCGCCAATAGGGTTATAATAATGGATCACAAATGTTGAGTTTTTATAAAAAGGGTCAAATCAAGAGGGGCCGCTCCTGGGACCGACCTTTAAAAAGTAGGTAGTGAAAATCTACTTACAGAATACACCCGATAGACCAAACGTCAACTTCAAAGCTGTGACCCTTCTTTGTCAAAATTTCAGGCGCTATGTAGTTAGGGGTTCCGCACACAGTTCTAGTTGGAAGAAAAAATTATTTATTAGACTGATGAAGTTGTGCACCAGTATAAACTTAGTAGAAATGCGTGACAAATATTGGGGATTTTTTAATATTCTCACTTTTTACGCTGGCCATTAAATTCGATTTTGGCGGCCAAACCGAAATCTCCAATTTTGACTTCGAGGTTGTCATTCATGAAGAGGTTTCCAAGCTTCAAATCGCGGTGGATGATTTTCAGATCGTGAAGATAGGATACACCTTCTAGAAGCTGTTTCATAAAGTAACGGACCTCCGGCTCAGTTAACGCTTTACGACGCCTGAAAATTAGATGAAAATAAAATGGAACAAATTAGTTCAGGTACCAAATGAACTCAGGATACTTTACAAGATTTCATCGTGCAGGTAATGTATTCTTGGGTTAATCTTCGTCATAGAAAATCAACCTACTTGTGAAGTTCCATCATAGATCGTTTGCGGCACAGCTCTAGAAGTACATAAACGTTGTGGCTATCCTCGAAGTATCCGTAGAACTTCACAATATTTCTATGCTCCAGGGAACGGTGAATGTGGATCTCCTGAGTCATCTTTTCTTTCTGGTTTTCTTTCATTAGGAGGGTCTTGGAGACGATCTTACCAGCGTAGATCACTCCAGATCCCACTTTCTCAAGCTCATAACACTTGGCAAATCCGCCCTTGAATGGGAAAATACACAAATTGACTTGCGGTTCATGCGAATAATTACAGGATAATTAATAATTAATTTTTGCAAATGATATCATGTCATGTTAGACCTACAGCGACGATAATAATATTATTATAATAATATTATTACATATTATACATATTATGTATTATTAAAACAGGGCATTTCTTCACTAACTAGAATTCAGGACCTAGCAACATAATAGTGTAATAAAGACTGAAGGTAGTTATCAATCCTGCAGATATATACCTGCCACAACGTAACCATAACTGGGGGACCTATTCAGCAAGTTCTTTTCATCAGACTCCCAGTCGACCATATCCACGGTGTTATTAACGTCCTTGAGGATAGCAATCCTACTGAGGTTCGCGGCAACGATAACCAACGGCTTGGCTTCCTCACTTGACTCGAGTGGCCAACTCAACCACTAATTCTAGCAATTTCACATTTTGAAACGAGACCGTAGAAATAATCACAGTAGAAATTATAAAAGTATTATTAGAGCCCAAACGGATTAACATTCTACTCAAAGGCGCCAATGTATGTGAGGTTAGCATTCGGATATTTCCCAGTACATTTTACTCTATTTCACGGGCAATGTTCGACCAACATATACCCCTGCTTACCTGTGATAAACTTCACAAGTTTTATGACGAAACCACCACGACGAAATGTTAACAATCGATAAATGAAGGGTATAATTACTGAACTTCGAGCCTCTCTCTGAATCACAAGACCTGTTGAAGTTGAATTCAAATTCGTTTCGTGTCTACCACACACTAACGACGAGAGAAGTGATTGCAATACACAAAGTCAAGATTTTAGATGAGTTTTTACCTTTCCGAAGAAACGACGACGAATGTAGGAATATCCATTGACTCGATCGACGATAGTCTCAGGAATCGTAGACGCATCATCTTCCCGTTTGTTCATGGTTCTTGTATTTCTATATCTTATGAGTAGATTTAAAAGTGAATTGCCTGAGAGCTTTCGCGATTACAGAAGTTTGAGAGTAATATTCAGACTGATTTTGAAATAACAAAATTGAGCAACGAGAAAAAAAATGAAAGAACAAGGAAAAAGGCGGCGAATGGCGAGGGCTGGTACGGCGACCGTTACCAACCGCCTTCCCGAACAACCGTTTGAAAATAATCGATGTGAAACTCATTAGACTCGTGAAACATCGAAAACCGTACTATCGAATTTTGTGACCACGAAAATACGTTGATTTATCAGGTGATTTCACCTAAATTGGTCCATTCTACTCCCTTTTGAGATTTTTAATATAAAAAAATGAGGTAAAAGAAACTTTAGTTAGTTAGAAACTTTGTTCGCTATCTACTTACCTATTTTAGGCTTCTTCCATGGTACTAGGATACTGTGAAGAATAGCCACAGTGAATGATCTACTCCCATTTGTCGGTCTTCAAGTGTGCCTGTTTTCCTGTACTTCTTTTCACAATTGTACGCTTTGCAAATTTCACAAATGAACTTTTTGAATCACTCATTAATACAAATATATTTCGTGATTTTTCCAACGGGTTACAGAACACGGAGTGCTTAGTTCTTATTTGTCGCCCAACATTTATTTTTGACGACGTAAATGTTCCTTTCCGCAGTATGGCCGTATCCAGAACTTTATTGTTTTCAAGAACGTCATGGTAAATGTACTCTACTTCATTATTTATCTTCGGTATCCTTCAATTTTTATTTAAAAACTAGAAATATACTTGATAGGTACAATGACCCACGAAAATCGTTCACTGTTGAGATCTTTCTTATTTACAAGTACTTCGCCTCACCACTGAGTTAATAATATGCTGTCGTCTTCTATGTGTACAATATTTTCAGAGAAAACTAATTTATCGCAGTTAAATGTAATTAATTTGAACCTTTGTGTTCATTAATTACTCATCCCCGATCCACTATTTTTATTTATTTATTCTCTAGTGTGATTTGATCGGAAGAAGTAAAGACTGAGCTTTTGGAATAGAGCTTCTATTCCTTAGCCTCCTTGATTTCAACGGATTCAGTCAATTCTTGGTGCCCCGAAAACGTTGAAAGTTTCGGTTTTTCACATGTAACTCCTAAACAACACATCCTAGCGACAACCCTTAAACAGCATTAAAGTCTGCGTCGATTGACTCTCCTAACTTTAAAATGTGACCAATTTATACGGTAGTAATCGAATGACTTTTTTGGAATTTGTCATGGAAGGTTCAAATTTTAAACTTTAGATGTTTTTCATCTCGCCGTTGTATTCTCTACAACTTTGATCTCAAGAGTGTTTGATGGGGCCAGTACTTTTGATGCTACAGACGACAGAAAGTCTTCAACATTTATTGGCTCAAATGTACCTACCATTTAATGGTACATTTGAGCTAGTTTAGGAACAATTGTTGTTTTTCAGCCGTCGATTTCTATCCTATAAATTGTCCAATTTTAAAGTGGAGAGGATCAATCCACGCAAAGATTTTAACGCTCTTTATTTTGTCAATCGGTAAGATTTTCGCTAGGATGCGTTGTTTAGGAGTTATAAGCGAAAAACCGAACATTTCGACGTTTTTGTGCCTCCAAAAGGTAAGTTCAACCTCTGGAGGGGTACCTACAAACTCAGTTTACTCGTTTTCAAGACTATCTCAAGGTTTTAAAACGATTTCCAGGTTTCCCTAGGTCACTTCGAGGTTCTTTACTCATTTTACTGGACTAATAAGCAATAATAATTTGTATTTTTCTATCAGAAAGCTGTAAAGTACCGATGTAAAATATCCGTTACTTCAGTTACGCCAATGAAACACGATGTCCCGATTCATGGTGATTATGAATCATCCTTGACACTTTCCAGGAAGTCTACAGTACTGAGTCAACCCCAAAAGTTGCCCAAATGTCGGGAGTTCTACAAGAGTTCTCAGATGAGCTGCAGAAGCAGCGGGAGCGGAGGAGGTCGTTCACTGCGCTCCTCCAACCCATTACCTGAAACGGTGGAGACCATCAAAGTAGAAAGACGTCCATTGGACTCGTCCTGCCTGATAAAACCTGCAATTTTCACAGTTGCTGTAAGTTTTAGTTCGTACAAGCTTCGTCTACCGGTTAGTTCACTGAATGACACGAACTGTAAAAGTATACCCACCATTTCAAAGACTAAAACTGACTTTAAAACTGTCTTGTGATATGCTTTCATACTAAGAAGTAGAGGTACGTGGATCTACACATTTACTGTATTAATTTTTCATTTTCCAGTTAGGTACTACGAGCTTAGCATGTGCAACGATATGGCAGTATGAAAACCTCAGAGCGAAACGCCTTGTGCACAGCACAGTTGAATGGTTCAATAATAGAGCATACAAGTATGTAAGTAACACTGTAGCTGATCCTAACAAGGGTTTACGAACTACTATACTACACCATATCAGTACTTATTGATATTTCAAAATCATGTGTCTAACAGGGCCACTGGCGAAAAGAGGCGAACAACTGGTGGAATAGTTTATCTGAGGGTCAGAAAGTGTTCTACCCTATTTGTTTCCTGAACGTCCTGGTTTTCTTGGCGTGGAAGGTCCCCTCATTCCAGCCCAACATGGCCAGATATTTCTGTTCGAATCCAGCCGCAAGTAAGCTCAATTTCAAAATGTCCCCTGTTACTACTATGAAAAACGTAGGAATCTAGAAATCGTCTGAAGAGTCACCAGTAATAATTAATCATAACTAACAGTGAATTATTCACTGTTTCAATGTTATGACTCTGCAAGTAGTTTGACTTTGCTTTCTTTTTTCCTCCTCCAGGAAACAACTGTTGGCCGATGGTGTTGTCAGCTTTCAGTCATTACTCTGCTCTTCACATCTTTGCCAACATGTACGTCCTCCACAGCTTCTCAACTGGTTTGTATTTCCTACCCTACGGATCAGAGTTTTTTTCTCAAATTAAGTGTGAAAGTCCCGTGTAGAATTCATGCATTTATAGAGATGTAAATATTTAGGGATTCGAAATGCGTTTTAGGTCTTAACCTTGACGGTTATTCGCTTATAACTCCTAAGCAGCGCATCCTAGCGAAAACCTTTTGATGAGACAAATAGAAGAGCGTTGAATTCTGCGTTGATTAAGTCCCAACTTTAATATTGGCCCAATTGATCAAATAGTAATCAATGACTGAAAAACAACCAATTTTCCCATACTGGCTAAAATGTACCATTTGACGACTTTCCCTCATCTTGCTTCCTGACCATTATGTCTTGTATTTAGTAGTATAATATACTACTAAATACAAGAAATAATGGTGGACAATATTATTGTCAGTACAAAGTTCAAGTATAAGCTTCTTTTTTCAATATTTATTCATAAATAATATACATAGTTAAGTACATCTAAAAAAATGTATATGAATTTCAGTGGCGGCTCCTGCCCTGAAACTCGAGGGGTAGACATAGATCAAGCAGGACTATGGCGAAGGGGACTGGAGAGGTGCTTTTCTCAGCCAAATACAAATTTCAACCATATTATGCAAATGAGATAGATCTTGCAAGGTTCATCTTCAAATTACAAACGCGAATACATACATAGTCGTACATGTATTTAGTCATTTTTCATGTCTATTCTACTCGTACAATAGATATGAAAAATGTTCTCTAACGGGAAACGAAATTTTGAAATAATCATTATGGGGTAAACCCAAAAAATGTATGTTATTGTTAAAGCTGAAATGTGTATCTGCCCAGCAAGAACCAACGTGGAGGTGAAAGCAACTCTTGCCAGGGAGGGAAGGAAAGAGGATGGGGAGAGGAATCGTCTTTGTGGGAAAGGGAGGGGTGTTAGTCATCATTGAGGTAAATAATGGAGAAATAAAATAAAATTGTCTTACATAAATGGGCGATACAGCCCAGGAACAAGAATATTACCAATCTGGTGTCTAGCCAGGAATAAAATACCTATTCATCTACCACAAAATGGTAACTTCAATGAACAGTTTTGTAAATAAAATCAACACGCTTCTCCTTCTTACTTGCAAAAACATCAATAACTTTCTCATTAAAATCCTGAACGGATCTCACCGAATCTTTTTCAATTGACAGCATTGAAATTGCCACTTCTAGGTCCTTTTCTTATTTTACTGGACTAGTTAACGTGACGTTCATGTGTCAACAGGTGCTGCATTGATGATGGGTAAAGAGCAGTTTGTTGGATTCTACATGGCAGCTGCTGTGGTGTCTTCTTTAGCCAGTTACGCCTGTAAAGTGGCCCTCAGCAAACCAGGGTTATCATTGGGAGCTGTGAGTAAGCGATGAGTCTATAATTCCATTCCCGGCTCGTCCATGACCCACTACTACCAAGCAGCCTTTAATTGAGGCGTTTGCTGCAAGAACGAGTTGACTTTTTGAGCAAAATGAGCTAACTGATGTTCCGCCGACAAATCAGTTTGGTGCAACAAGGAGTTTCCTTCCATTGATAGTTATCAAGGAATCCGCTAGATGGAGTTGGCTGCTTCGTTTTTTTGGAGCAACATGAATCTATTTCCAGGAGTTGACGCTTTGATTGAAAAAATGGAGTTAACCCTTGTTGATGCAGACCCCTCAATTGTATTTTCTTCGTACTCAGCCTACTCTTTGTTGGTTTCAGAGTGGTGCTATTATGGCAGTTCTAGCCTACACATGCGTAAAAAATCCTGACTCGCTATTGAATATCATCTTTCTCCCCATGATCACTTTCAAAGCTGGAATGGTAAGTTAATTCATAACATACACGAATTTCATTAATTTATTGAGGATTTTTGGTTGAATCAGATTACTGCTTCATTTCAGATCTGATATTTTATGTTTAAGGCTCTGAAAGCTGTGATGGCGTTTGACACTGCTGGCATCGTCATGGGATGGACCATCTTTGATCATGCGGCTCATCTGGGTGGAGCTCTTTTTGGGGTGTAGGTATTTTTACATTGAAATCAATTTTAACACTTGATTCTCTCATGAGAGAACTACCAGCCACTTACGTGTATAAAAACGAATCAATATGAATTTTCCCACCACCCTCATAGTCGCTTCTCGTTTCTAAACAACGCCAAGTTCTACCAAACTGATGAGGAGTACCCATGGGTCCAAATTGTGATTTTTGCTCATTATCGCGTTCAGAGTGGTTTAGTGATGGGAAAAATTGGTTAAGGTTCGAAGTAGAAGCTAAGTTACCCACTAAAACCGAAGTTTCCTGGACGCTACCTGTGACGTCACTTCTACCAACGTACTGCACCGGTCGAGATGTGGAAAGTACCCTTGAGACCCTCTGCCGACGCATTCACCCATTCCGTTGGCTACCTGTGACGTCACCGTTTTAACTTTACCGATTTATTTTAACTATGCTTTTCTCGTACAAACCCAAAGTAGACCTACTTGTACCTGTACAATCTCAGCTCAGTGAGAACGTTTGAACAAAAATTTTTAAAAAATGGGTGGGTACTCCTCATTGTTCCTCTCTTCGTATCATATTACAACGTTATGTTTCAACGATGTTCCATCCCTGATCATTCTCATGTAATCAAACTTTGTTCAGGTTTTGGGCCCACTACGGTTACTCCTACATGCACTTCCAACGGCAACACATCTTCCCGCTGTGGCACCAACTAAGAAGCAAAAAGAACAACTAGTGAACTCGTGATTTATATTTTGTTTGACAATAAATTGTATTCAATATCAAGCTAGTAGCCCAACGCCCGCGTACTTATTCCATGTAAATACACTTTTATTTCGCGTAATACTCGTTCTTTCATGAGCTCGGTTCTCAAGCCTCTTGACAAGACAATACGGAAACGGTAACTGAATATTTTGAATAGGATATAAAAAAAACTCCAACCGTCCAGTCCAGGGCCGAAAAATATACTTGTATTTAGACCTAATTTCTGTCAAGAGACATAATATAACTTTATACAAGGAAGAAAATACAAAAAATAAATAGTATTCAAGTACGTGAAGATAATTAGCATTTTGAATCCATTACTTCTAACTTGTTAGGTTTGATGCAAATTTCATGAAATGTTAACAAAATCAATCCACTCGATGTCGATTTCTGTTGAACGATTTTTTCCACTGAAACAGAGAAAACCGAGCCAGAGCACACCAGTCCACTTAACACAACACACCCTAACCCACAATTTGGACAGTTCGAAGTTAAGACGCTTTCTTATTCAACATTTCAAGCCGGATAGCGTGGCGTAGTCAGAATCCCCCCAAAAACAACTCCGTCGTAAAAACTGGCCCGCCAAAAAACCTCAGCCGCAAAAAGGAATGATATCCATTTTGCCCGCCAGCCACATATATAGGATGCTCAGTGCTTCGCACCTCGCTGTTGAGTGTGCATATAGAAACCTGATCCTCCTACCCCTAACCTCCACCGTCAATGTTTTCCTGTTCCCTGTCACCTTCCCACAACCCCCTCTCACCCTTAGTCACCCTCGGTTTCACCTAATATGTTTCCTCTGTTACACCAGCAGGGAGCTTTACGCTTCTTTCAATGCTGTTGGCGGGAGCTTTTTGCCAGATGAACAAGCTAACATAAGTATTACTGGTGGTCACGAGTAATCAGCGGTGGTACAACTGTAATGAAGTAATGCTTCAATTCAGGCTTGTTCATCTGGCAAAAAGCTCCCGCCAACAGCATTGAAAGAAGCGTAAAGCTCCCTGCTGGTGTAACAGAGGAAACATATTAGGTGAAACCGAGGGTGACTAAGGGTGAGAGGGGGTTGTGGGAAGGTGACAGGGAACAGGAAAACATTGACGGTGGAGGTTAGGGGTAGGAGGATCAGGTTTCTATATGCACACTCAACAGCGAGGTGCGAAGCACTGAGCATCCTATATATGTGGCTGGCGGGCAAAATGGATATCATTCCTTTTTGCGGCTGAGGTTTTTTGGCGGGCCAGTTTTTACGACGGAGTTGTTTTTGGGGGGATATCACATCTTTTTGCATGGCTAGTTTTCGAGTGGTACTTATACAATACGGTTCAACAACTTATACAATACAAAAGTACCTACGAGGTAACTAGTAAATGTTTTCCTAAATGAAGTTTTATCCTAGTCAAAATTTAGTAAAACTCGGCGCTTCGCGCCTCGCCAGGGGGGCAAGCCCCCCTGGACCCCCCGGATCTTTTCTCTTCTATACTTTGTATAGAACGAGGTATTTGCTATGCAAAACATGAATAATGTTTTTGCGTCCCGTTTCCCCTTTTCCTTATCCCTTTTCTTTGTCTGTATGGAAAATATTAAGAAATGTGCGGAAAATTTATTAGTTTTTTTATTTACTCAGGGCTGTATCTCAGCTTCTTCGATATTTACAGCGGTTTTGGCAGTATATAATTTATGCATAAATTAAAGGCTTCCCAACGAATGGAGAACGATTTTTGTCCGTTGAAAACTAAAGAAGTTTCATTTCCCTAGAAACGGCTCGGTTGTACGTGAAAATCATTAAAAATCTTCGTGACATAATTTCGTGACTTAAACTTCGTTACGCTTTTCAACTCTGGTAGGGCACCGCAAAAACATTATTCATGTTAAAATTAGTACGCCTACTAATTTGCCTTTTTGTTTCTTGTTTTTGTGACAAGAATAATTATTTTTTGGAAATTATTGTTTGTTATCTGAAATGTGTTTGAAAAATAAGTAGTTTTAAAATTTTTGCGAATTGGTTAAATATTAGTTTTAAAATTTTCGATTAATTAAAACAATCAACAATTTAAAAACAATTATTAAAATTTAATACAATTATTCTTATTATTAAATTTAAAAAAATAGAAAGAATTAGAAATTTGAATAAATTTGAATTAGAAATTTTTTGAAAATTGGTTGCATTTTTTCTTGGGGATTGTGCAAATTTTTGTTGTTGAGAATCATTACAATAATTGTAATTATTGGTGTCGAAGAGAAAGAGAAAGTTTGCAACTGGTAAAACGCACGTTTTTATACCAAAAATCGCGAATAACTCGAGAACCGTTGGGAAAAGTGCCAAAGTGCGCTACCCTCATTCGAAAGCCCATAAAATTTCCTATCGATCCTTAAACAGGCGCCACTCTACGACAATTTTTCTGACCACCGTTCAACTTTGATGTTTTCGGAAATTAGCCAAATCAGTAGATGTGGAATTTATTCACGTATTTTTGGCTGTGGATTAGTCAAATCGATTGAGATTTAGTTCAAAATTATTGAGCATATTCTAGACAACCTAGCGGACATTTTAAGACCAACCGCACCAATTTTCATCAATATTTGCGGCAGTTGTTGTTGAAAATAGAAAAATCACCATAACTCCTTTATTCTTCCCCTTAGGAAGCATTTTTTGATCTCAAATTAAACAGTTTGAAAAGCTGAACACAACTAAAAAAGAAAATCTGAAAAAGCTTCAATTTTGAAGGAGTTATGACCATTTGAAATTCCTAAAAAACACTATTTCCCCCCTAATTGGGGGGGAAATGGGGGGAGGGAGAAAAAATGGCCAAAAGGCACTCCCTTGGAGCATAACAAACGTGTGTGCAAAATTTCAGCTCGATCCGATTTGTCTGCTGGGCTGTAGCCCCGTCAATGAACAACAACAACAACAACAACGAGAAGAAGAAGAAGAACACGAAAAACGTGAAAAATAGCGGTTTTAAAACTGTTATACCCCCGACACCTGATGTTCCCGAGAGCTGAATTTTGGTTTACGTCCTCACGTGCCCCTGGAGGGTTGGTGTACAAAAAATCAATTCTCGAGACACTCAGGGGTCAGAGCTACGAGAGGGTGAAAACACCAACTTGTTCCGTCGCGTAATCAGTGTCTCAGTCGCTTCGGTTTTCAGGGCTTCGGTTTTCTTGGCGGGCGGGACGCTCCCGCGTCCCTAGATGTCACAAATCAGCCACTAAAAGCGCAAAAATCACCAAAATTGGGCAGCACAAATTCCTAATCTATATTAAATAGTTAGGAACATTACACTTTAATGTTCCTAACTATCCTGTTAAGTGCAAGTTTGAGAATACAGTGTTCTTAAGAACATCTTAGTGTCAAATTATTGTTAGTTTTAAAATAAAACAGTTTTTGTCTCTCCTGAAAAGTTAGGAAAAATGGGCTAGGAACGATTGCTATAAACAAGAGTATGCTATCAATCTCGGAACATCAGATTTAGTTTCCATAAGAAGATTTAGTTGCCATAACTGAAGTTCAAACACCACTAACTCCTCGCCTGAAGATGGAAACAACGTGAGTCCACGTGTTTTTGAACAAAATCAAATTTCTTTCAATCCTCAACTTGTAACACTCGCACATTTCAAGTTCGCGACCCTCTTATTATTCTCCCTCACCATCGAATCATCTAAAAGATCTATAAGAGTTCCGAGAACTGGCAATTTCTTTTGAAACGTCAAAAATGAAAGAGGGAGGAGAATCCCATTTTCGTAGAAATTGGAGTTATGGCGCTACAGTTGATTAATTACTCAGTTGTTAATGTTCGCCGAAGTTTCAGGCACTTTTCTATAGACTATAGCGAACAAAACATAAGAAGTGGAAGTAGTTTCATTAGAACGACATTCGAATAAGAAAATTATAATACAGCTTTTTGGTGACTATAGTAACGTATGGCGGAATCTCTCCTTCATTTCGTGGAATTGGAAGATCCTTCTTGGGTCGACTCAAGCTCGTGAATCCGGTCAGATCGGATTTTGCAAAGCCTCTTCAAAACTGTCCGTTCTTTTTCGAGTTTGGTCACTTTTTCTTCGAGCTCTCGGATTTTGAATCTCTGAAAGAACAAAAAGAAGTGAAGAAAGATGTAGTTGTATAGAAGACAGTGTGAAAACGTTAATTACTGCGACAAGCCCAAATTTGACTGATTTTCAGCGAATTATCGAAGAAGACGAGCTATTGAAGTAGGACACACATTTATTTTTTAGAATTGGAACGCTAAATATTCAGAAACGATATTACAAGAGCTATTTCTCACAAGTGGACGACTAAAAAAACATTAGATCATCTAAATATGTGATTGACTGTTGATTACAATAAATCCCTTGTGGAGTGATCTCTAACACTCCCTCTCAAGTTTGGGATTGGATTTTCCCAGGCTTGCCCTCATTTTAGAATGCCGAGGGCTCAGGAGCGGCTCTGTCAGGATGTCAGTCACCATCTTCGCCGTACGCAGGTGTTTCAAAAGGATCTTCTCTATCTTCTTATGGAATGATGACGGATATCAGTGTGTTTCGTCCTTGGGTGGGGTACAGGATTCTTGGCCAGCTCATCAGGGTTATAGATCCTTCTGTATTGACGAATCCTAGGTCTCTCAAGAGTTTGCCTACGTAGATGGCTTCTCTGGTTGCTTCAATTGTGGCCATGTATTCAGCCTCTGTACTGGATAGTGCAACCATCTACCTTTTCCTGAACTCTCAGCTTCCAGCACATGCAGCCAAGTTGAAAGTGTATCCAGTGCATGGCTTCATGTCCTACAGCATCTCCTTAGCCCAGCAGTGCATCTTCTTGAGTACTCTAAAGCATAGTGATGACCCAGCTTGAGGTATCTTAATACTTTCTTTGCTGCAATCAAGTGCTGCTGAATATCTTAAAAATTGAACTGACTCATAATGCTGACCAATTGTGTTATATGCGGGCGTGTACACTTTTATAGAACAGTGACTCAGTTACGCTTTGATATGGATATTTCCGTAGGATTTGATGTTTCCGGTTTTGACAGCTTCACACCAGCATAAGTTGTTGACTCCGCTGGGTTTGAACTGACCATTCCAAATTGTATTTGTTCTGACGTTTCATAGAAGCTAATTCCTTCTAAAGTGTCACAGAGCCACACAACTCCATAACTGCCGCGGTGATGGCTTTTTGATTTTTTCATTAACTTAATCCCACAATTTGTTCTTACCTACCTCATGGGGGGGGGGGGGGTTAAGGCCTCTCATACCCACGTATATGAGCTTATGACATTCTTTCTATACGGCACGTATTGCTCCTGGGATTTCCGTGACCACCTGTCTCTATGGGGACGATTTATGTGTTCAGAACCGGTGCTGCTGTTAGAAGCTTTGGGTAGGCAAGTCAGGTAGTGCGGGCGAGTCTCAATCAGTTAATAGTGGTTGAATTGCCTGAGAGAAAAGGTAGTTTCCTTTCCTCTGGAAGACCTACATGTGCGTAGTTGGGCGGTGCTTTGACTAGCTCCACGTTATCCACCAGAGGATCATCACCTGACTTTCTGTCTCATCCGTTCTGGCACCTGCGTCATCAGCCACTCAGGTAGGGACGTTGGTTGACGTACAGAGGAGCGATCGACTTTCGGAGGACCATTTCACATGGCTGAGTCTCGAGGTTCTTGGCGCAGTGAGCAAGTTGGGTCGTTTTCCATATAATAACATTGTAGACACAGGCGATTTTTCATCATGTTACTTGCAACGATGAACTGAGAATCGAACCAATCAGCAGTGACAGAAAATGGTATCCATGGATGACTGTACAATGATAATATAATATATGATATTATGTAGGCTAGTTGATCACGACTCATCATGTACTATTCTAATGGAAGCAGGGAGTCCGAGGTTGATGAGGAACAAGTTACCGTGGGGAACGATCAAGCTGCAAGGAAGGAATCCATGTCATCGCAGGAGACCACCAGGACTGCAAACACTATAAGGAAGAAGTCGTTGGCAACACGGTTTTGACATTGGCAATCCTGACGGGGAAGACAGCGAATCATCTCTCCCCTCCCCAGATCATTCTCTCCCTGACATTGTGCAACCAATCATGTGCAAGTGTTTAGTCCTTCAATAAAATAGTCAGTGATCGCTCTTCCGTTCATTATTTCACTTGAGATTCTACCACGCCCACACCTCATCTTAGAGAAGAAGACCTCTTTGACATATATATATTATATATAATATATATATGTCAAAGAGGTCATATAATACATTATAACCGGTATTTTTAAAGGATTAAGGTTGGATAGAAAATTCACAAACCTCAACAAATCCTCCAGTGAGATGATGGAGAAAAGGGCTCCCAGCCTGCACCCCAACGTCTACTTTCGGTGAACTCAGCAAACCTTTGGACTTCTTAGGCGAGAGTCCGAAATCACCAGCATATGACGTATGGGCATCCAACTGCCTTTTGTAGGCATGCAACTGGAAAAAAGTAAGAGAATTTCAAGAAAGTACTTCAAAACACACATAATATTATCTATTCATTTACATTTTGAGCTGGAAATTGGCTAGGAAGGAACAGTGGAAACTTGGTTCAGAAGACATCGAAATAGTCAACTATTACAAGTACTTAGGAATAGGTATGACACCGAGATTAATATTGAATAAGCATTTCACAGAGAAATTAGCAGCAGCAAAGCTCAGCACCAATATTTTGTGGGCAAGAATGATGAAACACAGTGATTTCCCAGTAAGCAATAAATGGGTGATTTTTGAATCAATGGCTAGGTCAGTTATGACGTATGGAGCTCAAGTTTGGGGTTACCAGGAACATGATTTGGTAGAAAAGGCACAACAATTTTTCATCAAAAAAGTATTAATGCTCCCCACCAGCACACCTAGCTACTCCTTGTACCTGGAAACTGGCAGATCTCCCTTGGTCCTGCACACATTCAAGTTGCATCTTGAGTATGTTATAAAAACAATTAACATGCCGCCTGAAAGACACCCAAACTTTTTCACTACCCTGATTATGAGGCGCAAAATGTTTTGGTACAAAGAGTGGATCGGGATCTGTGAAAAATACGGAATAGACAGACATGAAACATTTCTCAAATGAGAATGTGATACGTCTGGGCGAAGAAATGTTGGTCAAATGGGAACAAGGTTTGAGGGATAAATGTCTTAGTGACCGGGAAAACTCGAGGTTTAGAAGTGCCTATAAATCCCTTCAAATCAAGCTCGGAGTTCATTATATCAGTGACGAAAATAAACCTCACTTCATAAGCACAATGTTTAAGGTAAGATGTGAACTCATGAATCTTAATGCAGTTCCATGGAGGGAGGGGAATAGGCAAATCTGTTCACTATGTAATAGGGGCGACAGAGAGGACACTTTTCATTTTATTGCTATTTGTCCTGTTCTTGCCGAGATCAGGCTGAGGTGGCTTGAGACAAGGGAGATGAACAGGGTAGAATTCACTTCGTTTCTTAATGGTCGAAATTGGAGGGCATTATATCTCTACGTTAATGAGGCCAATAGGTATAGGAAGATGCTTGTGGAAGAGTTTAATTACTGACCAGAATTTAAATAATAAACACTTGCATATAAGAAGTTAATTTTGAATTATAACTGTTGTAAGTACCTTGTAGTAAGTACCGTGTTGTGTAAAGTAGTACGTAATTGTTGTGAATCATTGATTTTGAGAAGGATTTTGTAATTTGTTTTGTATTTATAATATAAAACTATTAATTATATTATAATTAATAGTAATTTTGTAATTGAAGTTTAGAAACTGTACACCGGCAAAACGGGCACGTCCCATTGCCTAATTGTGTATGAGGGATATTTATTTTATTTTATTTCTGTACAATGGAAGGAAATATACACTTTATTTATTTTTATTTATTTTTTACATTTTGAGCTAAGTAGGCGTGTTGAGAAAGAAACATGGACGTAGGATTGAAAAGGTGCATACAACCAGTGAAGTTTGATATTGACGAGTTCGGATTTCTAGTTAAGAGTAGTGGAAGATAATTGGAATTGTAGGTAATGAGAAATTGAAGCACCGAATTGAGCCCTAGATCACAGTTAAGGCCCTGAGCAAATTAAACCCAACCCACACATGGGGGGTTCTGTGATACACAGTTCAAGGTGAGTCTCCGGACGTGGACTCGTCTGTCCTGCTTCACACTTTTCGTGGGACATGGGTTATATTTTGTGAAATATATTGTTAACGAAAATGGAACTTAATTTGGATTTAGAGTCAGAGATTGAAGAACTGATTACTGTACTATTCATAACTCCCCAAAGATTTTTGGCTGTTGCAATCGTTTCCGGTAATTTCACTTGTCACCATTATCAGGAACTCACCATAGGTATCATTCATTCTGCCTGCTGAATAATCATTCCTTTGACATCTATGTAATGTAATCAATTCTTCAATGATCGAATTTAAATCCAAATCACGAAGTTCAATAGGCAAGAAAATACGTAATTATATTCCAAACAATGAAAATTTACCTCATGTTTGTATTGCTGTGCTTTCTTTCTGTTATGCTCACAACACGATTGTATGTGTAGTTCAAGAGTGGAAATCGTCGAGTCCTTATCCACCAAATCGATTTTGAGTTGCTGCAATTGCGTCTTCAAATGGGGACAATCTTGACAACCTGACGCCAAAGGTTCCAAGGTTAATCAAAATTCAGTTGTGGAAAATGAAAATAACATGAAAATAATGTTGAAGGTTATATATGTTTTACCTTTGGGGGAATGGAGTTCCAAATCCAGGAGTTGTACTTGTAGTTTTTTCAACGTGTCATCTTGCTCAATTTTTTGCGAAATTAGCGCTTTATTCTCAGCGTCCATTCTTTCCATCGTTTTTTGCAAGTTTTCACATTTCTTCTCATATTTCCTCCTGGTGCTCACCACCTCGTCATCTTTTTCTTTCAGTTTCGATGTCATCACCAGTGCTTCCTTCTCAAGCACTTTGTTCCTGTTGTTCAACGTAATATAGTCCTGCGACAAGTCGAGAAGTCGCCTCTTCAATCTGATGAAACCATCGTCGATATCAGTTGCAGATGAGTCGCGGTCCAACCCCAAGTCTTGGCATTCTCTGAAGATCGCAAGCAGCTCATTGAAATTGCTGCACAACCGCGTCAGTACGGATTCCTTAGACCACAATAGGCTTTGAAGTTCAGTTTTCTGGGATGCCAATTCGCCAAGATCTGTTTCTCCTCTGCCCATTTTCTCATTCAGTTCAGAATACAACTTTTGCAGTTCGTCAAATCTTTCTGTATTTTTTTCAGCGGACAACTGCGCCTCGCCGAACGCTTTTTGCAGATTTTCAAGTTCCTCCTTCAACTTGGAATTTTCAAGAATCAACGCTGATCCCTTGATTCGGAATTCTTCAACCGACTTCTTATGCTGTACTTCCAACTCCTTCAGATCATTTAGTAAACGTGCGACGTCCATTTCTTTCAATGAACATGCTTTTTTAACGTCACTATTTTCAGTCTCTAAATCACGAACGCGCGTCTTGGCTTTGGATAGGTTGAGAGTTACTTCGTACAATTCTGATTCCAGACTCGCTCTTTGCGAATTTCCCTCCTTCCTTTGGTTGCTAAGCTCCAGTGTTACTCTGTTTAAATCCTCTTGGCATCTCAACAGTCTTTCTTTGTTTTCAGCAAACTTCGTCGTCAAGCATTCAATCTCTGTTTTCATTTCCGCATTCTTTCTGTCGACTGAAAGACGTTCCTCTGTATTCACAACGATTTGATCCGCGGATCTTGCACTCTCCTTCTGAGATCTCACCAATTCCTCTTCCAGATGATTGGTCTTCGTCTTTAATGCTGCTACTTCTCTTTGGCTTTCACCATTCTCAATTTTCAATGAATCGTTCTGAACCTTCAAACCCTCAATTTTGCCACTCAATTCAGTTACGATTTTATTACTTGTATCCAATTCACTTGTCAATTTCAAAAGATACTCCTTCTGTTTGCCATATTTCATACCAATCTCATTTGAATCACCCACCGCCTTCTGTAGCTTGTCCGAGATCTCGGAGTTCGCTGCAACATACGAACTAATAATCTGATTAATTTGTATCAGGCACTTTTCAAACATTGTTACAACTCCGTGAAAGTCACTCGACGTCTCATCTACTTTGTATTCATGAATGTCGTCTAAACCCGGAAATGTTATCTTAGAAGATTGTATCAAAGCATAATACGAAGGTAAAATATCTCTAATCAACTTATTCAGTAGATCTTTCAGTTTTGAATCACTGTCAGGGATTTTTCTAGATTCAGATAGTCGGTGGGTAACTTGGTCCAAAGCAGTTTGGAGTCTGGATATTTGCGAATCTTTCTCTTTGCATTCTTCGACGAGCTGAGGGATTGTTTTGGAAAATGCAGAATCCGGACTGGTGTGCGTAGGTGAGTTGTCCAGGGCACATCTAAGTTTATCAATTTCTTCGTTTAGGTCAGCAATGATCTCTTCGTATCTTGCGGAGCAGGTTTGAAAATATTTGTCTTCAGTAACCAATTGAGTAAACAGACTGTTCAGTTGTTTGTGGATGAAATTGATGTTGCGCCGGAGGTAGTCATCACTCGCACCGAACTGCGGCGACAGGAATTCCGTTTGACTCCTGATGGGTGTCAGCGACGGGCTTACGCCTGACATTTGGTGACGCTGAAGCGCAGACAGTGGTGTAGACTCTACGTTCGAATCCCTGAAAGGGACGTTCAATTTAGAAACGGAATCTGACAAAGAACGTAACGTTGAATCTGACAACTTCGTGAGGTCAGCCATGCAGACGTCGCTGATATCAACGGAACACGAGAAAACTCCGCTGGAATTGATACCCATCCCTGAACATTCGGATTCTGAGATGTCTATCGGAGAAGACCTAACGCCCATTTCTTGTAAACTCATTGATTTCATGACACCAACTTTCTCCGGCCCGTTGATGGGCGTGTTCTCGTCATAGTTGAGGCTCTTGTCTCGGTTTATGTACATCTCTGACGAACTCATTATCTCATATACGAGAAAATGCGTTTAACATTGCAAATAAATCCAAATGTAATGTCATAAATATCACTACAATACCTCATCGGAAGACTGCAGGCGGATATCACCAACTGCACCGATGAACACTCACCAAATTCACACTGGTCGCGAACGAAAGAGTATCAGAATCAGTATAGCTGATGAACTACCTATTTAACAAAAACACTGGGTAATAATAGACGTTAATGACCTACAGAAGAACATCATTTTCTAGAAAGTTCACAGAGGGGGTTTTCCATTATTTTAACGGTCATTTCAGCAGCCGTTATCAGCCATATATACAAACTCTAGCGCTACATGCGGATGCCATCACTACTAGACTCTGGCATGGATGTTCCGAAAACCCGTACCTACACTGTGGAACATGGATTTTTCCCAAAACTTGTACGGACGAAAAACACGACGCTTTTTGCGTCAATACAAAATCTAATGGGTATATAGTGACGTTAAATTTTGCCAGCGCCAGGTTTCTGAATCAAGGAGTCTATAATACCTGGAGGCACGGTTCCGCGCTCCCGGCCCGTCCGTTTCGACTACCAGCGGCGGAGGTGCGGAGGAGTTCCACCGGCCGCCACCGCGCAGCGCTGCGTTCGCTATGGCGATACTCCGGCACTGCGTAGCATGGGACTGGGTGGGATGCGGTCTGTTTACATCGCATTTATCTCGTCATATTTTAAAATTAATGGGTGTGAAGTCAATGCACGGGTTCCGAGAAAAACTGAAGTAGAAAGAGCAGAAATATTACAAAGAAACGGTACAGTAAAAAGCTTTGTACAATTAAAACATAGCATTTAAAAACAACAATGCAATCTACCTATGTTAAATGAGCTTCTTTTCTAAGTCCCCTCTGCTTTTTCTTAATATCTTTAGTCTTCTCATTCCATCTTTTACAGATGATTTGTCTTTCATTTGCAGTTACAATTCACACTACACTAACTCATTTATGTGTGTGGGGGAAAATAGTTTGAAGTTCAAGCATGTTTTCTACTTATTTGTGTTGAAAAATAATATAATGAATTGTGGCGCGATTTTGCAAAAGGGTACTAATAAAAAAAGTGAATTTTCAGAAATCGAAAAAAACGTGTCAGCCCTTAGCATATTGAGTTACGAAAAACCTTTTTCTTTCTTATTTGTTTACTCAATGGTTAGATTATGTCTATACATCAAAATTATACCAACATCACTTCCATCCCATTAAAAATGAACCTGAAAAATGGGGCGGTTTTGCAAAACGGTACTAAACACAGTTTTCACTCCGGCTCGCGAGGGTTTTCACTCTAAGTTAAGAGTTATTCCATGGATTTGGTGCATCTAAATCTAAATAAAAGTGGAATATCTAATAATAATATTCTAATTCTAAAAGTGGAAATCTAATTAATTCCAATTGAATTTGTTGGAAAAGATTAATAGGTATAAAATATAGTCATACTGTTATAATAAAATCTTTTTAATAAAAAATAAATCGAAAAGTTTGTAACCTCTAACAAAACCAACACCCGCAATGCTTATCCTTATTCTTGTTCTTCTCTTTTTTTGAGATTATACAATGAGAATCGATAGACAAGTTGTTGAAAGACATATTCCGATCTGTCCCCCAAGGATTTTTGTACCGTTTTGGAAAAACACAAAGAAACAGTACCGTTTTGCAAAACCGCTCGAACTTTCCCGCTCGTTTACGGTGGGATTCGTCCCGTTTTGACAAACCGCGATGATACTAATAAGTATTTGGACTAGAAAACATACTTCAACCAGGGAAGTCGTGTCGTTTGGTGTCCTCAAATTACAAGATTTAATTTCACAGGAGATAAATACTCAACGTCCAACACAACAAAAAACACAGAGGAATTTTGCTGAGTAACCTACTCATTAAATACTTAAATATAAAACGCTACTTGAGCACTTGTTGCAGTAATATATATTCACAGTGCCTTTCAAAGACAGCAGATATTGTCTGTACAGATCTCCTGCTCGAGCTTCCATTCAAAATGAAACATAATGTGGAAGCACAAAGATATATGCCACGGAGACCTACCTCATCAGGTGCTTGAAAAAAGTGCAGCTTAGGCAGCTTATTGTACTCAAAATACTTCCTTTGCCCCAAGGATCCACCCTGACACTTAGGCACAAAGCAGTACGGCATATTGTGATGAATAAAACAATACAGCACTAACACAATACAATCAGGAGTGCTCTTTCCCTATGCTTGCCTATGGTGGCCTGCGCCGGCAATCGCCATAGCGAATGACGCGCCACCTGGCGGCCGCTCGGCAAAGCTCTACGCCCGGACGGGTTTGGTAGTCTCGGCGAGCGCGCGGCCGCGTCTCCAGGTATTATAGACTCCTTGTTCTGAATGATGAATATTTTAGGCACATTTAGTGAATAACAATAGTTTGAATGGACGAATTCAATTGAAGTGCCTCTTCATTTATGATTGCATCGTCTTCTACAAGGTGAGTATGAGGACAGAAATGTTCGCCAGTTCATCTAAGATAAAAAACACTGCTTGTTACATTGTGTCTTGTTACGTGTGATGACATTTTCAAAAATTGGAAGTATCTAATATTCATTCTGCCTTTGTGTTCAGCATTCTTGTAAATCTTTCTCGTTTCAATGGAGGTACATTAATACGTGCTTCCCAACTAATAGGTACCTACTTGGATTCACTTATTTTCACTATCGTCAGTTTTAACATTTAACTAAGTATATAACTTGGTGGTGTTTAGGTGAACTACATGCTGTACTGTTCTGACAACTTCAGTTGAATGAAATGGAGTTTTTGCTGGCACTTCTGTCAGTGGTGGCTTCTCTTGTCGTCGTTATAGTTTTAGTTGCCATTGGTAAGTTGTTTACAACAAATAATTTGCACTTATCATCTGTATACATACCTAGTTGGTCCTCCAGCCTTTCTATGCATAAAAAGTATTAATAGTGACGTTTAATCACAAGTGATCTTGTCCGTAGTTCAAAGTGAAACTACCATGTACGGACCTTTCCTTATGGCCCTGAAAATAGCATCCCAATTCGTTATCACGTTCGCTCATCCGGAGGCATTGTATTGTTCAGAATTCTGTGTATATTTATGTACTAGCGTTAGATTAATGTGAGGCATTCCAGTCGTAACCATTACAAGGAACCGATTTATAGGGCTAGAGTTGAAACGTTTTAACATTGTACCTACACACATTAATTTCATTTTGCCATTCAAGAGAATGGAATCTATCCAAGTACACAGTAGGTATGAAATTGTTTACACCTTGATTGCCAATGCCCTGTCTGTTATTGCTTACACTTGGTACTAAAATGTACGAAACCAACACTTATTTGCCTGAAATTCATTAGCAAATTAGAGGGATGTAGAAAGATGGGCGAGGAGGACGGCTTATTCGGAAGATCAGAGCATTAGTAATGGGAGTTGAGACCATAGTTATATAACTCTGCAGAATTTAAAAAAAAAATCCACAGTCTATAAGAGCGAATTTTCGAACAAATAACTGGTTTTATGTAAAATGTCTTCATGAAGAACATCTCAAGTGTCAACCACGTTTCTTCATCTCAAAGTGCTCTGAGTACGGGATAGGATATCGCAATTCTGATTTCATCGTCGTGTTCAGCGTATTAAAACCCTTCAAAATGAGATAGGTATCACTCGTCAGACTGTTTCATTTTGAGAATTTATGGGTAATTCCCCCCCCTAAACCCCCCCCTTACAGAGCCCCGATTTCGCATATCTAAGAACTTAGCCTTTCGATTGCCAGGACGAATTTTTGTGCAAATTTGAACTTTTTATACCAAAATCCGGTCTTAACTGTTATCGACCGGATTTTGGTATAAACAATTTTCGGAAATACGAGTTTTAAAATTTTTGGACCGAGAACAATAGTTTCCTTATCTTCGAAAATTCGCTAAAATGAAGTGTTTCAATCGTCCTGAATGTTCTGGAACTCAGATGAGATCTGGGGCAGAGCGTGATTCCACAAATGAACATCATACAAGTGGGGAGTGTAGGAATATTAGTGTGTCTATGTAATTATTCTCAATAAATTTCATGGTGTTAGGTTGTACCTACTCGTATAATACCCACCCATTGGTTATGTTAGGTTCTGCAATACTGAAGTGATACAGTAACTGTTGAACGTACAGTTGAAAATAAGAGCGAGTTCTCATTTAAGGACCCTTAGAAAACGGAATCATAATCTTCTCCTTCGCTAACAAGGTTTTCCCTAGTACTTTCCCACTCTTCTTCTGTTGAACTTACTTACATTTTCGAATTTCTTGTCGAACATTTGTCAAAATGTGTCATTTTGGGAATTTATGGGTAATTTTCCCCCCTTAGAGTGGCCCAATTCTGCCCATCTACGAACTTAGCCTTTCTAAAATTCGCATTAGTGTCACTTGGCCCTTTTTTTTTTTTTTTGTTGGAAAGTCTCGCTCCTAAGGACTGTCTTTTATTACATTTTGAAATAACCAGAGTATGTCTTTCCTGTTTTAGGTTGGTATCTCATTTGGATTCTGTTCCTCTCACGGTTCAGGTTCGTCAGAGAGCTGATCGGATGGAAGCAAGAAAACTCCAACAACCAGGACTCGCCTCAACTCTCTGGCCCGAAAAAACCGAGAAAGCGACGCGTTGATTGACAAAGACTGTCTGCCGAATCCTTCGACGTGCAATAAGTGATTGTGATATTTCATGGCCCTGTAGTGTTGTGATTTGGCAAAAAACAAACTACCTATAAAAATTCGTTAACCCACACTCTTTGTCACGTTTTTAATTCTTCGCTATCCTCGAAACATGTGAAATAAATAAACACAACGCTTGTAACAACGTATAGAAATTATATTTTTGTACTGTACAATTATTGTCGAGATAACCAAAATCTAGAAGCGCCAGGTAGATATAACCACAATTACAACAATGAAGACAAGTGACTGTCTGTTGGTCAATTATGTATTACGAAGTATTATTTTGTCCAAACTAACGATTGCTGCCCCTAGGTTTGGCTATTGTAGAAACTAATACATAGCCTGTTTATTCAGTTGGTCATATTCTGAAAATGGCTACTCCGACAGCTGGCGACTTAGCATGTATCAGCTGGGCTCCACGGTCACCAGATTTGACACCCTGTAACTTCTTTCTGTGGGGTTTTGTTATATTAATTTTGTTAATATAAACTAGACTGTGTATTAGATTCTCCAATATCCGAGCCGAGGCGCAGCGATCGATAGTTTGGACAAAATGATACTTTGAGGGTCTTCATGGTCAGCCAAATTTGACGTTGAATCGTCAAAACTTCAGTTTTGAAGGGAGCCAATGCGCATGCGTTCCGTCTAATTCGATTTACGAAGGCTAAAGGCGTGGAATGTCAAACATTCGATGTTGAATAATCGAAATGCTGCAGCGATCGTTGCTGTAGCTTTCCGAACTTCACGTTATCCGATAAGAACTTCCAAAATAAGGATTAAAGCTGGGTTCACATGTACGCGGCATTCGCGGCATCGACGGCAAGACCAGTAGGACGTGGAGGGGGGACGGCAACGCGGCTAGCCGTTCACATGGGCGCGGCAAGGAGCAGCGCGGAAGACCTAGTGGCAATTTTTTTCATTGTTATCATTGTTATCATTATAGTCATTTTACCATCCGAAATATTACTTTTACCTACTGAAATATTATTTTCTCGGTAATTACATGAATATCCTACTAACTACTTAATGTTAATGTGAATTAGGTAGTAAATTAATTAAAAAGAAGACTTGCAAGGTTGTTTTCTTTTGCACACACCTGCAATAATTCATGAAATAGAAGTAGAAGAACAACACACACACACACACCTTGCGCGGGGACCCACTGCGCAACGCGGCATACGCGGCATCGACGGAAATATCTAATAATTTTGATATGTGACCTTGGGCAGCGCGGCAAACGCGTCACCCCCACCCTTCGAGGCGCTGGCCAATCGGAAGCCTGCCGTCTTTGCCGTCTTGCCGCGGATACCGCGTATGCCGCGGATGCCGCGTACATGTGAACCCAGCTTAAGAAGTTGGGGTGTGTCGGTCCAGACAATTCCTGGAACGGTTACAGTGACAACAAAGGAACCGGTCCAGTTCCCTTAGCGATACAGCTTTGTGAAGTGCTCATCCCCCCCCCCCTCCCCAACCACCACTACCAACAATATCAGACTCAACAAAAGGTTGGTAGTCCCTTGTAAACACAAGGAGCAAAGCCCTGCATTTTTCTTAGCAGCTTGAGTCAGTTTTAGTAGAAAAATCATCAATTTTTAATTGCGTGACAGGAGTTATACTTATATGGAGATGATGAGGTGATTGGATGTGAGGATTGGCTGATGCTACGAGTACATTGAGCCAAGTGTAATTGGGACGGCTCCCCTGTTGAGAAAAGCCAGCAATGCAGGGAGTCTCAATTGATTTGATATCCATCAGTAAACATGGAGTAAGGGCTATTTTTTACTGACTTGAGGGGGTTTATTGTGGGGTATTTACATACCATAATACAAAATTCAAATTTAAAAAATATATATACTTATATTGTTATTTTTTAATTTGAAGTTGACTTGTAGCTGACCAAATTTTTACAAACATTAAATTAAGCCAATGTTCCATCCACTTGGTCAAAATGTTCCCAGATTCCAGTTTTCTTATGATACTTTGCTTCACAATCACTTAGAGATTTCGCCATGAAAATATAAAAGTATTAAAAAGTAGAAAAGCATTAAAAAGAGCGAAAGAAAATGATAGCCACCGATAAATGTAGAGAAAGAGAATATTCGATACTTTACTCAATTTGGTAGGTAGGGACCGGTAAGGGATCAACTAATCGATACCTTCCCGGTAAGGATAGGTCGTTGTCACTGCTCGGAACCGTTCCAATGTGAGACTTGATTCCACAGTCCAGGTACAGCGGTACTGCCACAGCCCTAACAAGAAGTTAGGTTTTGCTTTGGTTTTCGATGGAAGCCGCGCTAGCGCATTTCGATTTTCGACGTCGAAACGGTTAGGAGCCTCATGAACCCCACGTTTCCGATTTACGACGATCGAATCGGGCCATGAATATATTCTTTTTGGAACACCCTGTATTGTAGGCATTTAGTGTAGGTCTGTAGCTTATTGGGATATCAAGTTTCGGTCTTAGAACAATCACTCCAGTAAAACACCTGTTGAACTTCATGGTTTCCACATGATGAGATCAATGTTCTTAAGAATTTTTTGCAACACAAGTGTTATGTTCCGTCAACCAGATTCGATCATTTAATATTATTCCAAAAGGCATAAAAACTGTTACATTATTGTATTTAGGAACACCTTGCAACATAGCAAACCTTTTACTTTTCAACAATTACCTACAATGGAATCCATTGTTTTCACAAACTTTGCAACTCATTTGTGGTGTCAAAACACCAAAATTTGTGATTTAATCATTTATTGATGAGTAAAAATCATTTAATGGTGGAGTTTGTAAGCATAACACAACCGTTGAGTGGAGTACTTAAATTTCATCATGTGTTATTGACGAAGTAGTGAATTTGATCTGATCTGGATTTATGTTCTGATAGTTATCGATTCTTTTTTTGATCATCAAAGCAACGTTGCGAGCTCCAATAATACTCGTTTCAATGGCACTGGCCGCCCATTCCATGGCATTGGTATAATATAATCCGTCAGACAACGTGAAATTGTACGAGTGTCGCTCCACATTGTAGTGAGGGTACGCCAACCAGTCGATATGTTGTAGAAACGTCACTCTGTGAAACAAGGAATTAATTTCCTCGTCGGTCAACCGCCTCGGGGAAAACACCTTCCACACTGTACCGCACGATTGATCGGCTTTGACGGGGCTGATCTTTCCGATAGAATTAAATAACGAGTCAGACACGCTTATGACAAGGTCTGGAAGGTCTTGAGCGGTTTGGTACCCGAAATAATGCGGATTAATATCGCCTTTAACGATGGTACATACGGTCGTCCAGTACTTCCCTGGAACAGCAACGTCATCTGGGAGACCGACAAATTTGATCTTATGCTTACGACCAGGCTCATCTGTCATAGGTGTGCTCATAATTACGAAATCGAAATCTGATGAGTTAGATTCCGTCTGAATAGTAAAACGGTCCTCTTGTCGAACGATTCCCGTGACAAAATTGTTGATGACTTTCGCCTTTGACGCTGTTAACAATTTCTGTGGGAGCAGCTTGTTCCCGCCTTCTAGAGCAAATAGAGTTGAACCAGCGCCAGCAATGGAAACGGAACCTGAAAGAAATCGTGAACAATGTTGTAGAATGGTAATTTCAAGAAGTATCCTCTGGGTTGATACAGATAGTATTTGGACGGTTCAGGAGCGATCACAGCTCTCAAGCAAATAACCATACAATCTAATGGTACGTTCTAGATATGAGTTTCATCAGAATCAGGTCATTTCCATCTGCGTATGCGTAAACGTGTTTTCCTCGCCCATAGTTTCCCATTCATACCATCTGGGTGGAGCTATGTAATCCATGTCCATGTAAACTCTGGACCAATTGGTTAACAAAACACAGACAAAAAAATGCTCTTAGGTCCCAAAACATGGCAGGAAGCTGCTTATTTTTAGGGATGTTGTTAGGAAATGTTTGAGTAGTATTACACCAAGTTTGGAGCTTCGAAAAATAAGGAAAGATTTTTGGGAGCCAAAAATCCTCCAGTTTTTTCCTCATAACAAGTAAAAGGTTGGTTTTCTACGAAACGTCCTTCCCACCTTTATTAAAGTAAATAGTATAAGCTACAATTTAAGCTCAACCCCAGCTCTGAAGGTCCAATAGATCCCGAGATATAGGACTTCGACAATTGGAAGTAGCGCCCAACATTGACGAAGACAGCCCACCAAGAAACCCATGCATGGATGTTAATCAACGAAGGGCTTATACTATTTACTTTAATAAAGGCAAGAAGGGCTTTTCGTGTTAGCATATTTGTGTTATGCCGAACCACTCGTCAGCAGGGAACTAAAGCACAGAATCGTAAGAATCGTGAAGTGGGGTGGGATGCTCATTCCAATACCCGTGCAATGAGACCGGTTTTGATGATTGATGGCAGCTTCCAAACATGACTTCCATCCACTTGTGAAAGACGGATACAATGATATGAACTGCTTTACATCACGTATTTTTCTTTCAGCTAGTCCATTAGCAGCTGGATGGTACGGTGCTGTTTTTATCAATTGGATTTATCGTTCAGTCGCAAACTTTTTCATTTTCTCCGACGTAAACTGGGTTCCATTATCAGTGGTAATCCGTTTCACTTTACTGGTGTATGAGAGGTGAGAGAGATACTGGACAACTGCTTCGGTGCTTTCTTTAATGGCTTCTCCCAGAGGTGAACTTAGAATACTCATCAACAACAATAATAATCAACGATTTTGTCGATTTTTCTCCCTCTTTCTTCTTTGATAGCTCCCCTAAGTCTAAGTGCAGATGTTAGAATGCTTGACTAGCCATTTGAGGTATAATCATCGTTTCTGGCTTTGTTCGAAACCGGAATTTTGAAACTTGGCAGACATGGCAAACCTTCACATACTAATGAATTGTCTGCTTCATTTTGGGCCACCTAAACGGAGCTTTAATTTTCAAGTAAGTTCTGAAGACCCATCATGTCCACCTGAGTCGGGATCGTCGTGATACGTTTCGAGTATTACTGGTATTTCTTCCAGTGTTGCATGCATCTTATCCTTTACTCGATCAAGGTGTTTACTGAAGGTGGATCCACTTCAATACAAAGTCTCGCAATAGCATTAGCATCCTGCAATTCGGTACCTTTTCAGTGATTGATTTCAATTTCAAACCCCATCATGAATGTTTGCCAACGTGCCAAGCGACCTTTGGGTTCTTTCAAATTCATTAAATATTTAAGTGAATCGTGATCAGAGCGTACGACGAATTTTTTAGCATCCAAATAGGTATGTCCTGAAGTATTCCACAGCTTTCACCGCTGCGAGCCCTTTTCTTTCGTGTACAGGGTAATTACAGAAGAAAGAGGGACAAAAATCCACCTACCTCCGAGTTTTTTTGATTTTCAGTCCTACTGACTGCGCCATAATATTATAATAATTTAGAAATATACTTACAGATTGGATAGAACACATTCAAAACTGATTTTATTTTTCTATCTCGCTGTTTCTCAATCTTGTTGCCTAGCCATCCAAGATACATTTATTTATAATCTGTAGTCGATCATTACAAAGCTGCAAACTTGGAGTAATACTACCTACTCAATCATGCCTTAACAACAAACCGCAAAATCAACTTGCTGCAAATTTTTTGGACCTAAAAATCCGCGGTGACCGGCCTATAACTGATTATTTTGAGTGGAACAATAACGACTCTACCAAACAATATACTCGTAATGGTGTTAGGTGCCATAGTAGCAATCACTGGCGGCGATTTGGGGTAGGGGGGGGGGCAAGGGGGGCATTTGTACCCCCACTTTCCGGGGAAAATATAAATAGCTTTTACACCATCAAAAATGCGAAGGTTGGATTACAGTCCATTATTTTTGTTTATACTTCGTTTGTAATTGTTCGTTTCTTTTGTTTATACTCGTTCCTTTGTTTGTAATAGTTGTACTTTACTTGAGGACTAAGTCATTAATTAAGTCTTAATTAAACAACCTATGAAAATTGCAATTGTATTTAGTTTTTCCTCACATTTTGTAGTACAGGCCTGTAGAGGAAAACATCAAACTATAACATGAAACCATTCCTTACAATTTTTACTTTAGGGCCACTTCAGGAGCTTTGGAGCGAATGTTGGCACGTTTCATTCAGGTGCCTACCATTCCCTTACCATAATATAAGAATTTCAGTCTTACCAACAAAACGATGGACGCTGGTAGTCTGGCCATAATTACACTTCAGAGTGGCTTGAATCAATTCATCGATGATCCTAGACGAAAACCCTTCACGTCTGAACCCTTCAAACGTTGATACATCCATGTATTTCAGAAAAGCAGGATCAATAGCGTTCATCAACCCATCCAAACGTGTGAAAGAGTTATTTCTGTCTTGGATGACGTAGATCCTGAAGGAAGAAAATCAAACAACATTCTGCTCATTTATGATAATTTGGGCGAAGGCTTATGAATCAAATTTAGAAAAAGTGAAATCTCACTTCTCAAATGATTCCAACATTTTATTGGTGTAGCGTTGAAGGCTTATGAGATCGAATCCGTATCTCCACAGAAATTTGAGACTATTCAACCAGGGGTATTTACTCCCAACGAATATCAACTCTTTGTCTGACCATAGGCCAAGCACTTCCTCTAGGACACCTGACATTTTTTTCAGGCCTGAAAAATACATGGAACTATAAGAAAGCAATAAGGAAATGGTTAGTTGTAGAAGGTATGATCGAGTTTAAATAAACTGTACGTAGAAGGTACGGTATGGTGGGGGAAGTGCTTGTTAGGTAATTTTTTGCTACGATCGTTATTTCAACGGACGATTTTTGATCAATATGAATATAAATAAATAATTTATTAGCGGGGATTATTCATTAGGTAGTGATGAATGATGATGGAACGATGAATCCACAAATTGATTTTGCCCTTGTTTTGATTCGTTCGAAGCCAAGTGGGCAGAAAACTCCAGGAGTCCATCAGGCTTCCTACAGCACGATTTTTTGTGTGTAGAGAACAACTATTGTTTGTTGATGTACAACTTTTACACATCATAATATGCTAGGAAAACCTTGATGCAGACCAATAAACCCTTTGCAAACAAAATTTTAATTGTTTCATAAAAATCTGAAGAAGTTTTGAATATGCATCTAATGAATTGATTCTTCAAAGCATACTGAAACTAGTAAAAACAGAATAGAAACTCGGCGCTTCGCGCCTCGCCAGGGGGGCAAGCCCCCCTGGACCCCCCGGATGCTTACCGTTTGGAGCCTGCGGCTAAAAATCGAGAAACATGGAACATGCTTCTAATTAGCTTCCCTGGTAATGAAGCTTCGACCCTCGCACATAAGATTGTTTACTAACCATTTATAACATCGCATTGTTGGATTAATATCTCGTAGATAAATGTAAAACTGCGACATAAATGCGTGATAAATCGAGAGCTTTCCAACGAGTGGTGAACGATTTCTGTCCGATGAAAACTAAATAAGTTTCATTTCCCCAGCAACGGCTCCGTTGTAAGCGGAAATCATTAGAAAATTTCGTCACCCATCCCGCGTCACCCATTCCGCGTAACGTTTTTCGGTTAGTTAGTCCAAGGCTAAAGCATGTTCCATGCTAAAATTAACAGTGGTTGTCATACAGAAAATTAGGGTACAATGTACCCTAATACGTCATACTACCTACTGCTAAGTACGCACTAGCCCCACCTTACTTTATCTCCCAAAATTTGAGCGTAAAATTCAAACCCATTTTCTCAGCAAGTTCCGCAGCGTATTTGTTTTTCGCGTGCATTATGGCTCCGCCAGTTTCATATTCACAACCCTCGACAAAGATTGTGGAGAGGCGTCCGCCGATTTTATTCCCTTCAAATAGCGTCACATCGACTTGATCTCCAAGGATTTCATTCAGGAAGTAAGCTGTAGACGATCCGCTGATACCACCGCCAACGATTGCTAAGATCATGAAAAATTACATTCGTCATTACCATCGTCAAAATAGGGCCGTAATGATGAAAGGAGAATGATAAGCCACGGGATTGCGAGGAAATCCCATCAGGTAAAAGGTGTATCCCCAAAAATGGTTCCAGGAGCCCTGCATTGGCGGTTGTTGTTGAATTTAGATGCGGTACTTGGATAATATGGGAATAAACCATATCTCAACAAGTCAATTTGAGACTGGACAAATGAGACGTTGACAAAATTTGCGAAACTGCGTTTTTTCACTGAAAATAATCTACGTTCCAACGACAATAGCATCGAAAAAGAGGCAATTCGTTTAGTTTCAGTTGTTACCGGAAGATGGGTTTTAGCAATGAAAAAAGAGGACCATCAAATTGTCAACTCCTCAAATAGTTAAGTTCTATCAAGTAGTTTCTCTCTATCAAGAAATTTCTTAAAACTACTTACTTAATGACTGTAATTACAGTTTTCAACTCTCAACTCTATTCAGTGTTACAATAATTGCAGTCATTAAGTAAGTAGTTTATATTATATTATAATATAATTATCTGTAATTTAAGTAAGTAAGTAGTTTATATTACATTATAATATAATTATCTGTAATTATTACAGGAAATTATCTGTAAGTAAGTAGTTTATATTATATTATAATATATGGATGGATATATATTATATATATGCACAGCGGTTATAGTTCTGGGACCTCTACTGTTGTTCTTATCCTTGCTGCATCAGGATAATCCATATAATATAATAAAGGATAAGAACAACAGTAGAGGTCCCAGAACTATAACCGCTGTATAATTATTATGATCTGGGTTACTCCCACTATCCTTGCCACCGTAAATGACCCAGTTTACTATTACCCAGTTTACTTAGTGTGATTTTGGTGTAAAAAGTACAATTTACCGATTCTGACAGTACAACCAACAAGGCCGGTCAAGAAAAACAGCGCTGTAACCGGTGCTTGAATCATCCTGTTGGCCGTAGGACTTCTACGGTTTTCGAAGCACGAAGGGAAAATTTAGAGTTTTACAATTTGTACAACACCAATAATTGAAGTGGTGTTTCAATTACAACCACTAGTTTCGTGGGAAAAAAAAGGGTAAGCATGAAGTGAGATGCAAGAGCTAGTAGATAAAAATAAGTGAGAATGATAAGAATGATAAGATTCCTGTTTTTCATTTTCATGTATCGTCCGTGGATTTGATTACCGGTAATGATGTACGCCATGGAAGAAGGAATCTTCCTTCTTCCATGGATGTACGCTAGATAAAATGTAGGGTATCTAGGGAGCGAAGTGTCTTGTAGCATAATATTATTATTGATTTTCTGTAATTTTACAGAGCGTGTAGCTTAAAGCAACCCTGGGATGCATGAATGGTTCATAAATTAGGTGTCCGTTGAGGTATATGCTAGGGTTGTTGGATCGAAACGATTATTCGATTTTCGAATATCGAACTCTGGTCGTAGCTGATGTTCGAAGCGCGATCGAAATTCGACGCGATTATTCGATTATATTCGAAAATAATCGAAAAAACCGCAACATACGCTGAAATCTGACAAAATCCCGAAGGAAAACCGTGATGACCTCAACCTTTCATTTTTCGAGTCAAAGCGAATCGGACGTTTCAAGTCAGGACTTGGAGGCCGTCAAGGTTGTATACGGGCGCCGCGGCGCGCCGTTGGGTCCGAAGACGAAGGCATAACGTTCTGTGACGGATCTGTGGGAACCGTAACCCCCGTAATGCTCAGTTGTAACCCCCCCCCCCCGTACTGTAACCCCCCGTAATGCTCAGTTGTAACCCCCCCCGTAATGCTCAGTTGTAACCCCCCGTACTGTAACCCCCCGTAATGCTCAGGTGTAACCCCCCGTACTGTAACCCCCCATTATTTTATGTCTTTAAAGAAGGGATTCAGGGGCCTTTGAATTATACTTTAAACTATGAAGGTTGCATTCGTCTTGACAATATAAATTATTGAGAATGATCACCTGTGTGTAAACAATTATTTAAACAATCACGCTCATACCGCAGCTTGTCGGCCACGCACTCCGCAGTGGTTAACGTAATATGGTTAGGTAAATCGAGAGCTATCCAACGAGTAGTGAACGATTTTTGTACGATGATAACTGGCGAAGATAAAGTTCCGTAGCAACGAATCGGTTGTAAGCGAAAATCATCAGAAACTCCGCGTAACCCTCTCCGCGTGACGCTCCCCCGCGTGACGCTTTTTCATTTATGTGCCATAGTAAAGACATAAAATGTCAAAAATCGAAAAAATTGGAAAACTCTGCAAATTCTTGACACAACGGTTCATTATCTTCTTTGTACAGATCACCCTTCTGTCTAGATCACTAGGTCTAAATGTCTAGATCCTAAATGTTAGATTAATTATTACTATCAATTATCACTAATTATTTACAATTTTATCAAGTACCTAGTGAAAATTATTATAATTTATGGTTAGGTATTAATAATTCGTATTTATTATTAATAATAATTATTATTAATTATGATTAATTAGTACGATATAATTCTGGGGTTTTTAATACTA
The DNA here is from genome assembly GCA_963920205.1 of Stenodema calcarata. Taxonomy (NCBI): domain Eukaryota; kingdom Metazoa; phylum Arthropoda; class Insecta; order Hemiptera; family Miridae; genus Stenodema; species Stenodema calcarata. Next base: position 2,934,674 of record OY986056.1, on the reverse strand, counting down.
CGTCGGTAATAATAATTATTATAAAAAATTATTTTTCTATAAAAGAAGTACCTACCAACAAACATTCGAAATTACCTTCATTTCCGTAGCACGAAACGCACCTCAGAACAACAAACTCGACATCACATGTTTTTTATTTCATATTTAGATAGAGTTTATTCCTTAGAATTTTTTAAGACCATCCGCAGCTTTGTACGACCAGCCGTTCGTTCACAATGACGGCTCAAAGATTGTGCCTCACAACACGATCGTGAATCAAACTGTTGAAATACAGGTCCATTTTCATACTAACAAGCTCTTTGGAACATCATATGGCTTAAGTTAGCGTTTGACAAAGTGTGGCATGATGGCCTAAAGTATAAACTGAGAAAATCACTACCATTGCAATATGCCGAGCTGTTAGAGTTGTAGGTGATGTTTGTTAGAGTATACACTCTTATAATATCCATAGAGACATAAACTATGATCCACCTACGATAACCAGAAAAAGGAGAAGATAGAAAGTTCCCATGTGCTCTCGTCCGACTAAATAAAGTGAATAATATTAAAAATTCTTTTATTTGTATTGGAGTCAGATATAGCAGAATAAAACCCCCATAAAGTGGTGACGGCCGACGTGATTGTGAGTTTTTGTTTAACGTATAATCGGACCGATTCGGACGAGGACCGCGAATTTCAGTGACTTGTCAAACCCTAACCTCAGTTCGTGCGTTGTTTCCGAAAAACGAAGGTTGCGGGAACAATAATAAGTTGCAGGATAAGTTGCAGTATGGATGTCCAGGACGACAAAACGTACAAAGAAAATCCGACCCGTACCCAAGATATGGATTCGACCGAATTGGTAGCAGATACTTGTAAGGTGAGTGTGAAACTTCCACCGTTCTGGCAGGAAAGACCAGACGTTTGGTTTCGCAGAGTAGAAGCACAGTTTAAACTAGGCGGAATCACGACAGAATCGACCAAATTTGATTACCTCGTGTCACAAATTGAATGCAAATATGTCTCCGACATTATGGACATACTCGATTCAGAAGAAAAAAATAAGTATACGTCTGCTAAGAATAGACTACTCAGCATTTACCAGGAAAGTTCTGACAAACAGATCAAACGCCTCTTGGCGGGTTTAGAACTAGGTGATATGCGACCTAGTCAATTGCTACGGAAAATGCAAACACTTGCTGGAACTGAAATTTCTCAAAAAGTTCTACGTACGCTATGGCTAGAAAAACTACCGGAAAATGTTAAGAGTATTTTGATAGTCTCAGATGAAAACATGGATAAACTTTCAATCATGGCTGATAAAATCACTGAAATGTCTAATCCCCGAGACGTCTTTACTGCTAGTAAAACTACACCCAACAACCCAACAACTAGTGACAGTAGCTTGGAAACTCTCATTAAACAACTAACCTCCCAATTGCAATCATTGGAAACACGAGTAACTGCACTAAGTAGGGAACCTCGCAGTACTGAACGGAATCCAAGTCAACATCGGAATTCTAGTCGCAATAGAAGCAAAAGTAAAAACAGAAAACGCCGTTTTGACCCCAAAGGGAAATATTGCTACTTTCATTTCCTTTTTGGCGAGCGTTGCAGACCAGAAAAATGTATTGAACCATGTTCCTGGAAGAACCAGGGAAACTTGAAGCAGCAGTAGATGCTGCGACTCAATCTACTGCCGAATTTCCAAATAAATGTCGCAAATTCCGCTTATTCTTAACCGATAGAAAAACCGGATTGCGTTTTCTCGTAGACAGTGGTGCCGAAGTGTCTATAATTCCTGCTAACAACAATTCAACTAAAGTTATTACTGACTTTAAACTGTACGCAGCAAACGGCACAGAAATACCTACCTATGGCATAAAAATGCTGAATATTGACCTAGGACTTCGCCGAGATCTACGATGGCCATTTGTTGTTGCCAAAGTTACCAAAGGCATAATTGGTGCCGACTTTTTGCACAATTTCAACCTTCTCATTGATTTGAAGCATAAACGACTGGTTGATGGTCTTACCAAACTCAGTACTTTTGGGAATATCTCTGAAATTTCCGAGGTTGACATGGTCAGCAGCATGACCAAAACCCAAAAATTTGGCCAGCTTCTTTCTCAATTTCCAGATTTGACCAAACCAAACTTGTGCCCTTCTAACATAAAGCACAAAGTCGAACATGTTATCGAAACAACTGGACAGCCTGTTTTTTCTAAAGCCAGACAGTTGGATTCCTATAAACTTAAAATTGCCAAAGAAGAATTTCAATTTATGCTCGAACAAGGTATCATACGACCATCAAAGTCTCAGTGGGCCAGCCCACTACACTTAGTAGTCAAGAAGGATGGAGGTCTTCGACCTTGTGGCGATTATCGTCGATTAAACAACCAAACCATTCCAGATCGGTACCCAATCCCACGCATTGAGGATTTCCAACATATTTTGCGTGGAAAAACAATTTTTTCCAAAATTGACTTATTTAAAGCATATTTTCAGATACCTGTTGCTGAGGAAGACAAACCAAAAACTGCAATCATCACCCCATTTGGTCTATGGGAATTTAATGTGATGCCATTTGGTGTTAGGAATGCTCCCAGTACCTTCCAACGATTTGTCCATGAGGTTTTCAGAGGACTAGATTTCGTTTTCCCGTTTTTGGACGATATTTTACTGGCATCTTCGTCACTTGAAGAACATGAAAAGCATTTGAGGATTGTATTTGAGAGGCTCAATGAGTATGGTCTACGAATCAATATATCAAAATCTGTCATTGGTGTTGAAGAACTGGAATTCCTCGGCTACTTCATTACTTCTGAAGGATCCCGACCACTTCCATCAAAGGTGTCAATTATCAGAGAATACAAACTTCCTGAATCACTTCACAACCTCAGAACATTTCTTGGTATGATAAACTTTTACCGAAGATACCTACCAAACGCTTCAGAAACACAAGCCCCACTACATGAATTCTTGAAAGGAGCTAAGAAAAAAGACAAACGAAAAGTACCATGGACTTCACATACAATATCCTTGTTTAACAAGTGCAAAGAAGACTTGGCAAATGCGGCAATGTTAACCTACCCAAATCCAGAATACCCACTTGCACTAGTCGTGGATGCAAGCGACTTTGCAGCTGGAAGTGTTGTCCAGCAACTGGAACCAGATGGATGGAAACCACTCGCTTTTTATTCCAAGAAGTTCAATGATGCTCAGAGAGTGTACAGCACATATGATCGCGAACTAACTGCCATCTATCTGTCAATAAAAAACTTCAAACATCTTCTAGAAGGTAGACAATTCTGCATCTTCACGGATCACAGACCACTAATATATGCCTTCAAGCAAAAATCTGAGAAAGCTAATCCTAGACAACTGCGTCAATTGCAATTCATCTCAGAGTATACAACGGACATTCGCCACATAAGTGGAAAGGCAAACATAGTTGCTGATACCCTTTCACGCCTAGAAGAAGTCAACATCATAGAATTCGAGAAATTGGCAGAAGCACAGCTGATGGATGATGAACTACAAGCGCTAATAAATGGTAGTACAACCCTTAAGTTGAAACCTCACCGACTACAAGGACAAAAAATATTATGGTGTGATGTCTCAACTGATCAAATTCGACCATTTATTTCTAAACAATTCCGCAAGCAATTTTTCGAACAAATCCATGGAATGTCTCACCCTGGTATCAAAACAACAGTCAAGATGATGAGTGATCGGTTTGTTTGGCCAGGAATCAACACTGACGTTCGAGACTGGACCAAAGCCTGTATTGCATGTCAGAAAAGTAAAGTGAATCGACATACCAAATCACCATTCAGTAACTTTACAGAACCTGATGAACGATTTACAGTTGTTCACATTGACATAGTTGGCCCATTGCCACCGTCAGATGGAAACCACTATTGTTTAACCTGTATTGATAGATTCTCTAACTGGATGGAAATCGTACCAATGCCTGACATCACCGCAGAAACAGTTGCAAGAACTTTCTTCCATCAATGGATATCGAGATTTGGTGTTCCTTCAACTGTTATCACAGATCAAGGTCGTCAGTTCGAGTCTTCCCTGTTCAAACACCTCAGCGAACTATGTGGCATTAAATTACAGCGTACCACACCATATCACCCCCAAGCTAATGGAAAAATTGAGAGAATGCATAGAACACTCAAAGCGGCGTGGAAAGCCCACAACAACATCAACTGGACCAGGACACTACCAACAATCTTATTGGGACTTCGTGCGGCGATCCATGAAGAATATCAAGCCTCAATATCCCAGATGGTCTATGGTAAAACAATCAAGTTACCAGGTGAATTCTTGGGTGAGACTTACAAACGACAAAACCCTGAAGCCTTTGTGAGCCACCTACAAGCGACAATGGCGTTACTCAAACCTGTGCCAGTCAACCACAAGACCAATAGGAGTATCTTTGTTCACAAAGATTTGTCCAAATGCTCCCATGTATTCTTGCGCATTGACCGTGTGAAGAAACCACTGGAACCATCATACGAAGGCCCTTACCAAATCATGGCACGGACCAATAAATTCTTTACACTGCAAATCAAGGGTAAAGAGGTAAATATTTCAATAGACAGATTGAAACCTGCCTATTTACTGGCTAGTGACGACCGGACTGCTCAAGTGTCACCGCCACAAACAGTAACTCAGGATGGTGGTGAACGTTCCTCACCATTAGTAACCCATGACGAACCACCAGACTTACAAACGCATGATCAACTTCCAGATATCAACCCAAGAGCTCCAGAAAGACCTACGACTCGATGTGGACGAACTGTGCGATTCCCAACGCGATATCTAGAAGTAGTGATGTGTTCAACAACGAGAATTAAGTCTGAATAGATATGTAAGATTAGGTTGAAAAAGAACAATTAGCTTTGTGTAAAACTGTGTTAAGTAAGTACATATAAGTTGAACCAAACATTTTAAAATACCATTATGACGGCAATACCTCTAAGTGTTTTTTGTAATGTAATATTTTTTTTGTAAATGTACTTTTGTAAATTTTGTATCGTGACCTAGTCACTGAAGGGGGAGTCATGTAGGTGATGTTTGTTAGAGTATACACTCTTATAATATCCATAGAGACATAAACTATGATCCACCTACGATAACCAGAAAAAGGAGAAGATAGAAAGTTCCCATGTGCTCTCGTCCGACTAAATAAAGTGAATAATATTAAAAATTCTTTTATTTGTATTGGAGTCAGATATAGCAGAATAAAACCCCCATAGAGTCATACCTTACTGACCGCTACTTCCGCGTTAAACTTGATGACGCCTACTCCGAACCTAAACCAATTGGTGCTGGTGTACCTCAGGGTAGTGTACTTGGCCCACTCCTGTACCTACTCTACACCAGTGACCTACCTGAAATCAGTAGTAATACAACCGCCACTTTTGCAGATGATACCGCAGTGTTAGCTGTGGGGGAGAGCATTGACGCTTCTATGGGCAAGCTCAACCAATCTATTACACAAATCCAAAAATGGACTGCTAAATGGAGAATACGGATGAATGAGGCAAAGTCGGTCCATGTTAATTTCACGAACCGCAAAATCAGCTACTTGCCCACTTATCTCAATGGCAAAGTCATCCCTTACGCCAACGAAGCGAAATATCTTGGGATGACGTTAGATGCGAAGCTGCGATGGAAATCGCACGTAAAGAAGAAAAAAACCGAACTGACTCTTAAACTCAGAAAAATGTCGTGGTTAATGGGCAGGCGATCAAAACTGTCTGTGCAAAATAAACTAACCCTGTACAACCAAGTCCTAAAACCAGTATGGACTTATGGAGCGCAGCTGTGGGGCTGCACAGCTCAGAGCAATCGGAAAATTATTCAGCTCTTTCAAAACAGTGTGCTCAGGAGCATAGTTAATGCACCCTGGTACATTCAGAATGATAGACTTCACCATGATCTAGAGGTGGAATCTATCGATGAAACTATCAAGAAAATTGCCATCGCCCACCAAGAGCGACTAAGGGGTCATGTCAACATCGAAGCTGTCCATTTGCTGGATGTAAGTGACCTACTGAGAAGATTGAAAAGAAGGAAGCCTCACGAACTAACACAGTGAATGTGAAGTAATGAATAGTTCAACAGTTATCTGACTCAACAATTAACAAGTTCTGTATCTTGTTTCGATTGCTACACGTAGTAAATAAGATCAAAATTAAATTGCTAATAAGTTGTAAACTTGGTGTAATAAAGAATGTTTTAAAGGAAAAAAAAAAATATGGCTTAAGTGATGTCGAGTTTGTTGTTCTGAGGTGCGTTTCGTGCTACGGAAATGAAGGTAATTTCGAATGTTTGTTGGTAGGTACTACTTTTATAGAAAAATTATTACCGACGTAGTATTAAAAACCCCAGAATTATATCGTATTAATTAATCATAAATAATAATAATAATTATGATTATTATTAATAAAAAATACGAATTATTAATACCTAACAATCAATTATAATAATTTTCACTAGGTATTTGATAAAATTATTAATAATTAGTGATAATACATAATAATAATTAATCTAACATTTAGGATCTAGACATTTAGACCTAGTGATCTAGACAGAAGGGTGATCTGTACAAAGAAGATAATGAACCGTTGTGTCAAGAATTTGAGTTTTTTTTATTCGATTTTCTGAATCTACGTATCTTGAAACGTAAACCAACAAATTTTGAGGGGGGTTAAAATTTTTTTTTCTTTGGGCAATTCCAATGGTTCATTATCGAAGATAATAAACCAAAATCCTAAAAACAGTGCAGAATTGATCAAAATTTGTTTATTACCTTATTTTAAACATTTTAATTTAGTTTTATTAATTTTAATATAAAAAAAGAATTTAACAAAAATTTTAATTCTGCAGAACTGCAGGTAATACAAATTAGTCAAACAATAAGGAATGATCACAGGACTTGCAGGACGAATGCAAATTAGTTAAACCATAAAGAATGGTCACAAGATTGCAAGAAAACCATAATTTCTAACATCTAACATCTAAGAGGTCTAGTTGTGAGGGGTGAAACAATGAGCAGCTCTGGCTGGCCGTGCCACCGCGCCTATCGCCTCGCAGTCAGTAGTGCAGGTTTGTTTGCGTCTCAGCGGCTCTCCATTGGGCATTTTGGCGCAAAGCTACATCTAAACCTGGTTATACCTTCTCTATGGTGGTTTTCAAATATTTAGCAACACTGGGGGTTGAAAGCGCGAAACTCGGATCAGCTGTTCAACATGGAGCTCGGTGATGCGTCCGTCTCGATTTGTCCTGTGTAGCGCTGTACAGCCAAGTATTTCCTAATCTCTTTAAATAATGGCTGATAGAATCGTTTTGAAAAAACTCACTGTGAAAGAAGTGATTTGTCCCATTTGCCGGGAAATTTTCATCGAACCGGTGTCACTCCCTTGTAAACACATCGTGTGTCTCCAATGTCTGGAGCAGACAGTGGAGAACAACACTTTGTCATGTCCTATCTGCCGCTCTCGGATCGGGACATTTCTCCGACTTGCCAAAAAGCGGAACAAGATCGTTAATCACAAGCTGTGGGATCTTCTGAAGAAACAATTCCCAAAGGAAATCGAGAGGAAATGCAACGGCGAAGAAGATGGAATATCTGACCGTAAGTAACCCGAAAACCCTACTCAGCTCGCTTTTATTACTGCAATTATTAATTCACTATATTTATCATGTTCTTCCTACATCTCCCACTTGTTCTACTTTGTTCTTATGGGATCTTTATTTTATTATTCATCTTTTAGATTCTCATAAATAATAAAACCACTCCCTGTCCGCGGTTGTGTGCATATGTCGTAAGGCCCTCGTAAATTATTGATTTGGTTCCCTACTTGGAAGGCTTCTCTTACCAATTTCGTAAATCTCGTAAATAAATTGAACTTAGTTCTCAAACATCGAATTCATGAGCAAGTTGAAGCGTTAAAATGGTATTTGTAGGTGGGCTGTCATTAAAGGCCTTTCAAAACGTGGCATGTTGGTGAATGAAGTGACAAGTCGATTTGATGATTTTTTTCCTTCTCTTGATTTCCCTTTATGCGTGTTAATGCATACTTAGCTCATGTTCTCACCCTTCGAATATAATATTGTATCTTTCCTAGTTACCGCTAACCAACAAATTGGTAGATTCCAATTACACTGAATTCTACTCGTCTCCGAACTCTACTAACTCTGTACTGTACTCGTCTATGTGACTCTCATTTTCGGTTCTTTCACTCATGTAGTTCATAATTTGTATCATTGTTGTTGGTTCGACCTGTTTTCGAAGGTTTGAGGAACAACAACTAACAACATCTGTATTCAACTAGAATTAAGGAACTACCTAGTATTCAACATCTGTATTCCTCACGGAATGTTTTTACTTTCCTTACAACTTCCGAAGGATGAAATGAGGGCAGCTCTTCAAAAAGTGTCTGATTTCGGCGTTTGTGCATGAAACCTTGAACGAATATACTCCAAACTTGTGGGTGTAATGGGTCGGAAAATATCTCTACTTTTGCGAGTCAGTCCCAAGTACTTTGAGAACGCAGCCTCTTTAATTGACTTTGAAGATCTGTTGCATGCAATTTTTGAATAGGTAAACTATAAATACACTGTGTAGTTAAAAGGCTGAGAAGGTAATCCACGTAATGCCACTTTGTCAAGTCAAATTCAGAAGTTTCCTAACTGAATCTAGACATCTGAACTAGTAATGTACCTACTTGGGAAGAGTATGACTCAGAATATACCAACTCTGATTCCAGTTGAGTTCTTCTCGATTGTAATTCACGTTAATCATCAGTAATTGAACAAAATATGAATTTGATCCAGAAGAGTCGAGTTGGCTCGAGATAACCTTCATAAACTCGTCATCTGCAAATTTGGAGACCAAAGTAAAGGCCGTCAATCCGCCCCAGACCACGTCTAGAAGGTCCCAACCTTTTCTGAAACTCCTAATAGGCCGGTCACCGCGGATGTTTGGTCAAAAAAATGGATGTTGTTAGGACATGTGTGAGGAGACACCAAATTTGCATCTTCGAAATCCCTAGGGAAACTTTTTGGAAGCAAAAAACCTCGAAAAGTCCGTCATGGCAATATCTCGGTGTCTATTGGACTTACAAAGCTTATACTATTTACTTCATTATAGGTATGAAAGACTTTTTGTTGAAAACCAACCTTTTTCAAGTTATGAGGCAAAAAGCGAAACAAGTCCGAAAATTTCGAGGTTTTTTGGCTCCCTAAAATTTCACTTGGGATTTCGAAGCTGCAAACTTGGTGTAATGGGTACTCATTCATGTTCATATGTCCTAAGAACATACCAAAAAAATGTTGGCCCTAAGTAAGGGATTTCTGTGGTGACTGGACCACAAATGAAAAGTAGTAACTTGAAAGACACACTTTGAATGTTGGGTGGTAATTCAGGTTCATTCTTCAATGTTTGATTGGTAGTTTCAACCAAATATTGTAAAAATTGGTAAATATGACAATGTGGTAAATATCTCGTGTACGCGTGATGGTCGATACATTTTCATACTACTAAACACAATTACAAACCCACCAATTGACGTGGAACCAATTACCTACCGGGAAAGATACGGTTATATACCATGTTGTAGTAACCAAAAACGAGGTGTTTTCATTGTATGAAGGGGGGCCTGCAGGGGCTATTCAGTTATTAGCTTCATGAAGTCCAATTTTGAACAAATTTAATATAGTCAGTCGTAGGCCCATGTCGCACTACGAACGTCCCTGGATATCTATTCAAAATCCCCTTTCGTTGTCCTCGACAATTTTCACGTCTCTTTAAAAAGATGAATAGACGCTGATAGTATGATGCAGTCGATTTATTTCAATTGTATTGTAGTAACAGCTGTTTCCACTAGTATTCCTCCCGCTGTATGAACGAGTGCATGGCACCACAAACTCGGTCGCTGCCGTTTATTTATTGATAGCGATAACGTTGGCGTTTGTTGGTAGTAATCGCTAAATGACGCGTTACGTAAGTGTTTCATCTTCTACCGGGTGATAACAATAAATTGCAGTTGGGCGAACACCTTCGAGCCCCAGCTGTCTCACCGAGTCTTCACTCAAACATGGTGGTTTTGGGTAATTCTGAAGTCAATATAAACGTTAATTCTAGTTTATGTCGGTTAGTTGGTTTTAATGGACGAATGTGAAGCTGAAATGTGAAGCTGTTCCGAACTGAAATATCTAGTTAGATGCCGTGTTAAAAACACCTGATAACAAGATCATCGATGTATAATTAATTAAATTGAACTTGATTGTAACAAGATTGAAAGTTTGTTGCAAAACTTATAACTTACAAATAGTTTATTCCCCTTACAAATTCTACTTGGACTCTATAAGCGAGTGAGTGAATTTTTCATTTTTCCAGTGGTTTTTGGGAATCTCCGTTTCAATTTTTCGCTCGCAAAATCGGGTGGCTATTGAAAACTGAAGAAATTCAAAATCCTCTTTTTTAATCGTGTTTTCAAGATAGTTTCAGACACTTTGAGCTCATTTGATGTGCAGCTTTGATATACAAGAACATAAAACATTCTTCAATTCCTCAAAATCGTATTTCACTATCATATTTCACTACGTGGAATTCTAATTGAACGATAATAATTATAAAGTTCATTATCAAGTTATACGTTTTGCAACAAACTTTCAATCTTGTTACAATCAAGTTCAATTTAATATTTATACAACGACGATCCGCCATCAGTAAGCGGAAATGATACTGGTAACCAAAAGGTCATGGGATGGAATAAGATCAATTATCTAAAACATTTATTTCTACAAATTTATTTAATCTCCAATTAACTATTTAACTATTTATTTAACTCTACAATTCCCGTTACACCTGTGGAACATTTTTCCCAATTCTTTTGCTGATTTCTTCTCCAAGGGTCCTCAAAAGACGAATTATAGGTGGAATTTACGTACCTATCACTTTTTGGTTAAAAATATGGTAGGGTTCCCCCTCAGGGAACTTTGAGATTTCAAGAAATGGTGAACCAGTATTGAAAATCATCTCTATTCCCATACTTCCGTTTTTCCGCTATATAAGTGCAATAGGGAACGCCAGTGTGTCAGAGAATTTTTGATGGTCAAAAATCGAAATTGGTGACTCACAACACATGTAAAACGAGTAATTTCAAACGAGAAAATTTTTGTTTAACTACCAGATCGAACTTAAGGATGGCGAATTTGAACTTTTCCCGCTCAACGTGGTCGGACAGGGTTGTAGTTGATACAGCGGCTGATAGGGGCGGGCAGGGGTGGCTTTCATGCACCGGTTTCGGGAGCCAATCAGAGAGCGGTTTACGGAGCGGGTCTAAGTACTGCTCTCTGATTGGCCTGGGAGGTAGATGACGTACATTGCTGCCCTCTTCCTGCTCAATACAACTTCATACCTCTCCAGAAAAATAAGTACTTTAAGTAAGTAAATTAATACGTTTTTTTACCACTGTCTTAATTATTCTGGAGGTGAGTTCTTCTAAGGAAATTTTTTTTTTTGCCAACAATGTCAAACTGTCATCACGGCTTCACCGGCATTGTGGCCACTTCCTTCCACGATTTCTTCACTAATATCATCTTCCTGAAAGGGCTATCCAAGAGAAAACATGGGACAGTAAGGAGGCTACATGAGTACTGAGACAACAGAGAGAACATGACCCAACAAATTGTCCAACAAAAGAAAAACTGCACCGCCACGACCGTATTGGTCATGTTGTGGAAGAGCGGAAGATGGGGGCTCCTTGGCATATGGCTCGAAAATTGTTAGATACTCACCAGGCGTGGCACAGCTCCAGATTTTTAGGCCAAACCGTATCCCCAGTACGTACACCGGTGGAGATGAACACAAATCGCATTGCAAAAAGAAACAAGATAAAATCATATTGAACAATTCGAGTATCATCACCAAAAACTGTAAGAACAACTAACGGAGGACGAAAACGTCAATCCCTAAGTCATAATCCTAAGACCCAAAGTCCCCCTCAGGGGACCTTCAACTTTCAAAGACTCATATAAACTCAAATGAACATGTAGTAAAACTATCCTATAAAACGCCAGAACACAATTCAACTGTAAAACCTACCGTTTTCTGTTCATAACTTCCAATAATCTTGACCGAGGTCAACACTGGCATATTTTTCGCTATTCACGTCACTTGAAAACCTAACCTCGAGGTTATACTTGGTGATGATAGTTGGAACCGTTTGATATTTCATCTAGGAGGTCTTAATTTATTATGGAGAATGAACAGCGATTTTATCTTCACTGTGGGTGTCGGTGGTTCCCCTGGAAGGGGCTTTGGTAATTGGAGGGTTGAAAACGAACCTGCGCCACATCTTTGTTTAGATTTTGAAATATAATACTTACAAATTATACGCATTTTCAGAGCTTTTGGGAGATCAACCGAAACCTTCCCTCACCACTGATCGTTGCTCGATCAAAAAGGAGTTTGACGACCTCCTCAACAAATTGAAGATAGAGGAAGAGAAATGTCGCAAAGCGGAGCTTTCAGCTAGTGAAAAACTCGCCCAACAGCTGGTGGTAAGTCGTTAGTCCAACATGTTTGTCATTTCAACTTCAATGTTCAAGTTAAGTTATGTGATTTTTATCTTCGATAATGAACCATTGGAATCGCCCAAAGTTATGTGATTTTTTACTTTAGCGAATTTTTGAAGATGAGGAAGCTATTGTTCTCGGTCCAATATTTTTAAAACTAGAATTTTCGAAAAATGTTCATACCAAAATCCGTTTCAGACCACCCTGAATTCACTGCCGAAAGACACCAAAAATCATATACAGGGTGTTTCATTTCGTGGCGGTCACAGGCTAGGAATCGATTCTAGAGCTGATTTCTGGTCGAAAATGTCTTGTAGCAATTTTTTACTCAGTTAAGAAATGTAGTTTTTTTCAATTTTAAGATTTTTTTTTTTAAACTCAATTTCACTAAAATGGCCATAACTCTCTTAATTTACATGAAAATTCAAATCTGACTTCATCGTTGGAAAGAAAACAAACTTTCCTATCCCCCTATTGGAGAACCGATCTTTCCATGCCTGTGACCGTCACTCAATGAAACACCCTGTATATACATATAGTTGAAGTAGATATATACCCCCCCCGGTACATACCCCGTGCCCTTCATTCTTCCTAAATTGGTATGTGCAAGTTGAATAGTTTGATAGCCGTTAGTTGATTTCACTTACTTTCATGACATCGGATTTGCTCAGGAAGAAGAATTGGAGGCTGACCGACGACGCAAAACTGAGGAAAGGGATATTTCAATGAAGAACTCGATTTTAGCTAGAAGCATGGTTGAATCTGAATCCGAGAATGTAAGTTTTCTGTCAATTATATGTGTCAGGGGTGGTTTATTTGCAATGAGTTTGCTACGGATCAGTCGCTGAACTAACACAGAGTTCTTACGCATGAATTTCGTGGGATGACACCTCGAGAGCATCTGGAAACTTGCGATGTCTCTGAGAGGAGCGTCCCTACAAACGACTCGCTTCAGAATTTGATACTATCAATTACGAAGTGGTGTCAAAATGGTTTTGGTTGAAAGGGCCCTTTTCATGACCAGATACGGTGCGAGGAAACGAATCAAATTCATTGGCGTACTATCAAAATAAACCTAAGAATAATATTAGGATAGCTAAATTCATTCAAGTTCAACGCTTCGAAAAAGTACTCAGGAATATCGTATATTTTCTTTTGATACTTGAGTAGTATCGAATATTCCTTTCGAGTACTAGGTAGTATCGAAACGTTTCTGGTGTCGCACGTCACCACGCCTTCTGCAACGCTATTGGCCAACGCAAAACTGATTATTGCAACGCACTGTCATGGTATTTCAATATTTTGCGCTGGCGGATCAGTTGCCGTGTCTGCACAGAGGTTACTGCAAACGCCTATCCTGTTTGGTTGTTCATCCATATTGGAATTCGGCATTTCGATTTAAAGCAATTCTTGTCAGGGTTTAGCATTTTCTTTGACGAGTGCTTAAGTGAATGATTGATAATCACAAGAAATTTGAAAATTATTGAAGTAAGCAAAACGGATGAAGTTGGAAAGTACTAGGAAAAGCGTTGCTAACGAAGAAGATTATGGTTCCGTTTTCTAAGGGTCCTTAAATGAGAATTCGCTCTTATTTTTGTACAACAGTTACTGTATCACTTCAGTATTGCAGAACCTAACATAGGTAACTAGTGGGTGGGTATTATACGAGTACCTACAACCATGAAATTTATTGAGAATAATTACATAGACTCACTAATATTCCTACACTCTCCACTTGTATGATGTTCATTTGTGGAATTAGGTTCAGCCCCAGATCTCATCTGAATTTTCAGGACGATTGAAACACTTCATTTTTACCCTTCGGATTAGGCCAACATGAGCATTGTGTTTGCAGCCTCCGAATATATCTCTCAATAGTCGTCCCAACAAAACCTTGAAACTCACAGAATGAATGCGCTGGATGCATTTTCTGGTAGCAGTGATCGTAAAACCGTGACTGACCTTAGTTTTCTTTAATAGCCACAGTTCCCCCCCCCCCCCAGCCGCACAGGGCCTGCCCTATGGCTTTGGGGTATATTCCATTAATTTGTATTGTGATATAGTTATATGATTTGTAGTATATTATATAGTGTGTGTAGTGTATAGTATAATATTGCATAATATTATATATATTGTGTGGTATCTGTAATATATTACTTGATATAATTATTATATAATTTGTAATATTGTATAATTTGCATTGTATGGTGATGTTTATGTTTTGCTTCGGAATAAATTCCTCATTCATTCATTATTCAACTCTGTAGTTACCGTTCCGAACTAGTCGATTTGACTGAGTTCTTACTACAGCCACTGGTTGGACTTGGGTTACAGACATCTGGTCGTACTGAAATCAACTCAACCATTACACGGGCCATTTCGCCCAACCCTTTGTAATATCATTTTTTCGGTCATAAATTTAATGGCATATTGTTCTTCTCCCCCGAAAAACCGGCTCATGACTGACATTACCAGTCGATCTCGAGTAAAATAAGTCACGTAATAGACCACGTTTGTAATTTTGGACACTTCTCTATACTTGAACGTCCTGTTGAAACAGCTGACAACTAAATTTCAAAGGTACAGCATATTTCTATATTTATTGGGTACTTGACGAATCTGCTAGATCATTCGTCAAGTTCTTGGTTTCTTCAGTAGCAAGTAACTCGCATGAGTTTCTGCACTGCTGTGTCTATCCTGAAAGGCACTTTACCGTGTTTCCAAGCAGTAGGCTCCTCGTTTGTTTTAATTGAATAGTCATATGGTTGGGGAAAAGAGAAGAAGGCATTGGAGGGGACCATAGAAGCCAAAATTTTGCTTTCCAGCTCAGGGATATGTGAATCGCTACTTGAGCAGACACGTATGTTTAGGTACAAAAAATTTCAGGAAGCTGATTTTTTTGTATGTTAGGACATGAGTATTACATCTCTAGGAAAACTTTTTGGGAGCCAAAAAACCTCGAAATTTTCGGACTTGTTACAGTTTTTTCCTCATAACTTGTAAAAGGTTGGTTTTCTACGAAACCTTTATTAAATTAAATAGTATAAGCTACAATTTAAGACCAACCCCCGCACTGCAGGTCCAATAGATCCCGAGATATTGGACTTTGAAATACTCATCTAGCTTTAATTTGAGCATAAGCATTGTACCTTACTAGCCCTGCAGAGCTCGAGCGCGTCACCGAGGTCTCACCGTTCGTCCTCCAGCTACAAGTGTAGTGCAGTGATCATACTTCCCCTTGAATACTTTATGTTGTTATCATTTCAACTTGTGAATCCCTACAGAGCTGGGGATGGTCTTAAATTGTAGCTTATTAGAACTTTTCTTAGAAACCAAACTTTTACGAGGTTTTTTGGCTCTCAAGTTTTCCTAGGTATTTTGAAGCTAACAAACTTCGTGTAATAGTCCTAAAACATGTCCTAACAACATACCAAATACGCAGCTTCCTGCAATTTGTTTGTCTGTGATAGGTAACTGCTGTTATGTGGTATCAACACTGACCTGGAGTAAGGTCTACTGAATAGGGATAACCTACCCATAACACGAGGATAGAGCAATATCTAGTCAAAGGGGGCCCCCGTTGATACTACACTGTTTTATAAAAGAAGCTATTTCAGTCGCGTTATTACCAACTTCAGAAACAATGGTACTCAGATATACCATCGAATACGTAGCATTGCATTAAACGAGACAAGACGTTACTGACAAGAAATTACTTCATCAACCGTCGCTCCCATCATTAATTGCTCAGAGAGCTGATCCCGCTGGGATGTTATCGTTATGTCAGTCGAAGGCCCCAATAAGTTTACTTGCGGCATTGGTAGCAGTTGAAGGTAATTGGTGATGGACGCAGGAATAACTGTATCATCTGCGTAAGTGAAATAGTTCACGCGAATTCATAAAATTCCAACATGCATATCAACCATCCTTTCAGTATGTACGTCCGGTACACTTTAAATTGTTATAAAATTTATATATCTCATATATTTAATATCTCATTATCGAATCCCAATAAATCCAAATAAATGAGATGTAGAGATTATTCATATTAATTTATCAAATGTATCACTGAATGAAATTAATATGCCTGAGGGATGAACGCTGCAACTCTACGCTCAATGTACCTAGTCAGAAATATAGCCACACCGAATCACACAGCGCAGTTACAGCAGTTACCTACCACAGACAAACAAATTGCAGGAAGCTGCGTATTTGGTATGTTGTTAGGACATGTTATGAAGTAAGGTCTATGAATTGAACTTCAGTTTTTTCCACGTTAATCGAGAAAAAAAATTCAGTTTCTACTCGACATTTGATGTTGGTGTCGGTACCGCATATGACGTGAGGTCTGTGACTTTGTTGAGTATAAGAACATCAACTGGTACAATAATTAATTATGTTGATATGAAACAGATCCTTGATTGGAACATAATATGTTCCAATCAAGGATCTGTTTTAGGTATATAAATATTATTTCTCTATTATAACTTTATTGTTTATTGCAGTGGGAACCTGATGATATGCAAGCAGACTCAACATCCAACGGTATAATCCAGTTTATATTGGTTTTAAATTTATTTAAAAGAAAATTTCATATAATATTAACGTCCTTGTAATTGTGTCGTTTCAGATGATGACATGGACGTGGAGAACGGTAGAGATTCTATTTCAATTGAGTTTAGGCATTTCACTCCGATCTGTAAAGTGCCGAAAACCCCACCAAAACTATTGCCTAGTGAGTGTTAGGATTCTCGGAGCCATCACCACTAACAATTATAATATAATTATAACATATTATGTTATATGTGCTAACAGTTATATGTCATATCGCTCGCTGAGAATAGTACCTACCGTGACAACTCCAACAAATCGGGTATTGAGTTATCACTACATGTAAACAGATCTCGACGAGCTCTACGAGAAAATGGGATCGTTACATCCATATTTTCAATAGTCAACGCTAGGAGCAGCAGTTAGCGATTTTATAGGACATTTTCGGAACTCGAAATTTCAATGTTACTATTCTCAGGAGGCGTTATAATGGATACGATATCCGTCAAATTTTCCATTTTCCTAGAATATTTTCCCAAGCCATTCAACTTGGTCTGCTAGAACTCAAGAAGTTTCTTGAATATCCATCAAATTTTCCATTTTCCGAATATTCTAGAATTTTCCGAATTTTCTAGAACATCCATCAAATTTTCTATTTTCCGACGAAGATTTCCAAAAGCCAGTCAAGTTGGTTTGCTAGAATTCAAGAATTTTCCCTGCTCTGTTGCTCACATTCAAGAATAAATCGACACTTAAGATCCCACATGGGCTAACTCACTTTTCCCAACTTTAAAGGAGAGACAAAAAACGTGTGCCAAGTCTTGCTTTAGACTTTTCTGCAATTTCGTTCTACTGTTCTTGGGTCTCCATACGAATGTGTAATGAGATGAACTGAAGAACGAAATTGCAGAAAAGTCCAATGCAAGACTGGGCACACATTTTTGTCTCTCCTATAAAGTTGGGAAAAGTGAGTTAGCCCTTGAGTGACGAAATATTGCAAACTTTGTACTAGAATTATTTCAATGGTCACACTTGAGTTTAGATGATGGTCACACTTGAGTTTAGCGTAGGTATCTTTCAAGTTCACTCAGAAATTGTTTCGATAGTACATTGTTTCTCTCATATCCTCATCCCTATTGTGGTCTTCGTGACATCACGCTCCCACAGTCTGTACATTTATGAATCAGTTTGTTCCTCTCTCAAACGTGTTAAGTTGTATCGCTGACGTGTTACAATTTTGGCATGTTGTTCAATTTTTAGATGGACAAGTGAAGGATATGAAAATTCTCAAACCTAAAAATTTATCGAGGTCCTTGGATCGGAGGAGAGGAAATAAGAGTGGACTAAGCCTTCAAAACAAAGCCTCACTGAAGGTTTCATCCAACAACTTTCTCAGGTAGGTAACTCATTACTCCGTCATATGTTTGGTACGTAGTGAGGGAAGGGCTAACAAGAGTTATGAGGTTTACTATTATTAATAATCAGGTATAAAACGAACATTTAATTTCTCACCTTCACATCGTTACAACTTGTCACAACTAGTATTTTACGTGACTGTAATACTTGGTGTGATTTGCAAAACTTGATGTAAAAATGTCCTAATGATTTGATTTGTTTAACGTTTTATTTCTCTGTGAGTAGTTTTTTCCATACCCTTTCAAAACCGGGTGATATCTTTTGCCCTGCCCTATATACAGGGTGGAACCGGATAATTGTGTCATGCAAGTACGCTTCATCCAGTCCCCTTTGCTTTCTAATATCGTGTTTTCCAGCTCAGTAATGATAGACCAAAGGAAACATCTTATGTATTATTAAAACTGATTATACCACCGGAAATAGTATTAGATGAAGCAGTTTTTGTGAAATGTGACAGCCTCTAAGATCAATTTTGTCGTAGAGGCTAATTTTCAAAAATTCATGAAAATTCCTAATTCCTAAAAAATTAAAGATTGTATTGTAATAAAAGAGTCTGATTAGAGGTCAATAACTACGATAATGATCTAGGGAATTATTATAGGGAATTTAACGCTGAATCCGAAAATGAGGTAAAAAATGGAAATCAGTGACGCACAGGTTGAGAAAGAGTAATTTTATGACGTACGATCGGGTTCAGTCGAAAAAAACATTCAACGAATCTTAACTCTCGAATAGATAGATATAGGATACTCGTAAAGGAGGGGTTGTACTTCACTGCCCCCGTAAGGAAGAACGTCGTAAGTCCATTTTTCTCAGAAAACGGGGTTAAGTGAGATTTCTTCTGCCTTCCACCCACTTCAATTAATTCAAGCCCAACTTCTTCGATCGTGTCTCATACCGATTCCCTCAATTCATCGTCGACGCCCGTCTTGGCGATGGGGAATGAGCGCTTCTGACCCCACTCAGGAGGATGGTCATTGGAGGAACTACCATGATACTCCTAAGACATTTCGCAGTATTATTAGCCAAGAATAGCCACTTAGGACAGAACTGCAATTGTTGCTGCCTAAACTAGGCCAGAGTGCCCTAAGTGGAAAATATTAGGTTAAAACGTCCTAGTCGTATTATACGAGTACTACGCTAGATCGTCCCAAGTCCGACTTCAGCCCCAAGTAGGACGTTTTAACCTAATATTTTCTACATAGGAGACTTTCCTAGTTTAGACGGCAAAGTGGTGACAATGGACTTAGCACAAAGCGTTTTTTTCACTACTTTCCACTACGTATAGGACGTTCTAACCTAGCTCAAAAAACGCGTCTCGTCGAGCTCTACCAGGTTATGTCAAAAACTGAAAAAATGTACGTTCTTCCTTGCGGGGAAAGTATATTTTTGATGCAGATTAGCAGAAAAATTTTTTCGTCCCGTATCTGGTTCCACACTGTATGCACATTATTTACTTTTAGAAAATCTTGCAAGTTTGCTTGACTCCGTGGTTTGCCTTGACTATTGCTCTGGCCAGGCGTATTGGCGGGTGGCTCTGAGCGCGTTGTTGTTGCACATCTCGCTTAGCGCTCTGTCCCTAATATAAGAAAATGGCAACACTGATTGTCCATTGTTGCCCCCCCCCCTCCCTTTCTACCGCTACGCTCTGCTCAACTGGCGATAGCAAAGTTTGGCAACAGCGCGTCCTCAGCCACTCGCCAACACAGCTGGCCAGAGCAATAGATGAAGTCTCTGCACTGTCATCTCGGGGTGTTATAGGGCTCTCTTCATTCCCCTTCTGCATGAAATAACGTATTTTATTGTTTAATAACAACCCCTGACGCAGTAAACTTTTCATTGGACTATGTCCCTTTTCTCCTCAAACCCACATTCTTCCACTATGTTACTCACAGCTGATTCCGAACTTTGTACCTGACCACAGTATTCAAGCTCTGATGTCGGCCACTGGGCCAGCCGATACAACAACCAACGACGACCTCCTCCCAAACGCATGCACCTCTGACGACGCGGAAGACAAAATCTCCCCAGACATCATTAACGAGCAGCGCCGCATGGAAAAGCAGATCCTCCAAGAGAAGGCTGACTATTCTTTGGCTCTGAAACTGCAACGCCGCTGGGACCGCACGCCCGTAAAGCGTGCTCACCCGTACAGCCTCCGTTCAGCCAAAAAAACTAGGGAGGACTCCAGCTGAACTCCTCCATTGGTATCATTCGACGTTATAACTTTAATCAGAATATCATAATATTTTCTTCACCGTTTCTTTGGCCTCAGTGGCTGTAGCGTTGTTCTAAACAAAACAAAAATGTATACTAGAATTTTCAAACTAAGTGTCTTTATCCAACAGTTCTATGTGTTCTAAGGATTGAAAATGTTTAAATGATTAGATTTTCTTATTTGTGATCTGTTTAGTTTGTTAGTTTCTTTATTTCAAGTTTTCCGTTACATTACTTTAAGATGAGAGAAGAAGATTGGCTCACAAATACCTGTATATGGACAATCCCAGAGGTTATGGTGCATGGACTCGCAGACGTTTAGTTTGTGTTGGTAGCTCCCATTTTGATTTTTATAAATTGTTTAACATCGAGGGTGATCCCTGATTTTACAATATACCTAACTTACTCAATATAATAACTCATTTCTCGCCTTATAAATACAATCAAAGGCACTTTAATTCCTGCATGACTAACTAAGCGTTACAAGTTTCACCTAAGACAACATTTCTGCTAAAATTACTTAACATTCAATTTTTGGCTGAGATAGGCCAAGTTGTTTGAAATCTTGGTTGGGATAGGTATCGCTTTGTAATCTCATAAAATTATATAAAATTTAAAATACCCGTATAAATGAAAAGAGTGGGTACTTGAAATTCCTTTGATCAAAATAATGAATTAAAATGTCAATAATGCGATGTAAAATCATCATCCATTCAGCTGCTAAATCATTACCCAACATGACGACCTACCTCTAGATTCGATTTTAGATTAGATTATAAGCAGGGACTCAGGGCGAGTCCTATCCCCACCCGTAAATTTTATTACTAACACCAACAATGCGGAATTTGCGTCAATTGTCGATTTCGAATATCATCCTCCTGTTGTAACAGCCATAACTCAATTTGGCCAAAAAGTGAGTAATGTCAAGTTGCCACTTCACCCTCGATATATATTAAATATATTAATGATCAAATTATGTGATCAAATTTTGATCATTTCTGTTGGTTTGTTACCACTTCTCATATCGATACCATATTTGTGATTCTGCAAGAAAAACACTCGATTTAAGCACTGTTAGACATTTTCACGATTTCGGTTTCTTCTCTCATCACGTTGCGCGTAATCCATGTGGTCGGTCACGTTGTTAGTATTAAAGTATATATCTTCCCTCCTTGCAACGCTGGAAAACACGGGGTTATGGGGGAATTTACTTCGTCGTAAATCATAGTCGTCTCAATAATCTGTACCTGATATCGAAAAAAATCATATATTACATACATGGTAGCTCGAAATCGGTCGATCTAAATGTTCGTCGGTCACAAATATAAGTACATGTACCACAATTGTGGAAAAAGAGGGTGAATATAGTGAACATGAAGCTATTGCCGTAAGAATTGGTAGGTAGGTATGTCCAGAGCCAGTAGGAGTATCCTTGTTACGAGTGGTTCTCATTGGCCCGTAGACGGTACGAATTCAGGTCTATCAATTCTATCAAAATAGCCTGTTGTGTGTATTTTGGTTTCAGTAGCTTCATAATCTCTTGGTGAAAATCAAATCTCCATATTTCACAATACGTACCTGAAGGGCGGGTTGTGGGGATCAGGGGGAATTATAATATAGCTGTTTATTTAGTGTTGGTATGGTGATGCGGTTTAGGTTGTGTTTGGGGTTTTAGGATTGAATGTTATCCCTCAGGACTCTCCTTTTCAGCCTACGGCTCGTATGCAGAAGCTGCTTCTTTTGATCCTATCCTGTACTGTGTCTCTTCACAAGTCGTTGTGAAGGGTGTCATTTCTGACGAACCAAGGGGCGTTGCAGATGTGTCTCAGAATCTTGTTCTGCTGGACCTGAATTTTCTGTACTGATGTGCTGCAGGCTGAACCCCAAACTTCACACGCGTACGCCCAAACTGGTTCAATAAGCGACATGTATACCAGCTTATTGTGAAATAAATTGAATTGAAATCTCTATATTCATTTTCAAAGCTGTATCTATGACGGCAACCTGCTGTAGTGCGTTTGTGGCATCACAAAGTGGTGCGGCAGAGGGATGTTTAGTTCTCGGTCCAAAAATTTTAAAACTCGAATTTCCGAAAAGTTTTCATACTTGAATTCATCCTGAATTCACTACCATTTCTTCCTGAATTCATTCTTTTGAATTCTGAATGAATTCTTCTTTTCATCCTGAATTCACTACCAAAAGACACCAAAAATTATATGTAGGTACGCTACATATATAAATTATATGTACCTATATAGGTACATATATTTATATGTTTATGTATATGTCATTCAAGACCATAACTTTCGGCAGATTAAGATATTTCATTTCAACCTGCCTTAATTTGCCTTAAAACCTCACACAAGCAGGCGCGTGCAGCACTGGGTGCTATCACGACTTGTTCACTCATGTAGCGGCCATGTTTTGAGGTAAAGCAGGTAAAATTGTAAGGAAAAACTCTCACTGTCTATCTGAATTCTACATTTTGGTTCTTCAGTATTTTACAGCCAAAACAAAATTTATTTCCAGTGGTAAACTAGAAATGGTTCCTCAATAAACTGTAAAAATATCAACCATAATGACTAAACAAAATTAAATTTCGTTTTCGTTGGTAACGTAATTTTGTCAATGAGCATTGCGAATGTCAGAACTTGAACATTTCAATACTGAACACTATTATGACGTTATATCCACAGTGCGTTCGCATAATAATTAATAGGATTGGTCAAGAGTAATGGCAATTATTGCCATTACTCTTGACCAATCCTATCGCAGAAGGCATAACCGCAGCCCCACCAAATAGCCCATGTGAACCAAATTTTAAACGTATTTCAAGACCACACATTTTGTCGACCCTCGCTGGGCTGCCATGAGTGATCCGTGAATCTAACAAGTAAATGCTGGTTCAATATTTTAAATCGCTTTAAAACTTAGGGTTAATTATAGATTTACTGCATGTTTTCTCAAAGAAAATCACAGTTAATTGGGGTTGCCCTCTATTAATAGACGTACAACAAGGATTATTTTTTAAAACATTACTACGACGATTTTCCCGTGGTCGATATTTCGAAATGTTTTGTGATAAATACTGTAGACATGCGCTGAGGAAAATGATAAGACTTAGATGGAGTGCCATCGTTAATAGATTTTCGTTCATTATTGTTACTAGTTTTCGAGCGATATATGAAAAGGACTGACGTGGAAAAGGGTTTTCGGGTCGTGAACTGACTGGCAGTTTTAACATTTACGTTTTACCAGTTTTTCTGTTCACAGGGACTTCCAATACATATTGGGATATGAACAGTAAAAACGCTTTGTTATTGTGTATAACGTACTATATTGTAATTTGTTCCGTTGTCTGTGTTATTTTGTAGTTATGTCGTTTGTAATGACAAGAAACGAAGCATGAACCGTAGTTTCAACAATTTTAGGGAACAAATGACTTCCCTACTCCGTGCAAAAGTGCATAGCTCAAATTATGATGTTGGCGATTGTTAAACGACAAATTTATTTAGTGCATTCGATATCACATCAACATTGTTCATGTTATCATGTACGTAGTATCCCGTGTTGTTACTTGCGGCCGCTACTTTTCTACTGCAATCTACTAAGTTTCTTAACAGTTCTAAACAGTTACTGTTTCAACTACTTTTCGAATTGTCACGAGGCGGAAGTACAAGTCACGGCTGACGTAGGGGTTCATTTGACTTCTTCAGGCCCCGGATTGAACCCGAATTGGCGGTACTAAACAAGCCGAAGCGTATAACATACCGAAACGTATAAATCGAATAGCACAAATGCTTCTTCTTAAACATATCTTAGAAACAGGCCAAGAAAAACGTCATAAACATTAAGAAAGTCGCACAAGAAAGAAAAGTTTGATGATATTACTTGACCGTTGGTCGAATTAAAATGTTTCAGTCAATTCTTCCCTCAATTTTGGTCGTTAACATTGAAAAAAAAAAAAAAAAAAAACACGCGGAATTTCTCGTGTAAGAAGAGTAAGATTCTTCTTGCGTTACCAGTCATTGCTTTTACGCTGTTCTACGTAGTTGGAAAATAAAACTTTCGTGTTGGAATTGACGAAATAATAATGATTTACCCTTCGATAACTATGTGTATACTCTAAGTAAATGTATAAATGATTTTTATGGCTTAAGACTGTTACTTTACTATTATATTTTGTTGTTCAATATTTCTGCAGTGTTTGTTTCTCTCAACTACCCGTGTCGTGAGGTGGATTGCCACTTCAGTCTCCAGATTCTGCCTCAGAGATGGGTGTATTCATATTCATAAATCATAAAAAATTAATATAGAATATGAATACGAATAAAGCCATAATCACATCTTTTTGTGAATTTTCCAAAAATTCACTTTCATTTGTGAATTTTACTCAAATTCAAAGTATTTTTTGCGGATGTCACTCAAAGTTTCCCATTTTACCAAGAATTTAACTTAAATTCAAGTTTTCCACAAAAATTCACATTTTTTTGTGTGAATTTTATAAAAACTTTTGCCATTTATGGATGAATTACACTAACCTTTCTCCTTTTTACTGTAAATTTTAATGTTCAAACCAAATACAGTGGATTCGCTGTAAGCACAATTCATGTAAGAAATTGGCATTTAATCTCAAATTTATAGTAAGAAGGAAAATTTGTCCATAAATTCATAAATCAATTATGAATCATCCATTTATGGCAAAATGTTTTATACAATTCACACAAAGATGTGAATTGTGGAAAAATGCACACAAAAAATGTGAATATTAGTAGAATTTATTTAAAAACCACTCGAATTTCAGTAAAAGTCATTGTAAAAAAGATGAAACACCTCCCTCCCCCTCCCTTTCGCATCTCGTCACCTCATCAACCACCCACATCTGCCCGCTTTCCTCTCTCTCACCCACTTCCACATTCAACCACAACTTAAATTTGAGCAGTTGTGGCGATGGGTGGAGAGGGAGAGCATAAGGGAGACTACTCGCTCCTCCCCCTCGTCAAACACCTCCCCCCTCCCTTTCGCATCTCGTCACCTCATCAAAACCCACATCTGCCCGCTTTCCTCTCTCTCACCCACTTCCACATTCAACCACAACTTAAATTTGAGCAGTTGTGGCGATGGGTGGAGAGGGAGAGCATAAGGGAGACTACTCGCTCCTCCCCCTCGTCAAACACCTCCCCCCTCCCTTTCGCATCTCGTCACCTCATCAACCACCCACATCTGCCCGCTTTCCTCTCTCTCACCCACTTCCACACTCAACCACAACTTAGATTTGAGCAGTTGTGGCGATGGGTGGAGAGGGAGAGCATAAGGGAGACTACTCGCTCCTCCCCCTCGTCAAACACCTCCCCCCTCCCTTTCGCATCTCGTCACCTCATCAACCACCCACATCTGCCCGCTTTCCTCTCTCTCACCCACTTCCACACTCAACCACAACTTAGATTTGAGCAGTTGTGGCGATGGGTGGAGAGGGAGAGCATAAGGGAGACTACTCGCTCCTCCCCCTCGTCAAACACCTCCCCCCTCCCTTTCGCATCTCGTCACCTCATCAACCACCCACATCTGCCCGCTTTCCTCTCTCTCACCCACTTCCACACTCAACCACAACTTAGATTTGAGCAGTTGTGGCGATGGGTGGAGAGGGAGAGCATAAGGGAGACTACTCCCTCCTCCCCCTCGTCAAACACCTCCCCCCTCCCTTTCGCATCTCGTCACCTTATCAACCACCCACATCTGCCCGCTTTCCTCTCTCTCACCCACTTCCACATTCAACCACACTTCCCCCCCCCCCCCTTCTCGCATCTCATCACCTCATCAACCACCCACATCTGCCCGTATTCGTCTTTCTCACCCACTTCCACATTCACATTCACTCACAATTTATATTGAAGCAGTTGTGGCGAGGTTGTGGGTGGAGAGGGAGAGACTGTTTGACTGTTTATTTTGTTAACCTGCACAGAAATTAGGGCCACAAGTCCCTCTCTACCACTCTGGCAGGAAACGTGATCACACAAATACAAAGAAATCAACTTTCTTATAACTAAATGCTTGCATACGAGTCTGCAACACATTGGGACATTTTATGTCAATATTAATAATATCCAATCTTAATAAACCGTTCAGTAAGAAATTACCTCAAGCAATTGATCACAAAACAAGCGGCAGTGTTCACTATATTTATTTATAACATAAAAATATATATTAGTCTGACATAAATACCAAGAACAAAATTTGTGTCCTCCAAAAGCGTTACCTACATTTTACGATAATTTTCACTTACAACCAGCCGTTGTAACTTCTGTAGTTTACATCGGACAAAAATCGATCGAAAGCTCTCGAATTATAACGCATTTCTTGCGTATTAAATAGGTAACGCTTATGGAGGACACTTTTTGGTTTATTATCTTCGATAATGAACCATTGGAATCGCCCAAAGAAAAAATTGTTTCAACTCCATGTCAAAATTTGTTGGTTTAGGTACGTTTCAAGATACGAAGATTAAGAAAATCTAATTAAAAAAAAAAAAAATCCGTCCGTCCGCCGTACGCGGCACTATGCCCAGTTAGCTTTGAGCTAAAATTTTTGTAACGGGGTTCGACCAACCCCACAATGATCCTCGAAACTTTTCATAACCCTAGGTCAAGGGGAAGGGGTTCAAAACGAATTTTGAAAATTTCATATCTCGAAAAATTCATATGGAACGGTGTAGTTTTTAGTTCACATTTACTTAGAGTTTATTGTTTAGAATTTTTTGAGACCATCCGGAGCTTCACAATGATGGCTCAAAGGTTGAGCCGATATGAGTCGTCCAGTTCCAAAAGCCTCCATGTCCTCACTACCCAATTTTGAGATAGGTAATCGAGAAAAAATGTTATGATATTTCAGAATGGAGTTTTTTAGCCAATTTTTTTTTTCTTCATAAAATTACTTTTTATTTAGGATATATGTTGAAAATCCCTGATGTATACTTTTTTTTTTAAATCCAGTTGAAAAATTGGACGTACCTAGTGGGTTTTGGAATTGTACGGTGGACATAGTGGGTTTTGGAGCAGTATACTTCGGACAAAGTGGGGCTTGAAAACAAATCACACCCTTTCGATAATGCAGCTTTGACACATTTTGACATTTTATGTCTTTACTCTGGCACATAACTCGAAAAACGTTACACAAAAGCGTTCCACGAAATCGTCACGAAAATTTCTGATGATTTTCGCTTACAACCGATTCGTTGCTACGGAACTTTATCTTCGCCAGTTATCATCGTACAAAAATCGTTCACCACTCGTTGGATAGCTCTCGATTTACCTAACCATATTACGTTAACCACTGCGGAGTGCGTGGCCGACAAGCTGCGGTATGAGCGTGATTGTTTAAATAATTGTTTACACACGGGTGATCATTCTCAATAATTTATATTGTCAAGACGAATGCAAGCTTCATAATTTATGATGAACCCTACAATTAAGTATAACAACTACGCTACTGGGGTAGGTGATGTAGCATTGTTCGAAGGTTCTTGAATCACTTCTTTAAAGACATAAAATGTCCCAATGTGTTGCAGACTCGTATGCAAGCATTTAATTCTCGACTGTATCAACAACAGGATGGAGTTGACATTCTTTTGACATTTTCATGTCTTTGCTTTGGCACATAAACTGAAACGGGAAAAATTTGTTTCCTTGATTCACCCTTTCCCTCAGATCACGTCAGAACACAAGCGACAGGCGGACCACTACGTCAGACGCACCTATGACGCACGAGCGTATGACGTCAGACGGCTGGCAGAAGGCCAACTAGTACGTCAGAGCCTATGACGTCAGAGGGCTGGCTGGCTAGGTGATCGGTTCCTATCGATTTACGGTACCTATTTGAGACGGTTATTGATTATTTCTGACTGGTTTGGCGAATGTTTGTTAAATAAAAACACCTCAACTGGTTCAAATTCCTGAAATCACGTATTCATTATTATCCTTTCGTTTGTAACCAACAGTTGGTCCTGTGTTATGATCTGATTAGCAGACATAGGTACCTAGATGATTTTGGTTCTAATCTTTACTTATACACGTATAGTTTGTCAGGTGATCTTCCGTATCTCGGAGGAAGCCGGAGCTTCTTTGTAATCATCGATGTTCACAATGGTGGAGGGAGGAAGGAGGAGAGAGGAGGGAGAAGACAGAAGGGAGGAGGCAGAAGGGAGGAGGGAGTAGAAGAAGGTGAGGAGGAAGGTGGGCGGGGGGAAGATGAGAAGGGTGAGGGGGAAGTAGGGAGGAGGTTGGACACCTCAGTATTAAGAGGATAACGAGATCTCAAGCCCATAACGAATTCTCAAGCCTGTAACGAATTTTCAAGCCTATAACGATCTCTCGAGCTGAAGCAGATAACGTGAGAGGGGGGGGGGGGGGGTGTCTTTTGGGTTACTACAAAGCAGTGAATATTGGCGGTCACGGAAGAAGGAAATCTCCCTTCTTCCATGATTGGCGGTATAGAGGAAATCCTTACGGCCAATGAATAGGCGGAAGGTCTTAGTAATAATGTATCATATTATTCATTGTCTGTCGTGGGGAGGGGGACCACCTCCTCCAGCCACTGTCCAACCTCCTTCATCCTTCAACAGTTATCGAGTTAATTAATAACAATTAATGCGGGGGCGGGGGTACCTGAGGGGAGTACTTTAAATAATAATAATCAATATATCATTTAGTGATCTAGACAGAAGGGTATCTGTACATAGAAGATAATAAACCGTTGTGTCAAGAATTTGCAGAGTTTTTAAATTCGATTTTTGGAATTTACGTAGGTATCTTGTAACGGAAAACCTCAAATTTTGAATGTTGACGATTCCAATGGTTCGTTATTGAAGATAAACCAAATCTGACGGTCTCACAGCAACACCCCATATCATCATTTTTATTGTAGGTACACACTTTTAAGTAAAGAAGAATAGGCACACATTACACATAGGTATTGCAGATTTTTCAAATAAAGTACCTGAATACAATATTTCCAAGTAAGTATAGGTACTAGCAAAAAAATGGTAAAATGAAAAAACCAGCGTGATGACAGTTCTTTACGAATATATCAAGCTTTAAGAAGGTTTTTATTTTTAGAGACTTCATTTAAATTTTTCAGCGATTTTTAATAGGTATCTCATCAGCATGGTCCTGAAAGTCTGTGACTTGCCCTTCTTCGTCTACTATAACCACTTCGCCGTCTGTCAGGTCATCATCACCTTGAGAATCTTCATCTTGAACATGAGAAGGTTCCTCTTCCGTAATCGAATTATTTGCCGGTTCAAGGATTAAGGTTTTTTTGTAATATTCGAGCTTTTCATCATCAACCCAATTATCTCCAAAATGTTTTTTTTTTTTTAAATAGATCTTTGACGTCTTGCAGTTATTTTTTTCATTGACAGGTTTACCCTTGGGAATGGTATCTCGTCTTCAAATGTGAGTACTCATTTATATAGAATCCTCTCTTAGTATCAATACCAAGGTTTTTGGTCAGTGTTTTCCCTCTTTTCAATATTGATTTTCCTGCGCCAATGTCGGATCGATAAGCAGGCTCTCCCCTTACCAAGGGGATTTTGTTCTTCCCGGACAAATTAACAATAATTCTTTTGCACTCATTGAATTTGAAGTGCCAAACAGTAGTTTTTTTGAAAAAAATCAGCAGCCTTCTTTTTGAAATCATCAACTACGCAATCGTCTCCCAATTTGGACACTGAAGCTTGCCTTGAAATCACCTCTACGTATTCTTCAGGTGTAATGAATTCACTCTTCTTTATAAATTCTCTTTCAAGTACAAGATTACTAAGGTCCGAAAAAACTAATAAAAACCCGAAAGAAAAGAACACTGAAGAGAACTGTGGACATAGTGGGTTTTGGAAAGCAACACGACTCTTCAGGGTCATTTTGGGAGGGATATAGTGGGTTTAGAAAGAAAAATCTTAACCATTCGATTCGTCACCTGCGATTTAGTGAAAATCGATAGTTATCACGAATTTTTCGAAAATTAGACAAAGTGGCTTTTGGAACTGGACGACTCATATGAACCTGTCAACACGATCGTGAATCTAACGGTTGAAATACAGGTCAATGTTCATACTAATGAGCTGTTTGGAACATCATAATATGATGGTTTTAGTGATGTCAAGTTTTTTGTTCTGAGGTACGTTTCGTGCTACGGAAATGAAGGCAATTTCGAATGTTTGTTGGTAGGTACTTCTTTTATAGAAAAATTATTGCTGACATAGTATTAAAAACCCCTGAATTATATCGGTACATTTTATTTGTAATTAATTCATCATCTCTATCATTCAGGTTCAGCACAAAGGAACCCAGTCGATTCCAATTGCCGTATTTGGTAATACAGTTAACGTACAGTATTTTGGTTTATTATCTTGGATAATGAACCACTGGAATCGACCAAAGAAAAGTTTTAGCCCCCCTCAAAAGTTTCAAGATATTTTACGATTCGGATTCAGAAAATCCGTCCGTACGCCGTCCGCGGCACTTTGCCCAGTTAGCGTTGTGCTAAAATTACGAAATTTGGTTTACGGGTACACCCCCCCCCCCACCACCACCCTTCAAGCTGGGGGTTCTAGATTTTACGATTAATATCTTCGGACTCAAGTGAAATTTGTTGACGAGGAGATAATATACATTCAAAATCTGCGTACTTTAAATAGTAATAATCAATCTACCATTTAGTGATCTAGACAGAAGGGTGATCTGATCTGCACATAGAAGATAATAAATCGTTGTGTCAAGAATTTGCGATAAAACCGGGTTGTAGCGCTCTGTGGAAAATATTCAAGATTACGTTGGATTCGTAATGTGCGTTGAACGGCGGTGGGAGTGGTGAGAAGGGGGGGGGGGGGGGACTCGTGAAGGCCTCTTTCTACCCCACTTCTGCGTCCACCCACACCTGCCCGCTTTCCTCTTTCTTAAAGTAGAGTTTTAGATTACGCAAGGAAGTGAAAAGTAATTAGAAGAGACAGCAATTAGAGAACTAGAACGATTTTAATCAACACGATCACATGACATCACAAACAACACAAGTAGAGATACTAGCAGATAGGGAGCTTCAATAATCGCCCAACAGAGCGCTACAAAACAAAATTTGATGTTACAATAGCCCATATCCTAATACTCCCCCTTAACATCAAAATTTAAATCACAAAAACAGTGAAACAATTTTAAGCCAAACCAAGACTCTGACAACAGAATTGGTGCTTTGGCGCTGGTAAACCTTTAGTACAGATGTCCACACACATCTCACCAGTAGACTGATATTTCAGTAAAATTTCTTTACTTTCTACCAACTCTCGAACAAAATGATATTTCACGTCAATATGCTTGGTTCGTCGAGAAAACTCGGGATTAGAAGCAATCTTTTGTGCACTCTGACTATCGTTATAAACAACAATTCCGTGTCTTGGAACGCATACTTTAAAACCTTTCAACAAGTCAGACAAAAAATCCTTCACATACAGACACTCCTTAGATACTTCACAAATTGCAATATATTCACTATGAGCGGAGCTCAGAGCAACGCTGGGTTGTTTCCTACTTTCCCATGAGAATAAGCAATTTCCAAACTTTACAGCGAATCCGGAATAAGAACGTCTATCCAACTCATCATTCGCCCAATCAGCATCAGCAAAACCGGTTACATCAACATTCTGGGTTTTGTTGAAAACAAGACCCATGGTCCTAGTGCCACTCAGATAGCGCAAGATACGTTTAGCAGCAATCCAGCTATCTCGAGTGGGATTTTTATTAAATTGGCTGAGGAAATGAACGGAATAGGAGATATCAGGGCGCGTACCTACACTCAAGTACATAAGGGATCCAATAAGTTGCTGAAAGGGCACGTCAACTGACTCCCCCTCAAGACAAAGTTTCTTGTTCGGGTCCATAGGGGTTTTCACAGGATTAGCATCAGCCATATTAAATTTTTCAAGCAATTTATTAATATAACCTGTCTGGTGTATTTTCAGTTCACCCTTCTCTCTATTCCTCTCAATTTTCCAACCCAACAAATTTTTGACACTACCTAAATCTTTGATGACAAAATATTTGTTCATTTCAGCTTTCACAAAATTTGCCTCAGAAACATCATTGTAGAACAAAACAAAATCATCTACATAAAGGGCTATTATCGTTATTTTTTCGCCAGAGATCTTTGAAAATACACAAGGTTCCAATTTACAAGCTGTAAATCCCAATTTTATCAAAACCTCTTTTGCTTTAAAAAACCATAAACGTGCACTTTGCTTAAGGCCATAAATTCCCTTTTTTAACTTGCAGACCTTATTTGTAAGGTCGCCTGCACCCTCTAGACCTTCAGGCAGTTTCATGAAAATAGTTTCTGAAATTTCACCATTCAAGTAGGCGGTTTCAGCATCAAGATGGTCACATTCCAAATTAAGGTTAACTGCCAGACTAAACAAAAGTCTCAAAGTACTAAACTTTACAACAGGCGAAAAAGTTTCAGTGAAGTCCACACCGTAAGTTTGTGTGAAACCTCTTGCAACCAAGCGAGCACGGTATTTGGCAATTTTACCATCAGAATCTCGCTTAACTTTGAACACCCATTTGCTATCAACTATTTTCTGGTTACGAGGACAATCAACCAATTCCCAGGTTTGATTCTTTCTCATACAATCAAGTTCAGTCTTCATGGCCTTTCGCCATTCATTAGCATGAATACTTTGCAAAGCTTCCCTTACTGAAATTGGTTCATTTTCCTCTCCAGTTTTAACATGAAAGCTCGTTTCATAATCAGAAAAAATTCTAGGTCTCCTATTTCGTAAAGGATATCTACGATTCTCACTGTTAGACTCACCAGACGGATTAACATTACCAATTTCCTCAGAGGCATCCGATGTGCTTGGAACACTGCTATCATTGGGGTCAGATGTTTCTTCCTCGTACATACTGAAAGTGGGGTCGTCCCGGCTGGCTCCATCTTCTTCAGAAGTAGTCATTGGCGTCGCGTCGTCATTCTCATCAGTCTCGGAGTCACCAGAATTGCTAGTAGGACTATCTAGCTCTTGGAATCCTTCTAAACTTTCATCATCTTCAAGGGTCAGGTTGACGATCGTGGAAGTTGGCGCTGCTTTGCTGGCATTTCCCTCAACTAACGTTGAAGCATTCCTGTTGGCTAGCTGAGTGATTCTTTCCAAGGCTTCGTGTTCACAAAACACAACATCCCGAGCGATCTTGATTGAGCCACTCTCAGGGTCATACAGTCGATAAGCCTTGCTGTTCTCACTGTATCCAACAAAAATAAAGCGTTCAGCTTTTGGATCCAGCTTTCTCCTTTTGGCGTCAGGGACATGCGCATAAGCGTCGCAGCCAAAAATACGCAAGTGGGAAAGATCGACTTTCTTCCCAGACCACAACTCCAGTGGTGTTGCATTTTCCAACTTTCTTGTCGGAGCACGGTTTATAAGGTACACAGCTGTACTGGCACCTTCCGCCCAAAGCTTCAAATCGGCATTAGCATGATGCAGCATAGAGCGAAGGCATTCGGTGATTTTTCTGTTCCACCTTTCACTTAATCCGTTTTGTTCGGGAACATAAGCGACGGAAAGTTCGTGTTTGATTCCTTGGTTTGTCAGATACTTCTCAAATTCTGAGTTGGTATACTCACCACCTCTATCTGATCTCAAGATCTTGATAGAGCGCTCACATTCCTTTTCGACACGAGCCTTGAAGTCCTTGAACTTCTCAGGAACTTCACTTTTATTTCTCAAGAAATAAATGAATACCATTCGACTATGGTCATCAATAAATGTACAAAAGTATCTGTATCCACTGACTGACTCGACTTGAAAAGGTCCACAAACGTCAGAATGGATCAAATCAAGCTTGTTTGAAGCTCTTCCCTTGTCCTTATCAATCCTGAATGGGAGCTTCGATTGCTTACCTGTCACACATGAAATGCATTTGCGGTCATCAACACCAGTGAAATCGAAACCGGTGGCCAAATTCCGCAACTTGTTCATATATTGACGATTTAGATGTCCCAGCCTGAGGTGCCATAGACGAACCTCCTCCGTTCTGCAAACGAAAACGCGACCCCCGGATGTCTCACCGCGATCTCTCGCAACAACTTCATGTTTTGAAACATTCAGGCTGTAGAGTCCGTTGACAACATCAGCTGATGCAATCTTCTCCCCTTTCACTACTGCATTTTCGAGTATAGAGCATTTCTTCTTATCGAAGACGACGGTATATCCCTTCCTTGCCAAAGAGCTCACTGACAACAGGTTCGCTGACAGTCCGGGGACACCAACCACATCTGTGATCGTAAAGTTCCCCTCACGTAGTGAAACGGGTAAATTTCCACTTCCAGAACTAGTCAGTGTTTCCCCATTCGCTACAGTTATCGAAATTCCGTTGTCTTTACTGCTGAAATTCGACAATTCCACTGTATCTGAACACATATGACGGCTAGCAGCCGAATCAATATACCAACTGGACTTATGGTAATTACCATTTGCAGTACCGAAAGCAGAATATAGGGCTTTATTTTTAAATTCTTTACCTTTCGATTCCAGTTTCAAATTTGGACAGGCATTTTTGAAATGTCCCGGCTTTTTGCAGTGCCAGCATTCAGGGGGTTTCTTCTTCTTGTGCCGAGTCATGAGTGCCGACTCATCACGAACTACTTGACGTTGCTTATTTTCATTCCAATCGTCCCCGTTCTGAAGTAACTTATTTTTCACGTAGTCACTGGTGATTTCGATGTCGATGTTTTCTAACGCCATCACCATTGGACGATAGGATTTTGTTAGTCCTTTCAACAAAATCACACCTATAAACTCATCATCAACTGGCTTTCCCAAACTCGACAACTGGCATGAAATATCCATTACGGAATTTATGTACTCATCCATTGTAGGGAAATCTGCCAGTCTCACTGAGAAAAGTTTCTGCAATAGGATCAACCTCCTATTTAGTCCTTTGTCTTCGAAAGCCTTTGCCAGTGCATTCCAAGCCTCTTTTGCCGTCGTACACTGCACTACGTACGGAAAACAGCACTTCTCAACCATCAGGTTGATTTTGCACAAAGCCTTCTCATCTCTTCGTGCTTTCACGTCTGCTTCAGTTTGGTCACCATCGGGGTATCCGTTAACTGCATTCCACAAATTGTCATGACGAAGACAATTCAACATTTGGAACCTCCAGTCTAAATAATTGGCTCTTCCCCTCAGCTTTTCAAACGTCGGAAACGATGATCCTTTTTCAGCCATCGCACACTAGGTTAGGAGACACACGCGGCTTAACCTCACGATCACTTTATCCGAAAATATCAGGAAAATCACTCTACCCCGACACGAAATACTGGGCCCATAACCTAAAGTAGAGTTTTAGATTACGCAAGGAAGTGAAAAGTAATTAGAAGAGACAGCAATTAGAGAACTAGAACGATTTTAATCAACACGATCACATGACATCACAAACAACACAAGTAGAGATACTAGCAGAT
Organism: Stenodema calcarata; assembly: GCA_963920205.1. NCBI lineage: Eukaryota > Metazoa > Arthropoda > Insecta > Hemiptera > Miridae > Stenodema > Stenodema calcarata. The sequence goes on along the minus strand of OY986056.1, from coordinate 2,898,401 downwards.
AGGGAGCTTCAATAATCGCCCAACAGAGCGCTACAAAACAAAATTTGATGTTACAATAGCCCATATCCTAATATTTCTCACCCAATTTCACATTCACCCACAATTTAAATTCAAACGGATGTTGCGAGGGGTGAGGAGAGAGGGGGAGCGTATGATTAAGAGACAACCCCCGCCTCCCCCTCATCAACCACCCACACCTGCCCGCCTTCCTCTTTCTCACCCACCCCCACATTCACCCACAATTTAAATTCAAACGGATGATGCGAGGGGGGAGGAGAGAGGGAGAGCGTATGATTAAGAGACAACCCCCGCCTCCCCCTCATCAACCACCCACACCCGCCCGCCTTCCTCTTTCTCACCCAATTTCACATTCACCCACAATTTAAACGGATGTTGCGAGGGGGGAGGAGAGAGGGAGAGCGTATGATTAAGAGACAACCTCCGCCACCCCCTCATCGACCACCCACACCCGCCCGCCTTCCTCTTTCTCACCCACTCACAATTCCAATGTCGACAGACCTTAATAACACACATTTATGCCCCCCCCCCCATCTCACCTACGATGTCAATTCATTTATCCATTGATAAATAATATTCAATAATCATTTGATCTATAGATTAGGTAACTAATCATTTTCATTTACATTATTCACTAGTGGCTAGTGACAAGCCCACAATGTGGTCCTCGACGATGTCCTTCACAGCTGCGTATTGCGCAAAATGAATATTTCACTCATAATTTATAACAATAATTTATAGGACATGCCTGAGCGAGTTACGCCTATTTAAACCATTCGTTCGCCCATTCCTCCAATCCCGGATATTGTATGCAGATCAGTGAATGAATGAATGAATGAAAAACATGTTTATTGACATAATAAGTTCAGTAATAAATTAACATGAAACGCTTTGGTCTACAAGACCATCAGCGGGAGTTCTGTCTCACAGTACTGGTAAGGAGATCAATAACCAAACTACCAATAGTAGAAGGGGAGTACAAGATGTAAGAAATGAAGAACCACAAAATAAATGATGATGTAAATACAAATAAGCACATAATTATGACTAGGAATATAAATATACAAATAGAACATTGGTATGCGGGGGAACCAAGGGTTTAAATCAAATTAGGCTCAATTAGTTTGAATCAATAAACATAATGCCAATAACAAGAACATATTAAGAACATAATAATAATGAACATAATGCCAATAACAAGAAGGATCTGCTTAAGCGTTATAGTTGAATTCTGATATAAGAAATTCTCTATACCTCCAGGCCTCCCTAAAATAAAAAACATAATGCCGTCCAATCCCGGCCGTCAAGGATCGCCAACAACTCCCCCCTGCTCAGCGTAGCTCTACCAAAACTTCTGAGTCGTGCATAGCTGATCATTGTATGCAGATCAGTGTGATGTACACAGAAAGATGGTCTGTACAAAGAAGATAATAAACCGTTGTGTCAAGAATTTGCAGAGTTTTTATTTTAATGTACCAAAGCAAAGACATAAAATGTCAATAGGAAAATTTGAGTAACATACAGACCAAATAAAGTGAATTGTAGTAAAATTGATGTAAAAAATTGGCATGTATCAAATTTACAGTAAAAAGGAGAAAACTTAGTGTAATTCAGCCATAAATGGCAAAGGTTTTTATAAAATTAAAAAAAAAAAAAAGGAATTGTGGAAAATGTACAAAAAAAGTACTTACATCTTTGTGGAAAAACTTGAATTTAAGTAAAATTCTTGGTAAAATAGGAAAAATTGAGTGACATCCACATAAAATACTCTAAGTTTTAGTAAAATTCACAAAAAGAGGTGATTATGGCTTTATACGTATTCATATTGCCGTTTAAGCGGCAACATGACTTATCTCACTTTTAGCTATATAGGTATATAGGCAGTTATTTGTCACCTGTAAAGTAGCAAAAAGTGAGATAAGGATATAGGATAATATTATTATATAATATAGGATAATATCATTATCTATCCTGGAGTATAATTTGATTTGATTGCCTAATAATTTGATAATCACCCTTACCATGTTCTTCTGCTTCTCCTTCTTCAGTTAGGCAAGGCCTGTCCACTTTCTCCACAATTGACTTGAACATTTGCACAGAGCCTAGTTCCAACTTCATACAGTGCCTCTTATAAAATTATCTAAACCAAAAAAAGTTTAGAAATAAAAACAGAAATTTTAGGCTAATTTTGGCCACTTTGACAAGTCTACAGCCCTTCTTTATGACACGACCCAGTGCCATTTGAAAGATTTTACCCATTATCTCAACCCAAGAAAATTTTAGGAACAAAACACTTGTGCTGATTTTGGCCACTTTGACGGGCCCACAGCCTGGGTAGGTAACTGGACCAATCGATCCATATAAAAAGCTGATTCGTTAGTTTTTATCCTCCTAAAAGAGTTGCTGCATCAACTGATCAATAGTTCAGCAGTCGTTCAGTTCGCAAAACATTTGACATAATTACAGCCGCCCGTTCGACCTCGCAGGTGCCGAATCTCAACGGAGTTGTCAAACAACGGAATCGTACACTAGACATTAGAAATGTTGAGAACTACAATACATACCAATGGTTATAAGGATGCAGTAAGACCTATTAAGAGATTTGACTCAATAGGGTTGAAAAATGAATTAACCATCCTATACGAAGATGCGGAGTTTGGCGGTAAGGAAGTTCATGAAGTTGCGTATCTCGCAGAAATGCCACGGGTTTTACCTGAAGTTGTTTGATTAGCGAAACTCATTTTGACATTCAACGCACCACTGAAGTATGTAGAGCGCTCATTTTCAGCTATGAAACGCATTAAAACATATTTGAATCAGAAAGGCATCATCATGTCCATTTCTTTTTTTTATTTATTAAAGTTGTCACTTGGTGGTTTACAGCAGAAAAGAAACACGTCCACACATTAAGCATGGCGACCCCCTAATATTCTATTTACCGTAGAGAGGGAACAAGTCCTAGTCGTACCGGTCGATCGAGACCCAGCTAATTTTACAACTCCTGCTGACCATTCATTGATTCGGGAAATTCACCACTCTCATAATCGATGACTGGTGGCCATACACCGTACCTGGGAAGAGGCTTTTTATTAGCAGAATGACGAAGGCGGACCATCCCGCTAAACCACTAACGAATCCCTGATGAGGCAACACAATGTTGTGAAACACGTTGGATAAAAAAGAAGAGAAGACGAACCAAAACTACTTCAACCCTCGACCTACAGTGTATATAATTTTAGATGAGTATGTTCCATGTGTTTTCCATTTTTGTTTACTTGCTATTTCCTCCTACTTTTACAGAATAGCCAGTTCGCCACGGTAGTGGCGGACTGGAGGGACTTGACTGCAGTCGCCTCCCCGTGGGCAAGTCCTGGATACTGGCTGTTAGCAAGGGAATTTTATGAATTACCTACATCTAACAAATAATTTTAGAAAATGAATAACATCATAAAATTCCTTTGAACAAACAGCTTGCTAAGAACTGCTTCAACTTTTCACTTTTAGGGCGAGAGAGTAAGGGAATGTGTGTGGTACTACCCTCATGTCCAGAGCCACGCTACGCTCCTTAACAAAGACCAGTGATGAGGTGTTGAGACGGGTTAAGGATAAACCAGTATTTGAAAAAAAGGGAACTTGTTGCAAGATTTTATTACAACATAATAATAAAATGGGCTCACTTGCCCTTCTTAGCTTTGATCTTTCTTAGATAAAACTCGAGTTCTTTTCCTTCAAGGATGTAACCATCAGCACGTCCACACTGTCCTGGTCTGCTGGAGAGGCAGGCTGCAACGAAAATAAGAAGGTGTGAGATACATCAAGTTTTGAACAGAATAGAAAGAAATGTGATTGTCAGAAATAGTACTCATATTCATCAATGAAATAATTTGGAGGTTGGCTGTGACACAGAATAGGTAAACGGTAGATGGTCTAATATTAGCACCGCGAGAGACAAATGAACTCATTCCACTCACCGATAACTCGGCCAGTCTGGAATTGTTCTTCAAGAGCCGGCTCGACTTTGGCAAACCGCTGTCTTTCCTTGTATTTGAGTTCCGCTTTCTTCGATCTCTTCTTGTAGAGAACTGCTTCTTCGGCTTCAGTCTACAAAAGATGAATCGATTAATGTTACCTTTCGCAAAGTGGGCGATGAAACGATGTCACGATAGCAGGTTTTCATCAGAATACATCTCATATCACAATGGTTATCTCCCAAAAACTGAGAGTGACCATCAAATGACACGCATGAATCAATGTTATCATCACACTAGGTTATAATCAGAATGCCTCAAGGAATGAATCTATGTATATAGATTCCCTACACTGTAGAAGAGTCAACAACGGGCGATAGTACTAGACGTTTCTATGGTTTTTTCATCAGATAAACAGGAGATATCATGGTGAAATCGTCTCCCAAGAACTGAGAGCGACCATCAAATGACACGCATGAATCAAGATATCATCACGTGAAAATGCCACTTACTTCTACGAAATTCCCACGCAGAAAAAAGTCATCAAAAAGTCATAACTTCGATAATTACTCATACAGACCAACTGCAAGATGAACTAACTTCTAGTACAGTTGGTCGATTCTACAAACCAAGTTGTCAATGAAGATTAGAAGTACTCCAAATCCCTGAACGCCTGTTTTTGCAACATTAGTGCAGGTGAATGGCTGCAAAATTAAGCAGCCTGCCCTGATCACGCTACAGTACGCATTTAGTTTAGGAATCAAGAAGTGTTTGGGGACCTTGAATGCTAGTCTCCACAAAAAAGTAGAAATGAGCAGAATTTTGGATTATACCATTTCGAATATTGGAAACAATTAACAGCTAGTCAGTTAGAACGTTTTTTCTTCATTTGAAAACTGTGCCATCCTAAACTGACAAAGACTCGAAACATGTTGTGAAAGTTGGTATACGAGAGTGAAGGCAACAACTCAGTAACATCAGAATATCATGTGTTATCACAGAAGAGGCCGTTGTCAATGACTGAAAACTGCCTTCAAATGACACGCATGGGTATCATCATCTGAACTTGAGTTGAAACTGAACCCCAACTTGGGGAAGACCAAATCAAGGATTTCAGAGACAAACGAATTAACTTGGAAGGAACAGGTTATTCATACTTGAAAGTGCATTGATGTTACGAGAGTCATTTTCCTTTGAGAGTTTTAGGTCGATTACAAGCAGTAAGAGTAGTAGTGTACAACTAATAATTTATAAATCAGCACAACTGTGATACGAAGAGCATCTTCTAAAGCCGTGAGGGGATGCGTTCAAACTGATGAGAACAGCTAAATCGTGCTTCTTCGGTAATCAAACTGTTCACTGTTCAACATCAGGCCAACCGATGTCTTGTTTGTCGTCAAGTTTCTCGCTGTATTTTTTTAATGGTGAGTAATTGCTTGGGCAAATTTTGTTGTTTCTACCATTTTTACGTTTTATTCAAATTTTTTCAACAATTACTACTTTATTTAAACCCCCAAGTCTCCCTACCTTGAATCACGAATAATTGGGTAAGAAAACCATAGGAAATACCGATAAAAAGTTGCAAATGGATACACTCTGGGAACAAAAGCTAAAAACTAAAATTTCAACAAGGAATATATACTTAGATTAATTTAAAAGCGTGCATCAGAGTGGCTGTAAGTGTGGAGCATCGGCTTCAGAATGAACTAAACGGGGGAACACAAATCCCTGGCGGATCAAGGAATTCGCTCAACCTATTTTCAAGAAGGTTTCAACCACGTTTTCAAGAAACGATTCTAACATAAAGAAGGCATAGTAAGTACTTAACGTAACAAGTCACATACCAGTTTGGCGTTCTTCTTTCTCCCGAGGGGGAGGGCGTAGTGGGCCTCGTACCACTGTCTGAAGGGTGTCGCGTCGACTACGACGATAGCGTTCTTCACCAGCGTTTTGGTTCTCACCAACTCGTTGTTAGACGCGTTGTACACGACGTCGATGACCCTCGTTTTTCGAGTGCAGCCTGCAATTGAATTAGGTAAATCAACGATGAAATGCCGTCAAAAATGGCTTTCATTGCAAATCGGCGATTGCCGAAAGATACAGGAAAGTTAGTTAGCACAATGTGGTATGTCATAATAATTATTAATCTTTAATGCGACTAAGGTATGACCTTCGTGTGGCTAACCATCATTTTTGTAAAAAGGTGAGATTGAAATGGGATCAGTTGTTTCAGAAACACGACATGTCCACAAAATCAAAGTTGTGGAAAAATGAAAAAACGTTTGAGAGCCACCTCGAAGTTTTTGGGGAAATTTCAACTTTCTCATGTACCTACGTAGTGTGCTGAAACGAATAGAATTAAAAATTAACTTCATATTGGAAGTTCAAAAATTAACCCTTTATTTTGGACATGTGGGGGGGGAGGGGGGGTCTGCTGGTTGACAAACGGTATTGAACCTTCATAGAGAACTTGGTATTTGTTATTTCTACCATGCAGACCGCAGTATGAGTTTTTGAAATGTGAGGGAGTTTCTTAAGCCACCCTGAATTTTCTGTATTGATTTTGGCGCCACCAGGGTGCCAGGGAGTGGTACCACAACGTCACGGCATGATAACAAATATAACAAAGGGATAATAAAAACAAAAAGAAGTATAAGTATTCAAGAAAAGAAAAGCAATTGGTACCGATACACCGTAAAAAAAAGTGATGTCTCAAAATCTAGTACTTCTGGTCCATCTTGTGCTATCGTTGGCCTGGCATAAATGTTTCTCCAACAAGAATCTCATCAAGATATTTTTCAATTTTCTTGGGATCGTTAATTTTTTTAAAATATTAATGGGGCATTTGATGGATAGGCTGGGGTATTTGGGAGATGCATTTCATAAATACACGGGGGTTTTTTTTTCACATGAAACGTGGACTTCATCGAACCATCAATGTACTGAATGGCTTCAATGAAACCTTTGTTGAAGATGAGTAGCAGAATGCCATAATATATTATATTTTGATGACTTTTTTTAAGTAACATTCCCCATCTTGGGAAATTACATACCTCTTAAAATGTCTAGGCCACCAGTGTTTGGAATCTACTGATCTTGGTCGGTACAATCAACCAACTTATACAAACAAAAGGTAATGAGGGTCACCACAGAAGTTCAAGCAAAAAACCAGACATGTCCCCAAGGTCAGCAAGGACTTGAGGGGTTTCTCTATCTGATATGTAACTTCATTTGAAACTTTCGGCTTTCTCTAGAATGGTCTAGCTCTATGTATGTAGATCTACATACATAGAGTTACCAATGTATGTAGATCTACATACATAGAGTTACCAATGTATGTAGATCTACATACAACCAGTTACATAAAGTTACCATCTACGGTAACTTTACAAATTGATTTTTTTTTTTTTTTGTGGACATGTAGGGTTTTTGAAACGACTGATTTAATTGCAATTCCGAGCAAAACGTCAAGTTCAAATTGTCGGAAATTCATGGGATAAGACAGAACATGAAGGAAGATCGACTTACATTCCGAGCCCCAAGAGAAGTTGCCATGGTCCAATCGAAGAGCGCGGAATTTCGAGTTTCCACCGCGCGTCCTCACAGGGTGAACACGTTTGATTCCGAGCTGAAACGACACAACCAATAATTGAATACTCGACAAGTAGATAATGACCATCTATACATGAAAACATTAACATAGAAGGAAGGGGCATAAGTGTATGTTTTTGCATCAATCAATCCGCAAAACTTCCTCTAATCACCTTGGTGTTGGCGGCTGGACGTCCTAACTCGTACTTCCTCTTCTTCCTTATGGGCTTCCTCTTTCCTCCGGTCTTCCTCCTCTTATGCCAGTGATCTCTCGAGATACCTGGTGGAAATTGCACGTTTCAGGTTATACATGTGGATAAAATTGAATAATGCAATGATTAGTTTAATCCATATTTGATGAGGTACGGCAATAAGTAGCTAGTTAGTCCTTGGCGTGCTACAAAAATGACGAAACAACGTAGTCGAGATGTGTTGATCGCATGCCGGAACCGCACGGTTCACATTGCATTTGACACCAACAAACAAAACAATTCACTCACCAGCTCAACCCTATGGATTTCAACCATGAAAATAGATCTGTTTGACTGGCGGTATAATGAGCACAAGCGTTCCATTCTTCTCACCATGTAGGTAGTGCACACAAACATAGTGACCATCCAGTTAATCAAAACATGATACACGGAACCATGTAGAATTCTACTGAGTTATCGAAATAGAAAAATTCAACTACGTTGGAATTGAAATCGCAAGCCCATGTTAGTTCAGAGAAGGCAGTAACCTAAACTGACAAGCCCATGTTGTAGGATTCCATGACGAACATCGTCGTAACTACAACACTCATCGATACGTGAGGGATCCAAAATAGTAGGTATATTACTGGTCGATTGATTCTCGCACAAATCAGCGATAAACCAAATTACATAAAGTGGATGGAAACGGATGAATATTTCAAAAACTTACCCATTTTACCAACGAGGAACTAAGGTAGTTCGCGGTGTCGGTCAACACTTCATCGAAAAAGACTTGAAACAGTGTTGCCAAGACGTCAATTGGCATGGAAGTTGGTTGGTTCTATGGATCTCCTACAACCTACTACATTCAGAAGTTATGTTGAATTTTGGTATCATGGAAGAAGATCAATTCAAGCTAATTTTGGTTCAATATCTATTTGAAAACAATAAACTACCTTTACATGATTTACTGTCACTTACTTATATGTTTCATAATTAATGTGTTCATAATTCTTGTGTGACTTATATGTTTCATAATTCAAGTGTTTCATAATTAAATTATTTACCTACTGTTATTAACCTACTGTCACTCATACACAGTCTTTTCCAATCTATCTTTTTCCAATCTATCTTTTTCAAATTAAATTAAACCTTTAGATTTTAGTACGAAAAATAGAGTATTACGAGGGTAAAGAGTTTAGAAAACAATTTTAATAAACCTAACATACTTAATGGAACATTTTTAGTAATTACAAATTACTTAAGTCTTACAAATTGTAGAAAGGTTCTCAATTGAGGAAAGGTTTTGCAAATATCAAGTCGAGGGTAAAGTGGCAACAAGGTCTACCTCAAATGGGGCTGAACAACACTACCTGAGATAGGGCTGGTCAACATGGCCTACGTTAGATAGGGCTGGTCAACATGGCCTACCTTAGATAGGGCTGGTCAACATGGCCTACCTTAGATAGGGCTGCTCAACATGGCCTACCTTAGATAGGGCTGGTCAACATGGCCTACCTTAGATAGGGCTGGTCAACATGGCCTTGTTGCCTCGATTTGTAATTTGTTATTAGTTAAAATGTTCCATTAACCATAAGTATGTTAGGTTTCTTAATATTGTTTTGTAAACTCTCTCTACGAAGTTAAGGGCTATCATACCCACGTAATACTCTATTTTCATACTAAAATCTAAAGGTTTAATTTAATTGGTAAAAAGTTTAATTCATTAAATGAACCTTTCAATTCATTAAAATAACCTTTTGGTTTATTATCTTCGATAATGAACCATTGGAATCGCTCAAAGAAAAATGTTTTTAACCCCATGTCAAAATTTGTTGTTTTACATTTCAAGATACGAAGATTCAGAAAATCGAATAAAAAAAAATCCGCCTTACGCCGTCCGCGGCACTTTGCCCAGTTAGCGTTGAGTTAAAATTAGAAAATTTTTTGTATGACCCTACAATGGTCCTCGAAACTTTTCATAAACCTAGGTCAAGGGGAAGGGATTCAAAACGAATTTTGAGATTTTGAAAATTCCAAAACTCGAAAAATTCATATAGAACGGTATGTTTTTTATTTCATATTTAGATAGAGTTTATTCCTAAGAATTTTTTAAGACCATCCGCAGCTTTGTACGGCCAGCCGTTCGTTCACAATGACGGCTCAAAGGTTGAGCTTGTCAACACGATCGTGAATCAAACGGTTGTAATACTGGTCAATTTTCATACTAACGAGCTGTTTGGAACATCATATGGTTTAAATGATGTCGAGTTTTTTGTTCTGAGGTACGTTTCGTGCTACGGAAATGAAGGTAATTTCGAATGTTTGTTGGTAGGTACTTCTTTTATAGAAAAATTATTGCTGACGTAGTATTAAAAACCCCAGAATTATATCGGTACATTTTATTTGTAATTAATTCATCATCTCTATCATTCAGGTTCTGCACAAAGCAACCCAGGCGATTCCAACAGCCGGATATCGTATTAATTAATTATAATTAATAATAATTATTATTATTGACATTTTATGTCTTTACTTTGCTACATAAACTCGAAAATGAAACGCGGGAATGAAACGCGGGAATGTAACGCGGGTCATGTAACGGAGTTTCTGATTATTTTCGCTTACAACCGATTCGGTGCTACGGAACTTTATCTTCGCCAGTTATCATCGTACAAAAATCGTTCACCACTCGTTGGATAGCTCTCGATTTACCTAACCATATTACGTTAACCACTGCGGAGTGCGTGGCCGACAAGCTGCGGTATGAGCGTGATTGTTTAAATAATTGTTTACACACAGGTGATCATTCTCAATAATTTATATTGTCAACACGAATGCAAGCTTCATATAAGTTTCTGATGGGAGGGGGCGCAAAGACAAAATGTCCCTCGTGGTTGCGTACTTGTACGAAAGCTGTACCCACCGTTTGTGTTTCATCATCAGACTTCAATACTAGTCCAAAAAACTATACTAATCTTGAAGTGATGAAGTGATTGTAGGCGCCACTGTAGATCTCATACCTGCATTGAGAATCAACGATCGATAGAATGCTAAGTAAATAATGTTATTTTCTTTCCCTCCTTCTTTCTCAACCGGGCTGGGGACCGGCTACGGCGAAGTTAAAAGAAACAGCCTCTCCTTTTGTTAGAATGTGAATCATAAGGCACATTGCTTTTGACCAGAAGCGAACAAAATCAACAGATTGAAAATAGAGGCTGTTCAATGTCAATATTAATAATAAATACAAATTATTAATACCTAACAATAAATTACAATAATTTTCACTAGGTATCTCCTTGATAAAATTATTAATAGTTATTGATAATTCATAATAATAATTAATCTAACATTTAGGATCTAGACATTTAGACCTAGAGATCTAGACGGAAGGGTGATCTGTACAAAGATTTTAAAACTGTTATGTTTAAGGAAGACACAATTTATTTTTAAATGTATTTAACGAAGGAAGGGTTGAGTTAAGCAACTTTTGTATGAAGAAACAATTTTTTTATGATGGAAATAGGAATTGTTAAAAAATACTTAACTCGACGGTAATTTGATATTTTATATAATGGAACTGTTGAGAGTACAAGTAGATTCAAGATTACGATCCGTATTTACATAATGCTTATTAATATTAGTAAGGAAGAAATGGAGGTTTAAAATATTTGGATCCCCTTGACCCCTCTGACGTCATCCATTCCTGCTGGTCCACGTACGTCATCCATTGCTGCCGGTCCACGTACGTCATATCCTGTGAGGTGTTCTTGCCGGCCACTTGTCTGACGTCATACACTCCTGCCAGTCCACGTACGTCATATCCAGTGAGGTGTTCTTACCAGCCACTTGTCTGACGTCATCCACCCCCCCCCCCCTGCCGGTCTACGTACGTCATATCCTGTGAGCTGTTCTTGCAGGCCACTTGTCTGACGTCATCCACCCGCTGCCGGTCCACGTACGTCATATCCTGTGAGGTGTTCTTGCCGGCCACTTGGCTGACGTCATCCACCTCCTGCCGGTCTGCGTACGTCATATCCTGTGAGGTGTTCTTGCCGGCCAGTTGTCTGACGTCATCCACCCCCTGCCTTGGTTTATAAATTGAATTTTCTGAATATTCGCATAATATGATAATATTATATGCGAATATTCAGAAAATTCAATTATAATATATATTATGCGTATATTATACGCATACAAACGGTGCATTTTTTCTGGTAAAGTAGTATTTTCTAATGTATTTTTCCTTCCTCAATTATTGAATGAAACCATTTACCACGAAGGGGGAGGAGGGCGGTTTGAGGACGGCGGGGGAGGACAGCGGTTTGAGGACGGCGGGGGCGGTCGGCGGGGGAGGACGGCGGTTTGAGGACGGCGGGGGAGGACGGCGGGGGAGGACGGCGGGGGAGGACGGCGGGGGAGGACGGCGGGGGAGGACGGCGTTTTGAGGACGGCGGGGGAGGAGGGCGGTTGGAGGAGGGCGTTGTAGGAGCGGACAGTTGGTGGTGACGTGTGGAAAGGGGGTGGGAGTAGGGAAGGGGTGGACTATTAATGCATCACAACCATGGAAGAAGGGAGCGTAGCATTGGTCCTTCTTCCGTGGCATCACAACAATACATTTTATTGAGAGTCATTCATGAGTAGACGAAGAAGATGAAGAAGTAGACGGAGAAAATGAAGTTTATAGAAACAATAGACGGTCTAAATCATGTCTGTAGACGAATGAAGATCACGTAGACCACAGTCAGATGATCTACAAGATCTAGAAGACGTCTGTTTTCTGTGTGGGAATGCATCACAACATTAAAATAAATTTAAAATAAACATTAAAATAAATTGTATTGTCCGTCATTCACAAGCTGACTGCTATCGCATTCATTGAAATTGTGGGTGCTAAATGAATGTGGGTGGCAGAGAAGCGAGCGGGGGTGGTCGGTGGGGGAGGAGCTGGCAGTTGGTGGTGTATGGCAGTTGGTGGTGTAGAGTGGTTTTTTCCAAGTACCTATTGAACTTAATATCTCGAATTTGGATTCAATCCGGCCTGATCTGTACAAAGAAGATAATAAACCGTTGTGTCAAGAATTTGCAGAGTTTTTCCAATAACATTAACTTTTGTTCCAAATTTGGAACAAAAGTTAATGTAATTGGAAAAAGGTTTATTTTTATTGGAAAAAAAGGGGAATTCATTTGGGAATAGGTTGAATTAGATTGGTAAATACTATAATTATAATATCACTGTTCTGTAAGGTGGTAGGTACAAGTAAAAATCCCAGAATTGTATCAGTACAAATGAATTCCAAATAATCTATAGTCAACATTTATCAGTTATACAAATCAATTCTAGACCATCACTGAGCTAGTTCTCCACTGACCACGATTTCTCCAAAAACTAGGATATGAATTTTTGTGGTTTGTGATTTTGGCTCGCTGTTGGCTAACCTGGTACTAGTTCGGACTGCCTTCGGGGATTTTCGTTTGTCTCCGGTAACGATCGCTACGATCGGCTTTGCTCTCCCGTTTTCTACGTTAGCTTCAGTTCGTGTTGGAGGCAGATCGGTGGAAAACCAATCCGGAGTGAGATGTTCGACAGAAACCTTAGTGACGTCACGAGTAGTTTGTGATAAGTAGGTGTGGTGAACTCTTGTATGGAAATTGTATGTTGAAACTTGGAGAAGGAAAAATATGACCTTGATAAGCAGATAGCAGGAAGATCTCCAAGCATTTCTTCAATCTTCCCTCGCCCGAGGTCCCTTCATAATGTTTTTATTACCGCGAGTTCAGTGACGGGTTCTTGTTTTTGTTCTGTTTTGTTCCAAAACCTTCACACAAGTGACTGAGAATTTTCAAGATGGCGCATAATTTGGCTCCTACCGTAAATTGCTCATTAGATGATATCGACTTGAACGCCCTGAAAGTAAGTAATTTGTTCATGCAAAAAATTGTACAGCGACCGATGTCGCATGCTCAAAAATAACGTAGTTACGCTGCGTAGGACCCATGTCAAGACCTCCTGGGTGAGGTCCTTACCCCCAACCTGGTTTTGTCTACGGCTGCTAGAATCATATTTTTTTATGTTCAGGTCCTTTTATTATGAACGAAATCAACCACTCGCGTGGAAAAGGGTTTCGCCACGTCTGACTTTATCAACTTACAATAATTACGTTTTCTCCTCAAAGTTCTTTGTGGTGCACAAAGCGAAACCTTGGTATTGTTGCTTGCACACAAGTGAGTCACCGCTTCGGCAAGTTATAACCCCGTAGGCTGGTCGCCCCGATAATGACAGCTATGTCCCTATTATTTCCTACGTATTGCAACTCGCCTACCTCTCTTCATATTTCGATTGTTCCTTGATCGTTTTCTGTTTGCCGAACCCCTTTTGTTGCTTTGACCTGCTGAAAGCGTTGTTGTGGGAACCGGCCACTCGTCAAGGTTCGTCCGGCTGCGACAAAATTATCAATCCATCACTCCTGTCGCTGTCACTCCCTGTTGCATGCACGGAAGTTTTGTCATTCGAATAAGTTTCTCACCTAGTCAGTTACATTTCCATACGAACCCCCATTTCCTCCTTCATGTGAATTTTCACTTCTGAAAATATACCTAAGTCAGCAACTTTCTACTCATTTCAATGTTGCATGTCGGCGTCCGTACAATGCTCGTGTTTGTATAATCAATTTACAGGTTTGCTAGAGTTGTCTTAACTCCCGTTTCAAATCATGGAATCCCGGTTCAATTAACGTGAGAACCTCAATGGAGAACAAAAATGTCTGGTTCAATCGAGTGGCTTTCCGATCTTCCCATATCGTACAAATTAGGTGATAACCAGCAGATGTCTTGCTTAAAGTTGCTCTAATTAACTATTATCAGATTGTTCCCTATGGCACTAGTTAGCGAAATTAACCAGTTCTGTTTCAGTCAATTGAATGCCACCTCCTGCTTTCCCTCCTGGTGTTATTGTTGTAAATACAAATTTTTACTTCCAAAAAGGTTTTGTCGATCCTATTTCAACAACCGATTGAGGAAGAGATTTGTCAGATGTTTGGAGTCTTGATTTCAATGCTGTCAAGCTGTAGATCTACTTTGCGTGTGAAAACATTCAACTTACACACTCCAAAACTTCCTCATTAATGTCTCATTGGCCTCTACGTTGATACTACTTTGATAATCATTTCAAACCTTCGGTAGGAGACATTAGATTTATCATACTCGATCATTATTGTATATCTGTAATGGAATTGCAACTAGTGAGTTGGGTTTTCATCTGAATTAGTGTGAGTAGGAAATTCAGACATCATCCCCTCGAGGAAATTAAAAAGTAACTAGAGAAGCTGTGAAGCAGAATATCAAATTCAATTGGTATAACCGAACTACAGTTAATTCGATTATTAGTGAACAGTGAAACTTTTACTGCTACAAACCCGATAGATGATTTCAGGATTTTCAAACGTAGAACAGGTTCATCCTAGTTAACACCCTTCTATAGGATATAAACACTGGTTCAGTAGTGCACATTTATTGATACCATAGGCTGCGTCCAGCGGTGAATTCTGTTCAAGGCCCATAAAAGTCAACTTTTGTGAGGGGGGGTTGTAGTAGCGAAAAACACCACACAGTTGAAATCATATTCTATATTCGCTGAGTTACGTATTCCGATCTTCAACAGGTCTCCGAGAACGACTCGGTGTGTCATCGTCAATAACCGTCTCCTCATGGAAAAGAGGGAGCAACGAAAAACGCCTGTTGTGTGTTGAATGACGTAGCGGTAGACATTTAGATCTAATGGTCACTGAGATGTAGAATTGATTTCCGACAGGTCCGAGTAATTTCACAAAATTACAATATCGTTTACCGGGTTGTTGATATTTACGAACTTAAGATGGCATTCGTGTCCAGTTCGCGAATTGACGTATGAATTTGACGTATTGGGATTAAGTTTGACTCTAAATTGCTGCAGATCACAATATTTTTTTCTTCCGATTCCTTTATTTGTTAAAGATTAAGAGAACAACTGAGCCATAAGTACAGTTTCTCTAGCTACTTCACTTGCGTACATAAATCACATGTGGAGGCGCAGCTCATCAGCTGACCCAATTACAAGCTCACAGGACCGTTCATTTTCGTCCTCAATTTCGCGAAACACATAATTCGAGTGGTTTTGTCCGATCCAAACGCCTCACCGTTCCACTGTTGTCCAAGATCCGGATCATTTCCAGATTTACATGTCTGTGAAGTCTTTCTTCATGCCTCACCGCATAGTTCTTGATGGCTTCGGAGACGGTTTCCATTTTCAGGTCACGATGAATGTCATATGCAGGTCTTATCCCCCTAAGTAGGTACTTTATTTTGGGAAGTTAGGATGTGTTTGATGTTGGAGTTTTTTGAGCAGCCCCAAATTTTTATGCCATACGTCAAGACTGGTTTTAGAAATTGCTTGTACAGCAGTAACTTGTTATGAGCCTCTAGTTCACGTATGCAGATTTGGCTTTGTTGATTTTGATTCTCCACTGTTGGGTCCATAATATTATGATGACTTTATCAAGGTGATTTTGCAGTTTGTGAGCAGCTTGAATGCCGTGAATGCTGTATCATCAGCGCAAGTGGCACTAACTCCACTTCAGCCGATGGCAAAGCCCTCGTGTAATTTTAGGTATAGCACAGGCCCAAGGACACTACCTTGTGAGACTGCTGTGCAGATATTCTTGTGCTCAGAATACTTAGTACTCTGAAGTGTCTGTTACTGATACAGGATTCAAGTATTTAAAAGTATCTAGTAGGCAAATCACATTGCAGTTTGCACATCAAGCCAGACCTTATCAAACGCTTGTGAAACATCCAAGAACACACAGGCGCATACCTTCTTGTTTTCTAATGATTTTTTCACTGTGTTGGTAATCCGATGGATCTGATTTCGCTCTGATCGGTGACGATCTTCAGCCTTTTCAGCAATAATGTTTCCATTAGTTTAGATACTACTGGTAACACAGACTTCTTATCACTGATATGTATAACATTCTACTACTTTGGTGCATTTTAGTAAAACTTTGGTGCATTTGGTGGCTCAATGCACTAATATCATCAGTGCAGCATTCGATGAATATTTTCATTCCGATTCTACATCGACACCTTAGGGAATGACTTTGAATGAACTGCACAAAACCACGACTGAACTCGGTGTTGATGGGGTATTTTCGGAAGCCCAACGTCCACAACCAATCGGAAATTCGACACAGGAAAATGCAATAGATGTCACCGTTGCACCCTCGATCATCATTGCGGTCCTCGGAGTTGAAAGATTCTTGGCTGCAGGAAAGTTCGTAGAACATTATGCGCCCCACAACCCTAGATTTATGAGTGTGTTGAGATTTATTGAATCGAATATTCGCTCATCCCAGCAGACCCTACTTCGGTTTAGTCGCTTTACTCTGTCGTCCATTGTTGTGTTGTTATAAAATAGTCCATTACAACCAATTTCGTAAAATCGGACGTGATATGTGATGTTCCGCCCTTGTAGCGTATGTTGTGTGTTCCCAAAAACTCTCGCAAAAACCCGTATTCAAATCGGCTCATCGATATTTACTGGATATTTATAGCCAAGAGGTCTCGCTGAGGACGGGCGATTTGACGAAGAAATGAGAATTTGGTTGGTTGTTGAAAATCGCTTACAGCCCAGGAAAGTTAGTGTAAAAAAGAGGTTTGCCTTTCAAAAATCACTCGAGAGCTGGAAATCGTTTTAATCCCTCTCGGAGGCCCTGAGTAACGAGTATATGAGTTAGAGACGGTTTCTAGGTTGTGCTTCAGATTTGGTGAATGAACGTAAACTCGCAAAAGTATACGTATCCATGTCGGCAGTTGTTTAAGGACGCCCCAGACAAGAGTAATCTGGAAAAATAGTAACTATATAACTGTTATAATCGTTGAACAGGGGACTTTTGTTTGGAAATTCGTTTAATAATCTATGGGATATAGGCGTTTTGAATTTCTTCACATGCAGCAGCTGTAATAGGGTGGAATATAAAACTGCGACATAAATGCGTGATAAATCGAGAGCTTTCCAACGAGTGGTGAACGATTTCTGTCCGATGAAAACTAAATAAGTTTCATTTCCCCAGCAACGGCTCCGTTGTAAGCGGAAATCATTAGAAAATTTCGTCACCCATCCCGCGTCACCCATTCCGCGTAACGTTTTTCGGTTAGTTAGTCCAAGGCTAAAGCATGTTCCATGCTAAAATGAAACCATCGATGCATCGACAGGCCGGCATCGATGCTCCAAAAACATCGGACCCCAAAAACATCGATGGAAAAAAACATCGATGTATCGATGGTTTTCAATCAGGTTTTTAATTTATTTCCATTCTTTTTGGTTTATTATCTTCGATAATGAACCATTGGAATCGCCCAAAGAAAAAAAAATTTTAACCCCCCCTCAAAATTTGTTGGTTTACGTTTCAAGATACGTAGATTCAGAAAATCGAATAAAAAAAAATCCGTCCGTCCGCCGTACGCCGTACGCCGTACGCCGTACGCCGTCCGCCGTCCGCCGTCCGCCGTCCGAGGCACTTTGCCCAGTTAGCGTTGAGTTAAAATTACGAAATTTGGTTTCTGGGTTTGGACCAGCCCCACAATGATCCACGAAACCTTTCATAACCCTAGGTCAAGGGGAAGGGGTTCAAAACGAATTTTGAAATTTTGAAAATTCCATATCTCGAAAAATTCCCATCAAACGGTATGTTTTTTATTTCATATTTCGATAGAGTTTGTTCCGTAGAATTTTTTAAGACCATCCGCAGCTTTGTACGACCAGCCGTTCGTTCACAATGACGGCTCAAAGATTGTGCCTCACAACCCGATCGTGAATCAAACTGTTGAAATACGGGTCCATTTTCATACTAACAAGCTCTTTGGAACATCATATGGCTTAAGTGATGTCGAGTTTGTTGTTCTGAGGTGCGTTTCGTGCTACGGAAATGAAGGTAATTTCGAATGTTTGTTGGTAGGTACTTCTTTTATAGAAAAATTATTACCGACGTAGCATTAAAAACCCCAGAATTATATCGTATTAATTAATCATAATTAATAATAATTATTATTAATAATAAATACGAATTATCAATACCTAACAATAAATTATAATAATTTTCAGTAGGTACTTGATAAAATTGTTAATAATTAGTGATAATTGACAATAATAATTAATCTAACATTTAGGATCTAGACATTTAGACCTAGTGATCTAGACAGAAGGGTGATCTGTACAAAGAAGATAATGAACCGTTGTGTCAAGAATTTGCAGAGTTTTTTTTCAGTCAAGACGGAAAGAAAAAAAATGATAAGCTCTGAAAAAGAACAATACTTTCATTTTCATTTTTATTTTATTCGTTACCATTATAATTCAGTTTCAAGAAAAGAAATCGTATACCTAATGTGAACGTACGGGGTAGGAAACGGCATCGAAGCCAGAAACGAGAAGGAGAAACGAAAGCGAAACCATGCGATGCCGTGACAATAAAAGTGGAAAAAGAAGATGTGATGGGAAGGGAAGGTTATTATAAGGCTACAGCGTCAGGACAAGAAAAGAGAAGAGAAGAAGAAGGTTATTATTTATAATAAGGGATGTCACGAGACTTCCGATACATCGGAGATATCCGTATCGATACTATTCGGAAGAAATATTGGAAGTATCGATACTTTTCAGCCAACACGCCTCGATATTTTCATTTAAAGGAAATAAAAATTCAGAAATAATATTCCTAGGTATGTTAGAATAAAACATTCAGCAGCCTATGGCAAAATTGAAAGATCGATGTGATGATGCATCGAAAGCCCGACATCGATGTTCAAAAAACATCGACACAGAAAACATCGATGTGTCCCTCAAAAACATCGATGTTTCATAAACATAGATGTATGATTGCCATCCCTATGTGGTGCAAGAGAAAATTCATGTTCGGTACATAATATTTTTCTCTTGCACCATTAGTTCTTTTTTCGAACATGAATTTTCTCTTGCTCCATTAGTTCTTTTTGCGGCTGATGTTGGATCCATAAGCCCTCAAACTCTACATATTATGGATCCAACATCAGCCGCAAAAAGAACTAATGGACTACTATTGGACTATTTTTCATTGATATGTTTTCCCATTTACTTTATGAATCTTTTTCTCTAGGGCTTGATTTGATTTTTTGATCATTAATATAAGTTTTATGTATCATTAATTTGTATGCAACTTCTGATCTCTGGACAGTTTCTTTAAATTTTGGAGGTCAGAAATAGCCAAATACCTACACAAATTTGTACTCGTGAATCATTTCACTTCAAGTATCCAATACTTTTCTTTCTGTACTATGCGTATTATGTTAATAAATGGCTTTAAAAACGGCTCCAAAACTTTATAGCCCAGGCAAATTTGTGCTCAGCCTTCCAAAAATGGCTCATACTGAGGACCCTGAATAACGAGTATATGACTTTGCGACGGTTTCAAGGTTGTGCTTCAGATTTGAGAGCCTAAAAACCGCGAAATTGTTGCACTTTTTTTTTTAGTTTTTCGCGTTTATCTTGAAAAGTACGCATTCCTCAGAAAATGTCACACCATTATTATTATATTCCACGCCAAATAGCCTTTCAAACCTCAAAATCGCTACGGCCGCAATAGGCGGGTCTAAAAATAGGCTATTTTTACCACTTTCGCTAAAAAGTTGACAACCCTCATTTTTGACGGGCGATTGAGGCTGAGCAATTTTGATATTTGAAACGCCATATGATGCGAAATTTTACACTCATTGAAAATGAACGGTGTGACATTTTCTGCAGGATGCGGAAAAATGTGCGAAAATTTCGGGGTTTTTAGACCCTCAAATCTGAAGCACAACCTAGAAACCGTCGCAAAGTCATATACTCGTTATTCAGGGTCTCCAAGAGGGACTAAGCAATTTCCAGCTCTCGAGCAATTTTCTATTAGTCAAATCTCAAATGCTTGGGAAGAAATCGGTCAGCAATAATTTGATCTTGAATACATTACCTTTAAGCTTTTGCAAGAGGACAGATTATCGAGTCGATACCTGACAACGTAGCATGAAACTTCCTTTTCTTGATAACTTTACAACGTTTGGAAAAGTTGCTAAAAGGTTTAGTTCCCAATAGCGTGAAGGACGTATGCTGTTCTGCCTACTCGCATATTGATGCTGACATCCAGTCACGAAGTTTAACGGTTCGTTTTCCATCCCTTATTTTAAAACTCCCAACAATCACGGAACATGAAAGGTTTTTTACGGCCACTTCTGATACAACTTCCAGAGTTTGTGTGGATTTCGATGTATATATATTTTTTTTAATCTCGTTAAAGGGTGAAATCATAAGCAACTATCGGTCGAAATGAAAAGGTTGACAAGGTTTGCCAAATTAATATGATGTACCACCCACCAATGGAGAATGGGAAACCTGAAATAACCTTTGGATGCTCATTATCAACCCTCAACCGAAAAGAACAAAGAGTGAATGCTTACGGATGTCATGGGACTGCAGCTAATTTACACTAACGCTCTACAGATTACCATCTAACGTGCTCTAGATTAAGTGAATTATTACATGACATGTACAGTACATTGTATTGTGAAAACTTAAAACATTAAATTTTAGAGAAAAATTTACAAGCAACTAGTCTGGTGGAGGGTTGAGAGAAGTAGTCGGTGATAACAGTATCCTTGACAGTCTATCATCAAGGCAATGCTGCCAACTGCAGTTCAATCACCTTTGTGTCGAGTGTGTGTGGTTTCCTCCTTTTCCAGTTATTCACTGTGAACATCCAAGTTTTTTCCATCTCAGACCTTAGTTTACCCTGTGTGTACAATATCGCCAGTAAATTTGTTTCAACTTCACAATTCTATTTGCGCTTGAGCTATTTTCAATGTCAATTCATTTAGAGCCGTTTTCTTGTCACATATCTTGTCGCTACCAGGAAACAATATGTTCGTCGTAAAACGTTATCTCTTTTGATATCGTGTCTGACCACGAGGAGATGTCATCGCACGGCCAACAATTTTTCAGACTTTGAAAAAACTCAGACCTTTAAACTCTTCTCGAATGAAACGACTATCGAAAATAACGCTGACTGATTGCGCTGTTCTTTTATGAATTCCACCATTTATGACTGGCGTTCATTTTCAAGTCGCTGATCCTGAAATGCTAATGCGATTTGAATTGACCGTTTGAATGTTGTGCAACCTTATCAAAAGAAAGTTTAAAACCCAAAGTGTGCGAATTGGTTTGAGTGAAAACTACCGTCGATTGGAGTGGCATTGCCCAATTTTCGAATTCAAGTTGATAATTTCCACACAACCCATTTTCTGATATCCTCAATAAAATTTCTTAAGTTTCTACAACTTTCACTATGACGTTTTTCAGTAGGAGTGACCGTTTTGAAGTAACTGTTACAGCTCTCCAAAGTGCCAGAAATGGATTTTTCGAAAAAGTTGGGAACGAGTTATAAGCAAAAAACTAAAAAGTTCGAAAGTTTTGAGATTTTCAGGCCCCCTTATAAAAATGTGTTGGATCCGATTAGTTTCCCCACTTTTAGGGTGCCAAGACACCAATTAAAATTTAGAAACATAACATCCAATATCCAATTTTTTTGTGGGCAAACACCCCTTTTAATGTCTGAATTGACTGGACTGGTCCATTTCAGAAACATTTCCAGTCGCACAGTAAAGGGAGTCGTGGAATGAGATTTCGTTTTCATCATCTCATTATTTTTTTATTTCCTTCTGGTCATTGCCCACTCGAATAACAATCAACAGGTTTGGTGCAAGACTGAAATTCCAAGCGGATTCTTCATTAAATGTACATTAGGTAAATGTAAATTTTAAGTAGGTAACCGTAAATTTTACTGATAATAATAATAACTGTTGTATCACATGTTGCAACAAGAAAACACGTTTCTAAGAAGTTGGTAAACAATTGATATTTTAAATAAATTTCTCAGTTTCATTCCTGACACCTTAGTTTCATTACACTACATTTGACGTCGAGGATTATAACTGGAATTGAGTAGACGGAAGAAAAACCATTCAGAGCAATCGTTGGACGAGACCGAGGACAAGGTCCATAGGAAGTTGGCGGATTTCGGAGTCAGTTCTTTCGATGTGAACACTGAAGAATTACTCAAGGCGCTTCAGGGTAGCAGTAAGTGCCTGTAGATTAGGTGACCAAGAGTTTATCAGAGATTTGTTGCTTGCAAAACTGGGCCCTGAACCGTTCAAAGTTTTAGTAGACCATTTTCGTCCAGTGGAAGTACAAGACGTGACATATGACGAATTGTTCAAGTTTCTTGATTCGTATTATGGCAAGTTGACTAATCCTTTTGCAGAAAGATGCAAGTTTTCTCGTAGGTACCAACAAGAAGGAGAGAGTATAACCCAGTTCACAAATGAATTACGACACTTAGCAGGGCGTTGTGAATTTGGGAAATCATTAGACGAAAGATTAAGTGACCAGTTAATTTTAGGGATTGCTGACGACATGTGGCAACAAGAAATAATCCGCAAATTCCCAACAGTTGGTTGCACGTTCAAAGAAGCTGAAAGTTTCGCAACATTACTAGAGCTTTCTAGGCAACAGCAAGCGGTAATGAAGGAGGCGGTAGGGTCTTCATTGCCTCGCACCTGTAAGGTTCAAGGTAATAATTCCCCAATGGTGCTGTTGGGAGGGTAGCACTGTTTTAAATGCGGTAAAGAACAGCACAAAAACCTAGATAACTGTGGAGCGAAGCTTGTTATCTGTAGGGCATGTGGGAAACAAGGACATTTCCAAAGAGTTTGTCTGGTCGCAGAAGTTGAATGGCGAAATCAGTTATTGGGAAAAGTACGTGGAAGCGTATAGGTTCACCCAAATTGTCACCGACATCTGACTTGTTGGCATACACCGGATTAACAGTAAAATCATTAGGGAAGACCAAGCTTCGGGTTGCTGCATTTAATCAAGAGAAAGAGCTAGATGTAGTTGTAGTTGAGATGGAAGACATACCCTTATTTTGTCTAGACTGGGTGCTTGAATTTAAATTACCCTTACCCCCAGGTGCTACAATTAGACTGCAGTGAGAAGAGTGACAGAACTGAACTAAAAATGGATGCAGACACTAAACAAATTATGTCACGACACCCAGCTTTATTCGAAGAAGGGAAAGGGTGACGGGATTAAGGGACACAAAGCGAAAGTTACCTTAGTTGAAGGGGCTATTCAAAAATTGTTCAAACCGAGACCTATTCCGTTTGCTTTGAAAAAAGCAGTTGAAGACGATTTAAACAGACTTTTGAAAGAGGATATTATTGAACCAGTTGACCAAACAAAAGAACGATTGGAATGGGCGTCACCAATCGTTACAGCCCTTAAGAAAAATGGCAAAATTAGGGTATGCGCCGATTTCAAAGTTTCCATAAATAAGTACCTATGTAGTGTTAAACAAACACCCGCTTTCCAGGTTTGAGGAGTTGATTGAGAAACTCCAGGGAGGTGAAATTTTTACCGTTATTGATCTGAAGCTTACCTTCAAATGGAAGTAGAGGAAGCGTCTCGGAAATTTCTTGTTATTGCCACACACCGAGGCTATTAAAATTTTTCGGTATAAACGACTCCCTTTTGGAATAGCTTTTGCCCCAAATTTGTTCCAAGAAACTATGGACGAGATATTGACTGGTTTAGAAGGCACTGGACGACATGGTACCTGGACGACATTATTGTTACAGGGATAAATACTGCCGCCGTAAGTTAAAACCACCTATATCCATTTTTTGGTTTATTATCTTCGATAATGAACCATTGGAATCGCCCAAAGAAAAAAATTTTTTAACCCCCCCTCAAAATTTGTTGGTTTACGTTTCAAGACACGTAGATTCAGAAAATCGAATAAAAAAAACTCTGCAAATTCTTGACACAACGGTTCATTATCTTCTTTGTACAGATAACCCTTCTGTCTAGATCACTAGGTCTAAATGTCTAGATCCTAAATGTTAGATTATTATTATCAATTATCTCTAATTATTAACAATTTTATCAAGTACCTAGTGAAAATTATTATAATTTATTGTTAGGTATTAATAATTTGTATTTATATTGATATAAATAATTAATACGATATAATTCTGGGGTTTTTAATACTACGTCGGTAATAATTTTTCTATAAAAAAGTACCTACCAACAAACATTCGAAATTACCTTCATTTCCGTAGCACGAAACGCACCTCAGAACAACAAACTCGACATCACTTAAGCCATATGATGTTACAAAGAGCTTGTTAGCATGAAAATGGACCTGTATTTCAACAGTTTGATTCACGATCGGGTTGTGAGGCACAATCTTTGAGCCGTCATTGTGAACGAACGGCTGGTCGTACAAAGCTGCGGATGGTCTTAAAAAATTCTACGGAACAAACTCTATGTAAATATGAAATAAAAAACATACCGTTCTATATGAATTTTTGGAGATATGAAATTTTCAAAATTTCAAAAATCGTTTTGAACCCCTTCCCCTTGACCTAGGGTTATGAAAAGTTTCGAGGACCATTGTGGGGTTGGTCGAAACCCATAAAAAAAATTTCGTAATTTTAACTCAACGCTAACTGGGCAAAGTGGCGCGGACGGCGTACGGCGGACGGACGGATTTTTGTTTATTCGATTTTCTGAATCTACGTATCTTGAAACGTAAACCAACAAATTTTGAGGGGGGGTTAAAAAAATTTTTTCTTTGGGCGATTCCAATGGTTCATTATCGAAGATAATAGGTAAACCAAAATCCGTCCGTCCGCCGTCCGCGCCACTTTGCCCAGTTAGCGTTGAGCTAAAATTACGAAATTTGGTTTCTGGTTTTGGACCAGCCCACAATGATCCTCAAAACTTTTCATAACCCTAGGTCAAGGGGAAGGGGTTCAAAACGAACTTTGAAATTTCGACAATGTCATATCTCTAAAAGTTCTCAAGAAACGGTGTAATTTTTAGTTAACTTTTGAATGACCTGAAAAATTACAAATCTTTTAAGACCAATTGGATTTTTGTGCGACCAGCCGTTCGTTCACAGTGAGCGCGCAAAGGTTTAGGAAAAACACTTAACTTCGCGTCGAAAACGGCCGTTAGGTGGGTCCCGGGTAGCCGCCCAGAATAAAACTGCCTTTTTTCATCTTCCAGGTAAACTACAGTCTAGAAATTTTAACCGTCAGTCGGGGATAGACCACATTGCAATATTCACTCGGTTTCTCATCTGTAAAATTGTTTAAATAATACCTTTTTGTAATAATACAAATTAAATTTAGATGCTGAGCTATTGACTTGAAATTTTGAAAATAGGTCAGAACTGGATCACAATGCAATATTCAGTCGGTTTCTTGTCTGTAAAATTGTTTAAATAATACCTATTTGTTTAAACAAATTAAATTTTGATGATGAGCTAGATACTTGAAATTTTAAATATAGGTCAGAAATGGATGACATTTCAATATTCACTCGGTTTTTTTCTCATTGCAAACACGTTCATTGTGTACCCAAGAATTGTGTACCCAACTTGAAAATAGATTAATAAAATGTAATGAAGTAGTTATCAGACTTTTTATTTGCAAACAGCTCATTATCAGTCTCAAATTGCAATAGTTACTTAAGTAAAAAGGTATGAAAACTATAGTCGAAAACTCATTGTCAGAAAATTGACATTACAGTTGGGCTTAGGTACCTATTTACATATTTTTTTGACATTTTCATGTCTTTGCTTTGGCACATAAACTGAAACGGGAAAAATTTGTTCCCTTGATTCACCCTTTCCCTCAGATCACGTCAGAACACAAGCGACCGGCGGGCCATTACGTCAGAGCCTATGACGCACGAGCGTATGACGTAAGACGGCTGGCAGGAGGCCAACAAGTACGTCAGAGCCTATGACGCACGAGTATATGACGTAAGACGGCTGGCAGGAGGCCAACAAGTACGTCAGAGCCTATTACGCACGAGCGTATGACGTAAGACGGCTGGCAGGATGCCAACTAGTGCGTCAGAGCGTATGACGTAAGACGGCTGGCAGGAGGCTAACTAGTGCGTCAGAGCCTATGACGCACGAGTGTATGACGTAAGACGGCTGGCAGGAGGCTAACTAGTGCGTCAGAGCCTATGACGCACGAGCGTATGACGTAAGACGGCTGGCAGGTGGCCAACAAGTACGTCAGAGCCTATGACGCACGAGCGTATGACGTAAGACGGCTGGCTGGAGACCAACTAGTGCGTCAGAGCCTATCACGCACGAGCGTATGACGTAAGACGGCTGGCAGGAGGCTAACTAGTGCGTCAGAGCCTATGACGCACGAGCGTATGACGTAAGACGGCTGGCAGGTGGCTAACTAGTGCGTCAGAGCCTATGACGCAAGAGTGTATGACGTAAGACGGCTGGCAGGAGGCTAACTAGTGCGTCAGAGCCTATGACGCAAGAGTGTATGACGTTAGACGGCTGGCAGGAGGCTAACTAGTGCGTCAGAGCCTATGACGCACGAGCGTATGACGTAATACGGCTGGCAGGAGGCCAACTAGTGCGTCATACGACGAGACCTTTTATGTCTCTGCGCCCCCTCCCACACCCACACCGCGTACCTCGTACTTCATTTTGGTTTATTATCTTTGATAATGAACCATTGGAATCGCCCAAAGAAAAAAAAAAATTAACCCCCCCCCCCCCTCAAAATTTGTTGGTTTACGTTTCAAGATACGTACGCCGTCCGCGGCACTTTGCCCAGTTAGCGTTGAGTTAAAATTACGAAATTTTTTTTATGGGTTTGTTAATAATTAGTGATAATAATTATTAATTATAATAATAATTAATCTAACATTTAGGATCTAGACATTTAGACCTAGTGATCTAGACAGAAGGGTGATCTGTACAAAGAAGATAATGAACCGTTGTCAAGAATTTGCAGAGTTTTCATGTCGAGAAAAATGCAGTTAAGTGAGGAAGGGGGCCCAGATCATCAAACTGGAGATAAGATAAAGTCTTTTTTCGAACCTTTCCAATGGAGCTTGGACAAGAAAACATGTTTCTAAGAAGTTGGTAAACGATTGATATTTTAAATAAATTTCTCAGTTTCATTCCTGACACCGTAGTTTCATTACACTACATTAACTGATGAAACTCACCGTGGTTTCGTAGTAGTAGTGTACATCTAACTTTGAAGAGCTCCAATTTTCATGGAAAACACACTTCACAAATAAAAAGTAGATCGGTGATAACACTTATCAGCTCGTAGACATTGAGGAGGAATGTTTCAGCGACTATAGCGCCTCAAACGACTCATCAGCCGAGTGGGGGTTTTCCTTCCTCAACCGTGGGAAAAGGAACGACCGCCAAAATATGGAGGCATTGACTTCAATGTCAAAAACAACTCTGGTCTGAGAAGGTATCAGGTGACGTATAATAGGTAGGGCGTATTTTGAAAGTTTGAATGAAATGGACCTTGTTAGAAAGCTGAGCGAGTGTCAAGTCGTTTTCTCGGCTTTTCAACCTGTTGGCGTTCGGAAATGATTGAAATTTCAAATTTGAATAAAATTTACCTCACCGGAAACATCACCTGGTGCAGTTCGGAAATTAGTCGTCATTTAAATTTCAAATTTGGATAAAACTTACCTTGAGAGGGATGAGACATTCCAATGGCATTTTGGTTTATTATCTTCGATAATGAACCATTGGAATCGCCCAAAGAAAAAATTTTTAACCCCCCCTCAAAATTTGTTGGTTTACGTTTCAAGATAAGTACGTAGATTCAGAAAATCGAATAAAAAACTCTGCAAATTCTTGACACAACGGTTCATTATCTTCTTTGTACAGATCACCCTTCTGTCTAGATCACTAGTTCTAAATGTCTAGATCCTAAATGTTAGATTAATTATTATTATGAATTATCACTAATTATTAATAATTTTATCAAGTAGGTACCTAGTAAAAATTATAATAATTTATTGTTAAATATTAATAATTTGTATTTAATTAATACGAGTTTGTTGTTCTGAGGTGCGTTTCGTGCTACGGAAATGAAGGTAATTTCGAATGTTTGTTGGTAGGTACATCTTTTATAGAAAAATTATTACCGACGTAGTATTAAAAACCTCAGAATTATATGGTATTAATTAATCATAATAATAATAATTATTAATAATAAATACACATGATTAATACCTAACAATAAATTATAATAATTTTCACTAGGTACTTGATAAAATTATTAATAATTAGTGATAATTCATAATAATAATTAATCTAACATTTAGGATCTAGACATTTAGACCTAGTGATCTAGACAGAAGGGTGATCTGTACAAAGAAGATAATGAACCGTTGTGTCAAGAATTTGCAGAGTTTATTCCTTTAATCATCCTCAACTGAAAACTAATTCGTCTGACGAAGTCTCATGTGCTACATGACCACGTCAGACGGCCTAAATATCAAATTTTGCAAAACAGTACCTCATCAAAGGGATGGACGATTGTGACGTGAATCGCTTGAAATCGTCAACCCAGAGTTGAATATACCTCGTCAGAATTTGTCTAGTGCCGTTTGAGAATCAGACGTCAATTTAAATTTCAAATTTGAATAAAACTTACCTCTCCAAAAACATTACCTGGCGCTTTTCGGAAATTAGTCGTCAATAATGTAATTATTTAAATTTCAAATTTGAATAAAACTTACCTCATAAGAGAAGAAACCAATTGGTCAGACGAAATCTCATGTGTTGTAACCACGTCAGACGGTCTAAAATTTAAGAAAATTTAACATTCGCCCTGATACCCTGTCAGACCAGAATTTTTCTTGACCTTGGGGTCAATGCCTCAAAATTTTGGTGGTCGTTAATTTTCCCTCGGAACGGTCTGATACGCTTAATTTTAGTGGGCATTTTAATCGTGGGTAACTGCGTATGATTGGCCGCTTCATGTGAATCTAAAACTTTTCCTCCGGTTTGAGTGCACTAACTTGTTATGATTGCGCGGAACGACATCACTCATGAGAATTTTTTTTCTTATCGTTTATTGAAATTTACCAAAAATACAAAGTAAAAAGCATTGCGGTACAAGTCAATAAAGATACAAAAAGAACATCTACAAAGAATTGATGAAAAATATTTAAAAATCCACAGTCATGCAGCGTGGCTATAACGTGGAATTTTCGAAGAAATTATTGTTTTTATGCAAAATGTCTCCATTAAAGAACATGATGACCATGAAGAACATCTCAGGTATCAACCACGTTTCTTCAAAGTGCTCCAGTTTGAGAGCGGAATAAGATATAGCAATTCTGACTTCCCCATCTTATTCAGCGTGTAAAAACCTTTAAAATGAGGTGTCACTTGACAGACCGTTTCATTTTTGGAATTTGGGTTCTGTGGATTCAGGATGGAAACGGATTTTGGTATGAATTTTTTTCGAAAATTCGAGTTTTAAAAATTTTGGACCGAGAACAATAGCTACATTTTCTTCGAAAATTCGCTAAAAGAAAAAAAAAATTTCAGATTGCTAGGTAATACATCATAATTTTTTTTTTCTAGAGAGCTTATGGTTCCGATACTTTACAGGCAAACATTCTTTTGACTGAAATTTTAAAAGAGTCTAAAGACGGAGAATCCCTTATGTTCACTGGCAAATCAGTATAAAGTTTGGCACCGCGGTATAGACGGGATCGCTGGCCCGCTGTAGTCAGGCGGAAGGGGATCTTCCGCAACCCCTAGTGTTTAACGTATTTATTTGATAATATGATCCTGCCTGGATATATTTATAGGTCTTAATTAATGTCACTGTATTGACAGTAGTAGCGACAGTCGGGACTTAAAACAACCTAAAAAGCTCCATAGAACGAAAATGCTTACACTTTTTTAAAAGAATTTCTATAAACAATTTTTGGACAATTATGAGAGCTTTGAGGACTTGCACCTCAGCTGCGAAACTATAGGATAACACTGAGTGTATCATGGCAAAATAAAATTTTTGCAGATTATCCATCGAATACACCTTTCCTCCTACAATTATTTCGAGTCATCGCCAAATGAGACTTACGAGTATGATCAACGTTTATGAATTTTGGGTCTATTTCGGTTTATTATCTTTCAATTGTACCCTTTCCTGATCACTTACTCGAGTCCGGTGTTCATTTTACTGGTCCAGGCCAGGGTATCTCCATGATCATTTAGAGTCCATGATCGTACAATTATCATACTCTTGGTATGTTGCCGGATCATGGTTCCACGATCATACGATTAGCTCGAGTGTAAGTTACCATGTGAAATTTTGCATTCGTATGACGTTCTAATCCGTAAATTCCGGTCGCAACATGATCGATGATGGTATGCAGTTAAGGAATCTGGCCTCACTCCAAGGCAGATACGTCAGAAAATAAGTTGCCTTTAGGCTCTGCCACTCGGAGTTTCTTCGTATGCCGAGCGTCCTTTGGCGACTGATGACATTAGGTACGTGTTGCCCCCTCTGAAAATGATAATATCGTCATACATCGTGACGTAATGAGAAAAGTTTGTTGTTGGTACAAAATGATGGATGCACGCGCTACGTCGCCCCGTCGTTTGTTAAGAAAGAGGACATTTTCCAAGTTGTTTACTCTCACGTCGAACCCCCGTTTACCAGAGTTCCTTTTCCGCTGCTGTCAATTCTACTTCTTATCTGAGATAGGTCGCCCAACTTGAGTGTGTTCTCTTCCAGAATTATATTCTTTTACCAAGACGAAAAAAAAAGAGAAAAAAAACACCATTTTCTCATTCTAGATATTCCTCTCCTCCAGAAAGTCAAAACCTTTTGTTTTATAATTCCTGATTCCTGATACAATTTGTACTGTGTAACAAATAAGAACTATTAAGCATAACGCAACGGTTTATGGTACCATTCATAAGTATTTGTCAATAAAAATACAATACCGAAAGCCGATATTCACCGCAGTCTTTCGATATCACGATAATATCGTATTTCCGATGTCGATATAATATCGGAAATATCGATATTCATGGATATCGATAGTATCGGGTCATCCCTAACTGCCTCTCTTTTGCAGCACTTTGATGAGGTGTTTTTAAGCACGGTATACGATTTCAATGAGAGTGCCACTGCATCCCTCCACTCGGAGATCACCATAAAAAGACAAGAGTAGTTGAAAATATGAGTGTTAGACTGGGTTTAGTGAATTCACTAACAAAACACTAATATTGTATTTTACAACAGTATATGTGACCGTCCCAGAGAAAAGGGACCTTATCTTCACCAAGCAATTTTTCAGGAAAGCTGAAAAACGAGAAAATGGTCGAAAATATCGGGTTTTTTTTAATCGATTTTACTTTCAATACTATCTCTTTACGAGTTAGTATCGATATTTTAATACAAAACCGATCGGAAATGTTGGAGAAATGTTTTAAAAAACCTCCAATATCAAGATTTAATATCACAAACTTTGAGGTCCTTTTTCTGAAAACTAGTGTTTTCGGGAGCCTAATTTCAAATGATCATAATATGGAGTCTCTATATAAGTTCACCGATCTGCAATGCACCTTCAGTATAATATGTGACCGTCCCAGGGAAAAGGGGCCTTAACTTCACCCAGGTCAAAAATGAGATTTTAGCAGTTTAAAGAGAATAATCAAATCTGAAAAAAAACCAGTGTGTTCAGCAACATCTCGTCTATACGAAACTGCTAAAATCTCATTTTTGACCTGGTGAAGTTAAGGCCCCTTTTCCCTGGGTCGGTCACATATACTGAAGGTGCATTGCACATCGGTGAACTTATAATATAAGTTTCACTTTTGGAGTCTCTATATTATAGAGACTCCAAAAGTGAAAGGTCGAGTGGGATTGGTTGATGCAAGTGATAAGGAAATCTATGCTATTGGCTGTTGAATGTGATGAAGGCATGTACCTACAGCATTCTACGGAGTGATTATGTGAAACTCGTTGAAATTCCAACTCTCGGCCCAAAAAGAGATTCGTCTTCTTTCCAGAAATGAGGAAGAGCCTGTCTGAATTGAAAAACCCCAAATATTGTCACCTTTAGAAGCAATTTCAACTGCCGACCAAATTACTCGCTGTTTTTGAGGAAACTTGATAAAAAACCAGCGGTTCATCCCAACTTGGGAGGAGTCCGTTAAGGTTGATAGGGTCACGTTGAAGTATCTCAACCAGGTCTAATCTTATTAAAACGTAATTCCCTTCCTCTCTTGAATGCTGACGAGCCGTAGGGACCGGAATTTGTTGGCACGTACTTCCGCTTGTAACTGCCTTCTTTTTTTCACCTTACTTCTTGAAGAGGGTTACGAATGATTTATTGCGCTGGTTCGAATGGATGTTTAATGAGAACAGTGTCTTTCTCCGGCGTGAAGTTTTTAAGGTGCGATCAATACTGCAATGTTTCATGGGAACGACGTGAACACGAGTGGATTGACGTAATTCTTTAGATCCCTGTAAGACGAAAATACGAAAAACTAACCCACAAGCTTCTTTGCCGTGTGGGACCAACTCGCGTCTATTCAGCTTGTTTCAACCAGTACGGATGTTTTACCTATTGAGAATTGGCGTTTTAAAAGTATAATTACACAATCCTGTGATGGATTCAGAATGTTCTTAAACGAATTCATGGTACGTTCCAGAGATGAGCATCGGAAAGATTGGAGCGTTTTCTCAAAATAATGGTAATATTTAGAAATATGCCACGCCAGTTTCAAACTCATTACACAGGTCTGCAAATAATTGGGTTCTGGTATTTGTAGAGCAGCTGGAAGTCATTTCCGAAGTAATTTTCTGCGTAGAATCTGAATCCGATCTCTGAATAGGATGTCTGAATTTTGAGATATTAATATATTAGCCAAATTAGCCATTTTTGAGGTTGGACTGGATACAGACTGGATAAAAATTTTCCAATTTTTTCTACACGTTACATAATCAAGTGCTTCTCTTTCCCTTTAAAATGAGACTGAATGATACTGTAAGATGCTTCTTTAGAAAAATTTTCAATTTGCTATCTCTAAAGATAGCAAATGCCTCATGTCATCTTTCACCTAAACATCGCCATCATTAAATGATGGCGAGGTTTAGGTGAAAGATGACATGAGGCATTTGCTATCAAAACCGGCTTATTCCATATCTTTCTGTGTTTAGGGACACCAGTATCAGTAATAGTAGATGAGTTTATCCCCAGATCTCGGACATTCTGCTCTGTTAAGTTGGACATACTGGCCTTATCAGATATCTTAGTTTTTTCCCTTGGGACTTACATGTGCGAATAAACTCCATTCATTTAATGAGTTTTATTAATCAAACCACATAATAAAACATTCTGAAATCCACTTTTATGCATATTTTAAAAGTTTAGAGGATCCTTCATAACCTGAAGAAAGGATATAGCTCAAATCCAGATGAAAATTTTGCCCTCTGGATCAAATACAGCTCATTCTAAGCTTTTCCATCTCCCACTAGGAGCACTCGCATCCACCTTGCAGATAACCTTCCCTGGTCCTGTGCTCAGTGGTGTTACGGTGTTCGCGGAACATAATAAATATTAAAAAAACATTCTGTTTCATTTGGCGTTACAATTTATGACCATTTTCATATTGTACCAAAGTTTGTCTCAACTGTGAAATTTCAGATCATTTGAAAAAGTTGAGTGGATGTCGTTTATTTAAAACTCTTAAAGACACAAAATTTTTAATATTTTTTTGTAATATTTAATATTAACTGGTAAACTGGAAAAAACCGATTTCACACAACTTAATTGAACAAAACAACTGGAAAAAGCATGAAAAATCGTGTTTTTGCATCAAAATCAGCTCATTCCAACCTAATTAGTGTAATGTTTCATTAGTTTCATTTTCATATTCAATGCACCTGCAATGAAAATGAAAAACTAATCAAATTCTAGGCGGTTATACCTAAAATTAATAATTTAAAAAAAAATTTAGCTTTAGAACTCTGGTCTCTGGAGCTGAGAAGTGTTTTGTCTTGTAAAATTTCCAAAAATGGAATCAGCTGGTTTTGATAGAAAACGCCTCACATGAAAACTTCTACTGGGCTAAACAAACCCTTTTTTGTCATTCAATATTTAAACCATTCAAACTTATAACCAAAAGTTTTCCGAAGATGCTAATTACGAATTTGAGGTCAGATTACAAACATTTAAGATGGTGGCTACAATATGGTGCGAAAGTATTTTTGAAAAATCATGGTTCGAATAGGTGACTACTAAAGCCTGTTCTCTAATAAGAGGTTTTATTTCTAGACTCAGATTCGTTATTAGTATCCTCGAATACATCCTAATAATTTGTTTACATGGTTTAAAAATTGTATGATAAAAAAGGGTTTGTTTGACCCAGCAGAAGCTTTTCGTGCCATCTCCTCACCTCAAAATCGCCTCAACGTCCGAAAGAACGTTGTCTCCTGCAGTATCATTCAAAGTCGCATTTTAAAGGGAAAGAGTAGTACTAGATAATGTAATATGTAGGGAAAAAAAAGCAAAATTTTATGCAGCCTGTATCTAACCTCCAAAATAGCCATTTTTCGTATACATAACCTCAAATGTCTCAATGTTCAGATGTGATAAGACAATTCTGAGCTTGGATTCAGATTCTATGCAGAAAATTACCTCCATTAAAATTACCTATGAAATCACCTCCAGCTTTTCAACAACAAATCCTTGCAGATCTTTGTTATTAGTTGAATTTATTTTCACACGTTTTATTCCTGTTTTTGTGACTTACGCGTTCATTTACTTGTTGCCTGAGATGTTGTCGGACGAGAAAAACTTGTACGTCTCCCAAATCAACGAGCATCGGATACCTTTTTCTGGCCCCGCTCCAAAACGGTGTTTTTTCGTCCGAGGCTCATTTGTGCTCTCCAACACCCCCAGATGGTTCATGCGTTTCGATGAACTCGCTTTTGTTCGATACAAGACTTCTCATCGCCGGCTACAGCTTGCAACCGTCTGGGCAGAGAAACATTTTTCCGTCGAGAGACTTTCACAAGGCCGTCGTAATAAGAAATCAGCCACAATTGAAAAGAGGCCAAAATGCATTTTACACGGCCTCGAAAAGCCTCCAGGGCACTGCTTTTGTCTTGTTCCTTTGTGTGCTGTTCTCTGGAACGGTTGCCAGATTTAGTGACGTCACACAAATCTAACCCCTCTACCCATCTCAGATGTACTTGATTTCGAGATATGGCTTGTCGTAAGTGTAGCATCATACATTTCAAACTACCAATAGAAATTTCGGTTTTCCTTCCAAATTTCTTCGGCGATCATTCAAAACTGCAGCTTCTAAAACGCTAAATAATAGGAAAACTCTAAAACAAATATAGAATACCTTCAGACACTAATGTATTGGACGTGATCCCAAAGCTTCCGCCTCTACCTTATATTCGGTTAGGCTGGAGATCGGTACCTTATTAGTTGACTAAGAGGCAGTAGGGTGTCGTGTCCTACAGATTTCCACGTGATGCCAAGAATCTAAGTAAATCTACCTCTCTAATTCTCTATTACTTGCTAGTTGACAAGTTGTCGTTGTTTCTAACACTTGTCCGCCGCCTCTTCCTCGTACTTGGATATGTCTACTGGTTTTACATAGTTGAAGGTCGTTGATTAGCAAAGCAGTCACGCCGGCGGGCGTTGCGGGAAATGAACGACACAATTTAACAGGAAACCAAAGCGTCTGAGTGAATCGATAACAAGTCCCGCGCGTCATGCACGCCCCTGGACAACTCTGTCGAAAAGACTAGCTTGACATGCAAATTGGTGTTTAATGTGAGCAATCGAATAGCTAAATCAATACAAGGGAGACTGAGTGACAATGTAACCTGACGTGAGGAAATTCAACTAATTCATTGCTGGGCAAGCACGGGCTCCAAAATCGTATTCTCTATAGTGTACTATTCAGAGCTTGGGAATTACATAGAAAGCTTGTATACGGTTTAATTTGTATAATGAGAAAAAGGAACGCACTGCTAACGCATCAAGGTGAAAACAGCAAGGTTGTGAGGACATCCTGTAAAAAGGCTAAAAGACAGTGGCACCAGCACTTGATGAATTGAGTTCAATGTCCTTCCAGTTATAAAATGGGTGTTGATAGTGACTTGTTGTTAAACTTGTTGTTAACTTGGTGGCTCGTCCTCGTCATCGTTGGGTATCACAGCTTCCGCTCTTACAGCGAGATCCAGGGTATCCTTCTATTCAACTTCAGACTAAGCATTTCCTTTAGAGATTTCTTTACTTTCGGAAGTCAAGTATGGTTTTTACTTTAGGCAGGACTATGAATTCCGCCCTTAGACACTTGGTTGTGCTTCAGTCCTTTTGACAGCAGAATTTCCTCAGACAGCAGAAGACGTGAGTGCGGTCCCAGAAAGGTTCTCTAATTTCTTGTGGAATATTGGGGCTGAAGTTCTTTGAGAGGTCGAGGGCTGTTGACGTTGTCTTCGGTTTCTTAATTTCATTTCCACAGTCCTCTTCTTCTTCTGGACGTACTCCCACACATTCCGTATGACGTCAGCAACGATGATTTCCGATAAATGACGGTATCGTTTCGTTAACTCCTGATAAATCTCTGAATCTCTCCATCTTCTTCATTTGAGTCTCCTTCATGAATTCCGTCCCTTTCAGGCAAAGCATACGTTGGAAACAAATGACTATTGAACCAAATGTTCCACTGTACTTTACACAAGTCCATCTTCATTCTGCAGTATCAAGAAGGCACTTGTTACATGCCCAGCGAGTTAAATAGAGGTCCACTCACGCCATACTCATTCTGATGGCGTAAGACCCGAAACCGGTCTACAACTGCAACAGTTTTTTAGGAAATAGACTTCTTCGCCGCACCCACTTTACGTTAAATTTATTAACGGTAGGTACTTAGGCATTTAACATAAAAAATAATAAAATCGTAATTGTAGAGGCTGACGAGGTAACATCATATCGACGCTTACAAATGAGAGAAGACTCTATGTAGATGACCAATTCAATTGACTCGTGTGTTCGTCACCATTGTCATAAATATTGTCCCGATATAATGAGAGTGATTCTCTTGGAAAGATTATAACGGACCGGTCTAATACCCCAATTGGTAAGTATTGGAATCGCGAAATTGGTCTCATGGATTCTACTTGAGAATAGGCACAGTAATCCAGAATTTGCCTTATTATTTCATGTAGTATTTAATACTACATTTAGCTGAGTGTGAGTCGTTCCGTGTTCTCGGTTACGAATTATTTCTGGATCGATACAGAATTTCACGTCTGTTCACGGAAATTGTAGAATACCCGGTATTCGATTCCTCGCACCAGATCACTACCAAATGTAACTGATCTGACCTAAACGTCGGATCTGTCGCCGGTTGCGGTTGTCAAGAGCGGGCAGACGACAAAGGGTTAACTAGAGGTCGCGTCCCCAATCCAGCGGACGAACCTGGCGATGCGATGGCTCCGGACGACGAACAAGTCGGAGATCAATGTTTAGAAACTAAAAACACGGGATAAATATTCCTGCCAAACCCATCACAGGGGCTGTTTTCTTCAATTGGCATTAGCCGATGAATTTTTATTTGGTTCAGCTACTTAATCATATTCTTATTTCAATTGAATGAAAGTAAATAAAACAGTAAAAGAAACTAAATTTTTACTTGAATGTCACTAATAAATGTGACATTGCTGTATACATTTTGGAGGGATTTCGATTGCACCAATTGGTTATTATGGATGGGGTTTTCCAAATATGGGATCGACCTGTCCAGCATACGCAAATGTTCCAGCGTCTCGTTTTCAACGTCACAGTTGGTGCAGAGGGGCGAATCCCGCCGTTTGATTCGATGCAAATAAGCGGAGCAGAGTCTATGCTATTATCCTGATTGACTTTCCGCCCAGCTCGAACGCACAGAGACGCGAGCATTTTCCTGCTCGGTTACCGGTCACCCTAATCGGCATTGTCGTATAGCATCTATCATTGGCTCTTCATGTACAAATCCGTGCATGGGACTCTCAACGTCATCGGAATGCCAGGCAGTTGTCCGGTATTCGATAAGGCATCTGCCATCTCGTTACCTTAAATTCCCCTCATACGCTTTAGTCCACAGAAAGTGAACCTTTTGGTCGGACAATCCCATGAAATGAAACTTCAAGTTCCAAGATGTCCAGCAAAATATGATTGAAACTGCCCTCCATCTTGACATTTGAAAGTTTCTATAAAACGCTGCCACAGTCCGTGCTGATGACGGTAGACCGCCCTGCACCAAATCTCGCATATCAAAGCGTTTGTCTTACGGCCACTTTAGGTTGAAAGGTTTCTGCCTCCCGTTGAGGATGTACAACGTGTACCCATCTGAAGGTGAAGTTGTTCTGCAAATCCTGCTGCAACACCAGTTGAACTGACCCGTACAGGCGACCCGATATCTCATCAGTCAGCATGTCAGCTACGTAAACCACGCTGCCACACTCCTCCACAGCAACAAACCCTGGAGCATGTGGGGGGGGGGGAAGGCTTTTTCAACCTAAATCGCATGTTAAAATGATCTAATCAGGTTCGTTCATTATCGAACCTTAACCAGCTTATTTTGAAAGTTGATGAGGTTTGGTAGTATATACAGCACCAAGTATAAAATACACTACCAATTATATTATACTAGCTACAATACGAATTTGTTGCATATGACATCGTCTACAAGTACAAAATAAAGATGAATTATTGTTGTTGGAACCCGCATCACAAATTTCACAATTTTAGGACAATTCTAAATGAGCAAAGTGGTGCGGGTAGAGGGATTTTTTAAAATTCGATTTTCTAATTCTACGTTTCTTGATAGGTACGTAAACCCACAAATTTTGAACGGGGTTAAAATCGTCTCTTCCTCGGTCGAGACCAATGGTTCATTGAGAGTGAAATACCCAAAATTATTGATAATCCAGTGTAGTAATCCAAACTTTCCTCGATGGAATCCGTACCACATGTGCAGGTTGGTAGGCTCCAAAGAACCTGCTGATGGAGACTAAATGGACGTTGAGAAGTCGTACGACCGCATCCGGTACAGATCAACTTTCCCATCAGGCCCTCATAACTACTTGCGGTTTCGATCGCTATTACGGGGTGCAATGTATGGAAATTCAATAAGTTGAAGGATCGTTTCTACTTTTAAAATGAGATGTCGGGGAAAAATAATTAATATCGACTACGATATTGATTTACTTGACTTCAAGTATATAATTTAATTAATAAGAAAGTTAACACGCACAATGCTAGGACTCGGGAGGTTTTATAATAATGATACAGGTACTGCAGGTGTCGCCACTACATGTGGCCTGCGT
Source organism: Stenodema calcarata (assembly GCA_963920205.1). NCBI lineage: Eukaryota > Metazoa > Arthropoda > Insecta > Hemiptera > Miridae > Stenodema > Stenodema calcarata. Next base: position 2,858,314 of record OY986056.1, on the reverse strand, counting down.
AACTACGAGTAGGAATACCGCCAACATTTAAATCTTAACACTCCTCCTCAATTGATACGTGATATGAATATGAAATGAATTGGATGTATCTATTGCATGCTTTGTTGGGTTAGGTATAACTAGGTAACAGTAAATAAATGATCTGAGCTTGAACAATAACAATTAATAAATATTTTTAGGATCTATGACTTAACAAGTTTAGCGAGATCACAGCAATATAGGAACGTTGGTTTTGGTAACGGTTTTGTAAACATATCCGCCACATTCTCATCACTGCTGACATATTCAGTCTTTATTTTCTTTTTGTTAATGAGATCTTTTATAAAATGTTCCTTAATGTCAATGTGCTTACCCCTTTTTGAATTTTCATAGGTATTTGCCATAGCAATGGCACCTACATTATCGACTTTTAGCACTGAACATTTATCACTTGAACATTTTCCGCACATGTCACCTATAACGCCACTTAAGCTGACAAGCTCCTGAGCTGCTGCTGCTGCCGCGATATATTCTGCTTCTGCGGTCGACAGAGCCACACAGTTTTGTTTCCTGGAGAACCAAGACACTGGATTTCCATGGTGGTAGCCTATGAATCCGCTCACTGATTTCCTAGTTCTTTTATCACCGGCCCAATCAGCATCCGAGAATCCGTGAACTTCTTTGTCCAAATTTGAAGAATATTTGAGACACAGATCGAGGGTTCCATTCAAGTACCGAAGTACTCTTTTTGCAGCTTTCCAGGACTCCTGAGTAGGTTTGTCAAGAACTTGGCTTAAATACGATACTGAATACATGATATCAGGTCTCGATGTCAAGCTCAAGTACATGAGGCTGCATACCAGACTTCTGTACGGCGATTCCTGGAGTATTTCCCCCTCTTCGAGTTGAAATTTTGAGTCCATTGGCGTGGATATTGGGCGGCTTTCGTTCATATTGTATTTTTTCAATAACTTTTCAATCAGACTTCTCTGATCAATGAGGATTGTGTCTCTGCTTCTAACAATGTTCATGCCAAGGAAAAGCGAAATTTCCATGACTCGAACACTAAATTCTCGTTCCAGTTTTCGAAGTAGCTTGTTTACATCGTTATCTTCACCAATCACGAGTCCATCATCGACGAATAGTACGAAGATTACAGACGGAGAAAAATATAAACAAACGTCATGTTTTGATCTTTGAAATCCAAAACTGAGCATGACTTCATTTATCCTCGTGTTCCAACATTTTGGGGCTTCATTCAGTCCATATAGCGCTCTATTTAACTTCAAAAAGTTTCCACCACTCGTGCCAAGTCCCTTAGGGGTTTTAATGTAAATCTCCTTTTCGAGAACACCATTTAGAAAAGCAGTAGGAACGTCTATATGTTTTATTGTCCAACCATTTATCACTGCTAGTGACAAAGCGATCCTCACTGTTGAAATCCTGCAAACAGGTGAGTATAGGAATTCAAACTCAGATTTTTGCGTTTGAAAACCTTTCGCCACTAGCCTAGCTTTTTTCGTGCCATCCTCCTTCTGTCGAAAAACCCACTTAGTATCAACGGCTTTGACTCCATTCGGCAGAGGAGCAGGTGACCAAGTGTTCATCTGCTCATGAGATTTCAACTCCTTTTCTACAGCTTCCCTCCATTTTTCATCCGCCATTGCTTCTTCCAAGCTTGCAGGTTCCTCGTTACAGCTCGTGAGTAAACAGTATGCTGAATATAATTCATATTCACCTAGTCTTGAAGGTAGATTGACTTCTCTTCCTGCACGAGTAGTTGTAGTTGATTTGCCAACTTGTCTCATTCCTGAAGTATCATCGCAGAATGGATCTACAAGTTCTGACTGTTTTTTAGGCGTTCTTACCTTCATTGTTTTCATTTCAGGTGAAGAAAACTCATGCTCTTCTTCATCTTCGGATTGGACTGAAACGCGTTCGACGTGCATCCTCGGTTTCTGTTGTTCTCGATATTCCATGACAGTTTCATCAAACGTTACGTCACGCGCTCTTACAATTTTTCCTTCTTCTGGAATCCAAATACGATAGCCTCCACCACAATATCCTACCATAACAGCTCGTGTGGCTCTGGGTTCCAGTTTTTGTCCTTTGGGTAGTTTTATCACCCATGCGCGACTTCCAAAAATACGAACCTTGTTAAGTTCACTGCGGCCATGAAATATCAATGCTGGAGTTTGATGATCCTTCAGAGCCGAAGTTGGTGACCTGTTAAGCTCGTAGGCTGAACATCGAACAGCCTCTCCCCATAGGAATTTTGGTACCTGGGAATCAATCAATTTTGTTCTCACCATGTTGACTAATGTCCGGTTCATTCGTTCTGCTTTTCCATTCATTTGTGGACTGTAGCTCATAGTGTACTCTAGACGAATACCTTTTTCGCGTACAAAATTCTTGAATGAGTTCGAGGAGAACTCTCCACCATTATCGAGACGAAACCGTTTCACATGAGTACCAAACTGGGTGTATATTTCGTTTACGAAATCTTTGAGATTTTGCTCAGCTTCATCTTTTGTTTTTAGTAGTTTGACTACTACAAAATGCGAGAAATCATCTATGATTACCTGAAAGTATTTTTCTCCCAAGTGTGTTTCTGGTGCTATCGGTCCACAAACATCGCTGTGAATAAGATCACCTATTTTCTTCGATCTTCTCTCTTGTGTCTTGAACGTAGCTCGGACAGCCTTTCCCTCTATACAAGTCGGGCACGTATTTTTTATTACAGGCAAGCCTAAAATCTGTAGGCTACCATTTGACAAATGACCAAGACGTCTATGCCAAAGATCAGCATTAATGACATTTGCTGAATTACAGCTTTGGATGTTACTTGCCCTCAGTAAGTACAGACCTCCAACATGATCGCAGATGATGTTAGCACCATTACTGCACATCAACAACATCTGTCCTTTCTCGATTACTATTCGATGTCCCTTCAATGTGAGTTGCGAAGCTGATAATAGGTTGTGAGACAATCCTTTAACGATGAGTGCTTCGACGCTGACAGTCAGCCCTTGAACAGCAATTTTCATAATTCCTTTTTTTTCAGCTGTGAGTGTGTGTCCGCTTGCGACACATATCCTAACGGGATTTGTTAACCACTCAACTTGTAACATTTGCGATTCCATTTCAGACTTCACGAGATTTCTCGTGGCACCACTATCAATGATAAAAACATTCTCATTGCTTATTTCATGATTATGAGAGGATAGTGCAATAAACGAAATTTCTGTTTGTTGTACAAGATTAGCTGACTGCGGTTGATATGAGTGATGTTGCTGTTGGTAAGTATTATTACTACTACCTCTACCGCCTCGTCCATTTCCTCTGTTTCTTCCGCCTCCACGCTGAAGACCGCCTCTCCCCCTCTTGCCACGAGGGCAGTGTGCCGAATGATTTCTATTGTGACATATTTGACATTTGAAAGATACTTCAGAGTCATCTTTCAATTCGGTACTCACGGTTTTCCGTTTCAATTGTTCGTCTAGTAGCCGCGATTTCACGAACTCCATCGACACACCAGAGCCCGTCTCCAAAGCGGTAACAACCGCATCATATCCACTAGGCAACGATAAAAGGAGATGACAAATTTTGTCAGACTCATCAAACTGAGTACCTAGATCCATGAGTTCTCGAACGATCGTATCAAACTTCATGAAGTGATCATCGAGCTCACCTGTTGAGCCACACTTCAAGGTGAGGAGACTTCTCCATAAAGACATTTTCGAAAACGTACTTTTCCTCGCGAAAACTTCTTCTAGTTTCATCATCATATTTGATGCGGATTGCGAATCCTTAATCAGGTCGAGATGCTTGTCGGATACGCACTGAACGATCAACGATCTCGCTGCCGCATCTTTCGCAACCAAGTCGCCCGCCGTCATTTTCGCCCGCACTTCCCGATCAAAAACACCGTCTAATTGTCTCTCGGACATCAACGACAAGACACAGAACTTCCAATTTCGAAAATTGGTCGCGGTCAGCACCGGCAACGGGACGGAAAAAGACATCGTGGATTCTGCGAAGTATGAAACTAATCAACAAACATCCGAAAATTAGCAAAAAGAACCGACTCTAATCGCCCATAACCTTTTAAAATGAGATGTCGGGGAAAAATAATTAATATCGACTACGATATTGATTTACTTGACTTCAAGTATATAATTTAATTAATAAGAAAGTTAACACGCACAATGCTAGGACTCGGGAGGTTTTATAATAATGATACAGGTACTGCAGGTGTCGCCACTACATGTGGCCTGCGTAACTACGAGTAGGAATACCGCCAACATTTAAATCTTAACATCTACAACTCCAATTATCCACAATTCGAAGTAACCGCCTTATTTTTTGTTGGTCTTTCACACCAGGGACATATATGTCACTATATATATACCTTGACATTGTCGTTTTGTCTTAGTTGGTTTCTAATCACAAACCAGGCTGCAATATGTCTGAGACGTTATTCTCATGTCTCACAAGCTTCTAGATAAGGGATTATATATCATTTTCGGTTTTATAGGGAAGCAGGGAGGAAAACTGAGTATCATAGCATTGTTGTACTGATTTAGTTTCAATGTGTTTACCTATGTGTATAATAATTATTGAGCTATCAGATAACATCGCAATCCCTTGCAATTGGATCGGGATACGTATTTCATGCTCTTGAAGTAGAGCTAATCCCTAATTACATCACCCACTACGTAATTCGCTAGTAAAAATTACATTGCACGATCATGTTCAGTTGATAGGGTCGATAACAAATTGAGAGTGAAGTGGCAACGTGACCTAACTCATTTTTCTTGATTTAACACGAGACACAAAAAGCTCATAGGTAACTATCTCCCCGAAATTCTGCGAAAATTAATTAACATTCAATTTTTGGCTGAGATGTACTGAGAAGTTGTTTGAAATCTCAGTTGACATACGGTTATATTGTGGATCTATGGTTCTAGGGTAAGGATTGCACTTACAGTACATCAGTTACCAGGTACGTCGATTTACAAGTTGAGAAATGAAAAAAATTAGATCATTCCATTTAAAACTATTAGTTTTCAATTGAATGTCATCACTACGAATTTCCCAAAACACTTCTTTTCCTTAGTAACGACTCCCTTCAATTGAAGAACCGTGTGACCATCTACGAGCATGAATTGTTTCAGATTTTGCAGGTCAAAATACTTGTCCTTTGGGGTCTCATATCCTTGCACCAATGCAGAAAGAAGTCGGTCAATGGTTACTGAGAGATTGTACATTGCCACATTTCGTTTCTTTGGTTTCTATGTCGGAAAAACGCCAAAACTAACGTGACCGATCGATTCAGAGAGAAATTTGCTACATAGCCCAACCTTTCACTCAATATGGCTAAAAAATGAGTAATGTCATGTCATGTTACCACTTCACCCTCGAAATGTAGTTCGCAATATTCAGGCTACGGCTTTCTTCCGGTTCCCATGAATGTTTTTGTATTCAATTCTATTTGTTCGGTTTTGATCCGCATTCAAATAACGGAATGTGGAATGAAGGAACAGTTCCTCTTTTCATCCAGTAATCAGTCATGCTCTCAAAACACATTTCGGTTTATTATTAATCGGACGTTTCCAGGGGGTTGAGGGGAGTGGATTGAGGGATATCCAAACCACTACATATAATTACAATCAATCAAATGAGTCCCATCGACATAAAATGTCAACATTCATTTAACCAGATTCTACTGTTAATGAGTTTACACTGGTCTCAATAAAGTTGATTAACTCTGTTTATACGAATGTGAGATTTCATTGCATACCCCGAGCTCGAACCGTTCTTTCAGTGTATGAATTGTTAATATTCTATTGATTTCGCATTGGATTAAATTAGCTGGACTAAGTAATAGTAAATAATATTACATTTATTGTTCCTAGGATCCAAATTTCAAGAAACTGTATGAGGAGTGTCATTCAAGGTGTAGAAAACTGCTGGAATAATGTAATGCATTGACTATAGTTGGAGGGTACGTGAATTAACCAACAAATTGTCCAACAAACCAAAAAAATCTTCAAACCCTGAAACCAAGAAATACTGTTCCCCAGTACCAGCACAAATTGATGTTTTTACTTAATTAAAAAAATTATGCCAGTTTAACATAATCAATGTATTCAAAGAAGTCGTCATCCAATCTGTCACTCGTCAATGGAGGAACGGTGCATGATCCTTTGCACAGCAAACTGCACTTCATGCTTGCTTTTCGGCAATCACATTTTATAACGTAAATTAATCCCGTAGGTACAGCGTTCTCGGTGGATGCGGGCTGCACCTAGCGCTCCCGACGGCCGATCCAAATGTTCACTGCCTTATCGTATCAGTGAAACGTGCGGCTAATTTTTATTCTTCAATTTGTTCTGCTCCGTCTTGCTACCTCTCGTAATACAATTTGTGAAAAACTGCTGTTCAACTTACCGTTTTGATACCTCATCAAGTGAAGTCCGCCAAAAGTTTCACGTCGATTCCTTTGGACAATCTACTTCGTCGTCGTACAATCTACTCCCTCGGAAATCTACTCCTTGGGGTACGTAGCAATTCTGGTATGCTGCCTACCCGACTACTACTAATATCTGCATTTTTTTTTTGCCTTCCCAACAGTTCTCCGGTCTTCAGGACTTCATCATTCTTCTGGTGCTCTACCAAAAAGTCTGCCGCCTCCCGATCTCGAACACCCCGGCCAGATAAGCCAAAACCATTTTCCCCCTTCAAAAACCATACCCACAAACCTCCACGTTTTCGCTCTAACCTCACTATCCCGTTCAATTCAGAGGCAATATTTATTTTCTTACAAACCCAGTTACTTTAGTTTCTTTATTTCCGTTTATTTGTTAAGTACAGCAGTAGTGTACCTATCCGTAATTCATTTAATCTCACCTTGTCAGTAGCAAATATATTCCGGTGATCTAACTTCAACAATTTGTTCAAGTTCTTCATTCCTCACCGTTCTTTTCTTCATTCAATTATCGTGGGTTCATCCCCACAATAGTGCTGTACAGTGCAATTTCTGTTCACAATCACCAGAGCACCTACAGAAAAAATTTACTTAATATTGTTAAAAATATACTCTGGAGCTGGAGGTTGAGTGGTTTCCACCGGCTCCAAGGTGCCATTCTCCCCACGACGCCATCCTCACTGCTCAGGTGACGACCTGTTCCCCAGCCATTTCTGAACCTGTAAATACACTCTTTAAGAGTGTTGCCTTGCTGGGTTGATGTTGGCGGAAAATTTTATAAATGCCAGATATCGTTGGTAATCCATTTCCTGTACATTGGATTTAGCATCGTATTGCGCTAGAAACATTTGCTCATCAGCTATTGAAACTGTTTCATGTGTTTAAAAAGGGTCGTAAAATCTTCTGCTGATGTTTTTCAGGTTTGTTTGTTGGTTTAAAAAGCATGACAACTGAGTTTGTGCCCTTTTTTTGAATATTGCGGATGTAGAGTCAAATCCACTGAAACTGTGAAGAAAGAGTTTACTTAGTATACCTACTTACTTGCAATGAGAAAATTCTGGTTTCAATCTTACCCTTTCCTGGCTTGACGAAAAAATGTTGCTTGTTGGTGGTCATATCGCCATTATAAGTACAAGCAGGTCGATATATTCACCAAATACAGCAACTGAGGGATCTGTTACCAATTGGAAAGTGCAAAATGCTTGTATCTGTATCACCAGTAGCAATTCGTGTTTCCAATCCTGCAATAATTGACAATTATTGTCAATTGTCCTGAGAGTAACTGAATTAACGTGGTTTTATTGTTTTAATGTGGAAGGAACTGCTGTTGTTGAACTGTCACTTTCATAGGAATTTCCAAATTTATGTCCACTGAATTACAGCAAAATTTGCTGTAATTAACATTTAATGTTAAGCCCATGCTCCATTTGACTGGACGAACAAAAAATCTTCAATCAACTACTACTACGGTTTTTGTTGTCTACTGTTGCACTGGTACTGGGGACTATTACACTGAACAATTGTGCCAAATTTTAGCTTTCCACCATTGTTTTCCTATTTGTCATTATTTTGGCTAATTTGATTGGGCTAAAATACATTCTTTCTGGTTTTCAAGCGAAACCAAAGCCCCACTACAGCCCTAGGAAGTGCGAGAACGTATTAGGGTACTATATATTCATAGCTGAGTTGCTTCTTGTATCAATTGCGGAATCGATTTGTTTCATTGTCATTTCTGACGTCGTGATACACGGATCGCATCGGACCTCCCCCTACTGGGTACTGTAGGGTACTGTAATATCATAACATGTAACTCATGTGAAAGTTGGCAATCCTATAAGATGAGATCTAAAGATAAGGAATCTGATTGAGTTGAGTCATAACCAGACCGAGTTCCTTAATTTTTTTTCGGGCTGATTCCATTACCGTTTTATTACCCTCATGTTTGGTTGAGGAATCGTAAACCTTAGTACTTCCTGCATCGATAATTCCATATCCGTTATTGGATAGATAGACCTGACCTTTGGAAGTACTGGAACTTGGACTCGACGACTTCTAGAAAGGACATACATACCGCGTGCAGTTGGCGGAAAAATACGATGAATAAATCAGTTTGGAAATCTGTTGTGAGCTACGCGATACATGACCAGACGGAAGCAACGAGCCGGCCGGCCTCGGAGTTCCAATCTGTTGAGGTCGCGCCGATCGTCCCCAACTGTTTCCAACATCTGCTTCTGTAATGTACTCCCGAACTGACTGCCCGTTCAAATGAAATTCACTGTTTAGAAGACCAAGGGAATAATTTATTCGAGAATACGGTTTGAATACCAGCTGGGCCCGTGTTTCTGCGTAGGTAGTAAATATTGGTTGATTGGGAACCATTAGACGTACGGGATTATATGTTTTTCAGTATTCGTCATCATAGGTTACTGCAAGGTGACTGCAAGGATCAGGGTGGCGTATCGTATTAAATGATCGCCCATGAGAAAGTTTTCTTCCCATTCATCATTCCTGGTTAATTAGACCCTGATTCGATGAAAATAGCTCATATGGGATACTTCATCAGCGTTATCATGCAAACACGACATAATATCTATTATTATATATTACATTCTAATACACCGCCAGTTGGATGACTTGACATCTTTATACGTACTATACTATTATCAATACTATACGAATAGAGGTATGAGAAGTTCAACTAATATCAAAAGGAATAAGGGGGATAAATCAAAGTACTAATTGCAGCCAGGAAAACCAACACCAGTTGAGTTGAGAAGGCCTGTCCAGACAAGTGTAGCAGACACGACCAGAGTCACCTACAGGTGACACTCAATGTTGGTTTCATCACAAGAAGGCATAAAGTGATCAATCATTTCTGAAACGTCTTCCTTCAACTAAATACACATCTAATTTAAAATCCCTTGAAAAACTTTTGGGACACAAAAAACCTCGACATGTTTGGCCTTGTTTTAGTTGTTGCCTCATAACTTGTAAATGGTTGGTTTTATACGAAACGTCTTTCCAACCTTTATTAAAGTTAATATAATAAGCTACAATTTAAGTCCAACCCCAGCTCCGTAGGTCCAATAGATCCTGAGCTATTGGACTTCAAAAATAGGGTATTTCTTCCAAACAGTTCTAGGCTGCGAAGCAGCACTCATACCTAACGCCCCCAATTGACGAAGGCCAAACCCATGCAAGCTTGTGCTTAAATTAAAGCTAGATAACTCCTCTAGGACTTTATTACTTATGGCTTGCCTCGTGGGATGAGTGTTAGAGCCAAGATTCTAGCCAAGAGATGACTAAAACTTAAAATTCTAATTTTTGGAAGAAATAGCCGTTCATTTATTTGTACGGATGTCGATAGTTAGAGCTATCGATAGCTGCGGTTGGGCTGAAAATTTAGGTTATACGATTAACATTTTAATGAGAACCATATGAACCATTCTGTATGATTTCCAGTTCCCTAAATGAGTACGACTTGGTGGAACGAAGAAACTAAACTTTTATTCGATACTGAAACGTTATTTCCTTGAGTTGGTACCTACCACAGTGGCGCTATGGTTACAAGTACTAAACTTTGCCCCTCGCTGTTTCCAAATCCCTTGACAAAACCGGCATTTTCAGACCGGATTGTAACCCAACGCGGTCCAAACAAACAATCATCGACAATCACCGCCTTGTCGTGAATCAAAGTATTCATGCTGTTTCAGATCTAAATCTCGGAAGACGCCGAAACGTCTTCATCGAATCGAGTTTCATGACTGTCCTTCTCCAAATCTTTTCTCCTAGCAAATTCCTCAACAGATGTTGTCAGTGATTGCGATGATTCGCCCATTGACTTACGCAACCTGCCGAAATCCCGTCGCACCGAAAGTTATGAAATTCGAAACCCGATCGCTAACCGGAGATAGTGTGGCGTGCAGTGTTGCCGATACATGCTTATAAAATTACTCGCTTAAAACCATCTAAGTTACATGCGCACACCCTTTTGAAACCTATTTTAATTAAACAGTAACTAGAGTTTAACCAGAATTAAGAGTCAACCCAATCAATTAGAGAGAATTCGTTCTTTATTGGGATTATGTTCTAGAAAAAATCTTGTCCAGAGACAGTAAATTAATTCCTCCCAGAAAATCAGTTTATGGTGAAACCACTCTGATGAGCATAAATCACCAAATCTAGAGGGAGTGAGTTAATATAACTTCAATATGTATTTATTTTTTGTTAGTTGGCCTCAAAGGTTCATTATTGAATTTATAATCCACCTAAAGTGCAACTCGGTTTGCATTGAAGAAGGTGTACAAACTGTGGTAACACTGTGCAAAAGTGAGTTAGTATCCATCATTTATTTCTGTGCAACAATCGATCAATCATGAAAACTGGAATGAGGAACATCATTATATTTATATATTCGTGGTCTTAGGATCATGTTTACTATCATTTGAACAATTGGACTGCGGTACGGTATAATCTTAACAACTCTGTATTTGAATACAGTGCATTTTCACACTACATAAGAGAGTTATGTCGACATATCGGACTATCAATTGGCGAATAACGTCAATCAACAGCAAGGACGTCTTTTATTCGAAAGATCTTGGAGCTGAATCGCCTCTTTAATTGGATGAGTTGGTAACCGACTATGGCGGCAGTTTATTTCCTGTTTGCGTCAACTTGGATTTCGACAGAGTTGGGCTTGAGTTAGTTGATGTGGGAAAAAGAATGATCTCAGAAAGTACAATTAAATAGGATGAAATATGATTTTAAGTTTACGTGCGTCTGATTCCTGCAGAGCTCCTGGCTACACGACTTCTGAATCGGTCGCATAGAAGTAGAATTGATGGCTTGAAGAAGGGATAGGTGGAAGAAGGGTCCACTACCTTCCGGAAATCGTTTAAATCGCATCTTTAGCACCTCAAGAATGTTTCCTCTAATTTTTAGAACAATCCGATTATTTTTCACGTCACTGCAAGACTTTTTGTAACCTGTCCTTGGAGGCAGTGGCGGCGATTGGATGTTAGAAGGGGTGGGGAGGGGGGTAAATTTAATCAAGTAAAGTACAACTATTATAAACAAAGGAACAAGTACTAACGAAGGAATTAAAAGAAAATAGACAGTACTCTAAACTTCGCCCATTTTATGGAGTAAAAGCTGAGTGCCTTCGTAACAGTTTATTTGTATTTTCCCCAGAAAGTGGGGGAGCAACTGGATCCCCATAATCGCGTCTTTGAAACCTACTGGTCGAATTTTTCTTAAGAAAGACAAAATCGAAGATGTCAAAACTGCTGTCCCGATTTCCGAGGAGAACGAGGCCTTTTATTTTGACTTGTTCAACAAGCAGCCTCCAACTTCCCCAGTCAGCTCTCCAGCCCCCTCCTGACGAGGAAGAAATTTAATGCTAATCCTTATATCAACCTCAAGACTCTTAGACGTCTGTAAATAGTGCATTTGGTATTTCTTTCTCACTATTTGGCACGACAGCACTAGACTACCGTCATAAAAAACCCTTTTTCAATCCTCCTTATAGTGAAGACAGTATGGACTAATTACGTCGTATTTTTGGATAGCTTTCTGTTGGTGTCACCAATTTTTGCGCGGGATCACACAAAAATAAGTTATAATGGACTTTACGACTAAAAAAGGTTGCGAGGACCTACTTTCTGGGATGCAGTGTGGTACCTCACTATTTAAACTTTTCCTTCCGAGGAAGAAGGTACCGCCTAGCTAAATTGGAGGAAGGTTTGAGATAGCGTAATACAAGTGTATGTATCAAGTGTTACCAGATGTGTATATCTTCACACCTCGTTATATAGAAGAGAGGTGAAGAGAGAGGGTGCGAAAAAGTTGGTGGTCGTTACCAGATACTTCTATCTGCACACACCGTTCACGTAATTCGTATGAGAGGATGGCTGACCAAAAACTGACCAATTTTAAAGAGAGCTGCTTTTGATAAACTATGTTTGAGGAAAGGTTTTTGGGTCGAATGAGGAGGCTTGAATATGAGTAAGGTCGTACCAAGAGCTTCTACCAGACTGTCATAGTTGCTTATGGCTGGTCGATGTTATATAGGGACTTCCTCTCCCTACCATCCTCCCTTCACAAAGGGAATGGCCGTGTGAAGGGGTAGTTGGTTAAAACCCCAGACGGGGGGTTCTCGACCGTTGGTGTGCTGCTCTTGGTAGATAATAAATATTATTTATTGTGATAATTCTATATCGAATAAAGTGGTTTCCCCTCAAAGGTATACAAATCTGTTATCCGGATAAAGGGCCTCTCAAGTGTCGTTTTTATATCTCAAGTAAACTATCTAAAAATAATCAATTTTTTAAGTATTTCTTTTAAATGGATTTTGTGATGTATAACTTGAAGTAAAACAGCAACTTGGAGAAACTTGTAAAAACTTGGACAGTCATTATCTCAAAACACACTTTTTGGTTATGAACCCTTCTTCAATCTAAGGGTGTTCTTCCATTTTGCTTTTCTTGGTATTCATTACGAACAATGATGTTCATTCTGAAGCGATTAGAAGCGTATTTCTCTCAAAACTTCGGTTATTACCACAATTTCCGTGAATTCTTTGTTTCGAGAAGATTATCATCTCTCGTTAGGTATAAAGGGAGAAAAAGAAATCAGTTCTTCGAGTTTCGAACCCAAGAAAAGAAATTATGATGCGTTGATATCCTCGGCTGGGGAAGGCTGTCGCGGTCTCGCCTTGTGAGTGACTTAATTACTAAAATCGTCGAAGAAAGTAAGTTTTTTTTTAATTGAAAAACGATAGTTTTTCTACGTTTTCTTCGAATGGGCGATTTTTGCGTATGAGCCACAAGACTGTGAACATCGTTCATGGTGGAATTTTCACGCGCGTTATACAACTTCCTGGCATTGTCGAGTGCAGAAATCCAATCCAATCATTCCCCTGCTCTCGACCCGAGAGCCCTGAAATTGACGTTTAATATTCTTCCAGTAGACATTCAATGATTGATCGGTATTTATTATTGAAATGTATGCGCACATTTCGTGAACGTTCCATGGTCAATCCTCCTGTAGGATTATGGGAACTTTAGGGACACGAGCTGCATATTCAATTAGCGTTATCGTAACTGCTTTATTATCACTTATCAAAATAACAGGCCGCTTTTCTCTCGCTTCTTCTGTCTGGGTATCACATCTTTCCGCTACATATTTAAGTAGGAATTACAAATTTGCTAACTTCTAGTTTGCAAGTTAAATTCATGCCAAGACCCAAACAGCTAAATTGGTTTGAATGGCTAACTAATTAGTTGGTTAATAGGTAGGTAAACATAATATACAAGAACCAAAAGCAAAATACAGAAACAAAATGATGGATCACGTTCCTCTACAGGGGAGCGAAGAAACGTTCCTGTTATTCTGTCCATTTTAAATTCCTTTCACCAATATTCGTTATTTTGACATAGTTTTTGGTTTGAGTACTGGACTTGATCCTAGTCGTCCACTTATATTATTTTACTGGAGATACGTGATCTCAATATGTACAAAGAAGAAAAAAAATACTCAACAAAAAACTAGGTAACAAAATTGATCGTTGAATGACCATAGTATCACACGAACTTGTCCTAAATATCACGCAAATTAGCAGGTTGCCAGGGTACATTGTACCTTTTCTAAATCACAGTCTTTTACAGGAGTCGTGAGATCAGCTTTCCACAGCAGTCTTCTTAGGTCAAAGTAAATTTAGTGAGGTAGTTGCTGATAATAACTGTGGCGGTCTCTCGGTATCACTGGCATTAGTGCCTGTGAGTCGTCCCATTTCATTTATATTTTTCAATGGGTTCATTGAGAGTGTTGGCCTCTGTGCAGGCTCCATTTGCAGCTGCTAAGTCCCGATGGGCGAATATTTTATGATTTTAACCGTAGGTTGATACGCGTCTTTTAATCCTATTTTTACATGGGGTCAATAGTTTCTCTTTTGAGCCGAATTACTTTGAAAAATCCACCAAATCGGTAAAAACCACGGAACTTCCCTACTAGAAACCAATATCCCGTTTGCGACAAAAATGAGATCCGAAGGACTTCAGGGATCAATTCCACAACTAATTTGCAACAAAAGACTTTTATTAATCCTTTCTAAATGCCCTTTTTCCACTTTTAAGATCTTTAACAACCTTAATCCGTCAAATAAAGAGCGTTAAATTTCCCACCTCCCTGATGCACAATCAAAATCAATTGAGCGTGGTCAATGCTTACAATACGAGACCAAAGCTTGCTTGAATTCTCACCTTTCCAACGGTATACCTACTGAAAATACATTAGCGATTGGGTTTAAGGGAGAAAATGATATTTTAATGGAAAACAACGGGAGACTTTGGGTAAAAAGTGGCATTAAATGAAAAATGAAAATTTTTCAGGACTTTGCGGGGGTCATTTTGAGCCATTGTGCAATAATTATTGCTGTGACTTACGTTGTTTCTGCACTCACCGATTCAAGTGTACGCGGTTTTTGGAGTCGCTCACGCTCATCAACAGTGGAATTAGAAGGGCGACCGTAGGTTTCTAGTTTTGCTACAATTTCAATCGAAGTGTGTAATACCTTTAAAGTCTCCCTTCGAATAAATGCATAGTCACAGTTACATGGGTCGCATATAGTTCGATAGATGATCACAGATACCGTTTCCATTCTGTTGGTATCGCCATGTTATCACACGTCGTTAAAGCACCGGCTGATCGTCCGTCCCCTCCTGTTCGTCAAGGCCGATGCGGTTGTTCCTCATCAGGGACGCCCTTTCGGTTGTGCATTGGGGCCCCCATTCTGAGTTCCGGCAAATACCGATTCGCACAGTTAATCGTTTGCCCGGCTTAGGACACATACCGTTTCGCACAGCGACCTGATTACCTGTAAAAATGAAACCTAACCGTTTCGCACAGCTAGTTGGGAATGGGCGAAATCATAATAATAATTTTAGATCGCAATGTGTATATTTAACAATTTTGTTCGTTCACAAACATAATATTGCACGTCAATATAGAAATAATATAGAAAAGTTCATTCTTTCACTCTCGTTTGCAGCCCCATTTCCTTAACAAAGGTCAGGAGACTGTTTTCATTACTTTTTAATTTACTAGTAAGTTCAGAAGCCAAAGCTGTTTTTGAAGTGACGTATTCAAAGTCTGATGGGTTCCCGAATTTGCGCATTTTTATCCTTGTCACTACTTGAATCTCCTTTAAAACTTCCAAAACTATCCAAATATTCGGAGATGCGCTGTAAAATTGCTCGTTGTATTTGGCATGAAAAGACTCAGGACCATTGGTGGTTCTCGGTTGACCCATCAGAGCTGAGGCCCACATTGTAGGAGGAAATGGGCAGAACAAAATATAGTATTTCATTAAATAGTCAGTGAATTGAATAAATTCGGGTCCTTCGGGGGACTCGTTCACTAACTGGAAAAATAAATCAGGTACTTCGTCCGGATCAACGTACTGGAGCCCAAAAAAATGTTTGAACCAGTTTCCCACCTCCGAATTTTCTATCCTGTATTCCTTCGCGACAGGTCCTAGTGCTTTTATTTTGCGATACCACGCTTGTCCTAAGTGAAAAGAACAGCCCCTTATGGTACAAGAAGAAAGAAAAACGGTGCGGATAGCATTATGCATGGCAATTTCAAAATCTGAGTGGATTACTGCGGGTCGGAATGTACAGTTGTGTTCAATACATAATTCAACGAGAAACCTCAACATATTTACGTAAATGGCTTCACTTTTTCCGGTCAAGAACATAAAAACTAGTGGAAGGTACGTACCAGACTTGTAACCATGAAATGTGTACATTTGATAAAAAAAAAGCGAGGACCTGCTTACCTTGAACGTTTCATCTAAGGATTTTGGAGCTGTTCCCATTTGTGATACTCGAGTTCTGTATATTTTCCGTCGCAAATTGGCTATATCCTGTTCCTCCACATTGTCGCTGTGGGCAATCGATCTGCGAAGAATCTTGTTTGGTCTTGTGGAAATATCTTCAAGGGCTTTTCTCTTAACAGTTGACGTAATCTGGAATTTTAAATGAACGTAAATGGATAGAATTGTACCTACTTTGGTCTCATGGAGTTCAATAATGAGTTTATGATCTTACTTCTTCTAGTTCGATTTCACGATCGGTAAGAGGGTCGTGGTTGTGATCACCGTCCATGTTCAAAATTCGACTGATGGAATCGTCGGTTGTTAATTTGGCCGGACATTTGCTTGATCGGCTTGCACAATGCCACAATACATTTCCGCACGCGTAGCTTCGTTGCTTTAAAAATTTGAACCGCTCCACAATAATTGCAATAGATCGTTTTGATGATACGCGCTGGATCGTCGGAGCCATAGAGGAAATGAATAAAACATCGACACGTTGACTTATCAGAGGACGATGAATGACTAGTGGAGCTATGCGAAACGGTGACCTACGATTAGGTTGTTTACATCAACCAGCTCTGCGAAACGGTATGGACCTTCTTCGACGAGAACAATAGAAGTGTGCGAATCGGTACATGCCCCTGAGTTCATATTTACTTATAACCCAATATAAATCGCGTTCATTGTAATTGTCCAATTGTGTAGGGTAATGTAACGGGTTTTCATGTAAATGCAAAACCGTAAAACGGCTCTTCCCTCAAGGAAACCCCGATCGGTAATGGCCTATTCATACTGGATGGTAATAAAATTTAATTTAATGGAAAAACTTTTTGATGTATAATAATATTATAATATATTATATTATGTAATAATATAATATATTATAATATTATGTAATAATATTTATATTATAATATATAATATAAAACATATTATGTTTTTGGGTTGGGGAAACTCAATTTGCTTTATTAATCAGAATCGATTATAACAATTTTTCGAAGTTTTTGAGTTGTTTTAGGTCTTCAGAAGATCGATTCGTACTCCTTGAAGAACCGTATCAGCTCATATGTCTTCGTTCTCTATTGATAGTCGATGTTTTATATAGCACTGCACTGGTGAACTGAAAAGAAATGACGGCAATAATGTAAGGAACTGTGGAAGTATTGGGCGGGTTAGGTACAGCAAACGGATTACTTCATTCAGAACGGTAGATTTCACTCTCACAACATAAACCTAGGAATTTCGATAGGTCGATAGTACTCAGCCATCACAGCAGCCTCCCATAAACCTCCAAAATGAGGGCTGGATGGAGGGATGTCGTTTGAAACGTACACCGACGAATCGAATCGAACTAGCTCAGTTGCTTCATAGTGTTAAAGTCCCTTCTCGAAGTTCAAGATCAGGAGGTATAAAACTCTTCATTGAAGACCACGTGAAGCCGTTGATTTGCAATACCCCTTACGCCTTATAAACACAAACCTTATGTAATGTAAATTAGCGCAACGCCCTTTGGATAACCTACAAACTAGTGGCAGTTTTGGCTGTTCCGAGTATGACGTGGAGCTCTTCAATTCACCGCCTTTCAAAATATTGTCTCGTCTTCCTTGTTATGTTGATTCGGATAATGACTCATAATTCCGAAAATTATCCCCTTGGCGACAGACAAATGAAATAGTACCGATTACTTGATGTGCTCAGCTGTTCTCAGCAGTGACTCACATCCTTAAGAGATAGAATACCGTAATACTCCCATCCTTTCTGTCCGTTTCTACAACCTACAGACATCCTTTTCATCTACTTTCGTGTTCATGAAATTATTTAACCCTCTAATTGTGACTTTTGACATTTTGCTACCATGAAATCAATTGTGTTTAGATAAAAACATTCTGATTTAGGCGAGTTTCAATTTCTCGTGTGGATTGATTGATTGATTTGTTTATTAATGAACGGTCCACTCTTACAAACATACACAAAAAATATATTACAAATTTTATGCGTCAGGCACAAAAGTAAAATTAAATGTTCTTCTTAATAAAAATAATAATTACATGTTGATCTTATATCAAATAATATATCAAAGTTGGAGGTGTTGATTATACAATTTAACACATGTTACAGCGAATGATTTGCTGTAAGATTCCGTTCTATGCCTAGGGATCTCTAATTGATCAGTATCGGACCTGGTCACTCCAGAGAACGTGCTAATATTATTTATATGTTTTTCAAACCTCTATAATAAATAAGCCGGTTCCCTGTTATTTAATATTCTGAACATCAAGGTGGCGGCGTTGAGTTCGAAAACATTTTTCATTTTCAGCCAACCTAGCTGCTTATAATAAGGTGTCACATGGGCATCATAAAGCAGTTCGTAGATGAACCTTATTGCAGCATTTAGGGCCTTCTGCAAGTCTCCTATTTGCTATTCTTGCATGTCTGTATATAAACATGAACAATAAAGAAAATGCGGCATTATTAGAGCTTGGACAAGTCTTGCTTTCACATACTGTGGATGTAGATTGCTATTGGATTCATGCGGATTTCCTACTTCTTGGAGGCGCAGATAAGAATGAACCCCATTTTTTCAATTCTTTACACAGTTCGATTTCAGTATCGGTTGAGACTGTTCGTCCATATCGATAAACGACTAGGATAAGGCACATTGTCTTACATATTTACTCTTCTTTAGATGCTATCTGTTTGCATTGAGCCCCTCACTTATACCTAGATCCAAACTCCTTCGTCCTGACGAAAGTTTTTGACAACAAGTCCTTCGATTAATAAAGAAAACCCAGAGTATTTTAAAACATACAAAATACTATACAAAATAGTAGGTACCTCTTTCCATTATGAGAATCCTATATTTTTCACTGGCTCAATCTGTTATTCTGTATGGTTTACCTGCGTGGGGTGGGGCGTAACCCATGGCGATCCAGCCTTTACTTTTAATACAAAAAGCGACGGTACGAGTAATTACGAAAAGTAAATTCCACGAACATACAGACCTAATATTAAATAAGTGGCATATTCTCAAACTGCCATCATTGATTGAAATGAATAATGTTAAGCAAATTTTGAAGGAGCAGAAGTTTCGATTCCCAGTAGGTACATGATATGTCAACCCGTTTTCAAATGCGGAAAGCCATGTCATTGCCCTTATTTCACACCTCAGCAGCCCTTAATTCCTATTTTTCTCGTGGTGTTAGAAAATTTAATTCCCTCCCGTCAGCACTTCGGTGCGAATTGCTCAATGTTCTCCACCGGCCAGATAAATCTAAATTAATTCTAAAGAAGTTTTTCTGTAATAACCCATAATCACTAATCTGGAGGCTTATAATTATTTGTACGATATATAATAAAATGTAAAATATGTAAAATATTATATATTATTTGTACTATGTATTAAACAAAAAAATGTAAAGAAATAATTATTATTGCAAGGTACATCTGTTGTAGGTACGAGTACCGACTCGGTACTGACTCGTCACCCTAACACGGGCATAGCCCTCTAGGAGACTAATTCCTCATTAATTATTTATGTGCATTGAAGTACCTTTTTATGAAGGATACAATTTCATTTCAAAAATCGTCTATTCCCAATGAAATATGAGTAAACTGTTAAACCAGTTTTGGTGATTAAACCATCATGATTAACAAAACAATACTGAAGGTGCATCACAGAGATGTGATGAACTGTAGTGAAAATTTTCGAAAGTACCCAAGGAACACGAAAATCGTCTCTAAATTTAGTTATACAGATGATAATGACACTTACGAATCTTTCTAATCGTTCCTTTCTTTTCTTTGTTTGCAGGACCCTGCCGGTATCTTCGAGCTCATCGAAGTAGTCGGCAATGGCACCTACGGTCAGGTCTACAAGGTGAGCCCCCGTTATTTCCCACTTCAAAAGAGATGGATAATGCAAAATGTCGCGCTGCCCACTGCAGGTGTTGGAGTGGGATTCCGAGTGACTCACACACGTCCCTGCTAAACTGTCAGACGAGCTAAAACTACGAGCCGTCTCCGCGACCTTCCGTTATGTTGTCAATTATTACGTCACTCTGCCGCCGCGCGATGGAAACCCCCGCTATTCTTCTACGATCTGATCCACTTTCCCGAAGGTGTTGGTGTCTGTTCGGTTGCTTTCACTTTAATACCGCCCTAGGTCTACAGGCCTAGTTGATCTTCCATCGATCATTAGAATGGCGGATGTCTAACAGAAATTTACAAGGGTACCTACCTTTGATATTCTTACATTATTCCAGTTCTTGGTTACTACAATGTAGTAGTTATAATACGCTGAATTTAGGATTATCAATATTATTGGTCATGGGGAATCCACACCCTGATCAATAACGACCTTTTCAGTGATGAGTAGATGTCATCTACTCATCACTGAAAAGGTTGTTATTGATCAGAGTGGGGATTCCCCATGACCAATAATATTGATAATCCTAAATTCAGCGTAATATAACTGTAAATCTCCTTACTGGAGGATGCCAAGATGAAATTTTGATCAAGCGTAAAAGACCAATTGGGAACAGGAATTGAAGTATTTCACAATACTCAACACAAATGAAATCCAAAACTATTGAGGGATTCCTTCCAAATTATTAGCTTGAGCGTCTATTGGAATATTGTTATTAGCTATATTTTTTGTCTACCTACGTAGGTATCTAATTTCATCCAACAAGTGTACAATGAAATTATGAACGAGTTGCATACACCGAAACTCGAAATTATGTCATCTATCAACGGGAATGGAAGAGGGGGTTTAGTTCGGTACATCCCCGTTCTCTGTAGGCACTATGATACAAGGTGTGACGGTCATTCTGAGGGTCTTATAATTCCCTTGTCTAAACATTTCTTTACCTTCTCCTGGGCCCACTTTACGGTTTCTCTTTAACAACGGGAGAATTGGGTTTCAGGATAAATTGTATGAGGGAGAGCCAGAGACCTGTTGGGAAATAGCCTAGTAACGCCGTCCTTGCAGTAGATCATACAGTTATGCTTCATGTCTGATTCTTGACCAACGATTTCAGCATTATTTGGATCCATTAGCTGCAGGCCCAGACTCTGGAGAGCAGGTCACCCTATTATAGCACGATAGGGCAGATTACTCAGTCCGAAGGCTTTGGAGTCAATAGTTGGACAGAGAGAACTCGTCATTTAGTTGCTCTTTTTGGTACGTTAACAGTTGAATCCAAAGCCTAAGTACTGAGTAATCTGCCCTATAGTGCTATAATAGGGTGACCTACTCACCAGAGTCTGGGCCTGTGGCAAAATGACAAAGGGGCGTATCTGCAAAATCATAGTTCTGAGAAGTCATCCATCAAAGTTGTCAGATGTCTGAAAAATCACCTGATTAACTTTTTGAATCAGGAATCAGCTATTTCAAGTGTGGTTGCTTCTTTCTAGGACGTCGTTGGTGATTTGATACCAAATTCACTTCAAGGGTACCAAATTCACTTGCAGAGCAGTTACGCCCTATTGTCGGAACAGTTACGCACCATCTGTGGTAATTTCAGTTACGTCTCGTGAGGATTTTCCTTTCCACTGCCTTATAAAACTATTATATTATAATTATTAATTTCTATTATTGTACTGACAAGTCCCAATAATTGTTTCTTGCGGTGAACAAATGATAACCGGGCCAGAGTGGTTACAATTTTATTTGTGAATAATTGTGAAAGTTGCAATGCCTAATTGTTTCAAAGTGTAAAATCTAAATTTTATTATGTAGAGAATTGAAATTGAAGGAACCACATTTTTGGCCGTAGGAGTCATCATTCTCATAATCCGACTCTTCTTCTTGGTCTGGTTTCGGTAAACGGTCTTGAACTTCAGCAGAAGATTGTAGGCTTTCGTAGTATGTGTGGTATTCGGTAGGGATAATACCATCCCTACACATCTTCATAAGGTCGTAATTCATCTTGTAAAACCCGTCCACTGCATCGCTAGATTTCGTATATTTAAGCATGCATACAGGGAATGGGCCTGATAGGACTGCAGAGTCAATGATCTGGTCGTAAGTCAACGTCGTAACTTCAAAAGGCACAGGGTTAGTTCGAGCGCATTGAAGAACTTGGGCCTAACCTTCTGGAGTTGTGTTCCTAACTTGGACTTGTGTTCCATTTCTGAATGGCCAGCCTAAAAAAAAGTATGTTGTGTATGGCTTCTTTGATGAGGTCTTGAGCAAATTAATGCACATTGCAGAGATGATAGAGTTCTTATTTTGGCCCCCGCAAGAGTTGGATATCATCCTAATGGTTTAAAAGACATTAAAAGAACCCAGAAGCGCAATAACTGATCCACTATCACTGAGACCACTATAAAATTTATACATTTAATGTATAACGTTGAACGTGGACGTAACTGACACAAGTCAGACTCCAGGCTAGGACAGAAGGGGGTAATTGGCACTTACGCCTTTTCTGTCGGAGCGAGGTCCAATCCGCCCTTTTGTCAGTGCGGTGTCTGCAATCGTGGCCTTCCTTTTTCAGTCTCTCCTGAAGTTTCTAATGAACCAAACGTCATGGGGTTGCCACAGGTATGTAGAGGTGTGAGGTGATACCGAAAGTGATGGCAGCTCAAATTACCCAAATTTTCAATACGCCCCTTTGTCACTTTGCCGACGAAATGTATGTGATCTGTGGTTAGGGAGATGTTTTTTATTTTTGAGGTGCGAGCGCTAGGGAGCATCCAGAGTGCTTGGCAACGCATTGCTCATCACTTGGACCCCCATCCTCTGCTGAACTTACAACTTAGTTGCAGTGGTTGCTATTGGAGTTGTTATGAAAGTATCTACAAGTAATTACGGAAGCATTCGTAGAAGATACTGAAGAGCACTTCCTCACTCTTTTCAGACCATCCATTTCAGAAAGAAGGAGAAATACACAGGGTATGTCATTTACCTTTCCCGATAGAGGTTGCATATCGATAGAGATTTATTTTGTGAGTGTATCTTGCACCTTTTGTATAATTGGATCACAGTTTGAAGAATTACAATGGATCTCCTCTATGCAATACCCCTGTCTCCATCGTTTCCTTGGTTATTACAAAGTTATCCCTTGGATTATTAATTAGCTCATTCGTACGAAGTAACTTCTGTATGTCAACCATAATTGCGTCATTTCAGTCGTGAGATTCTTGATTCTCCCTATAACAATCTCCATCCACCGCCGAGGCAATTCAGTGGAAAAATATCTCACGTTTCCTTTTCCATCGTCTCATCATATAATGTCTGGGCCGTACTTAATTCGAAAAGGCGGATTCTCTGCCCGCCCATCTTGCGACAGTTCATTTGAATCGTAAATCACTTCAGACGATGAACGGGGTGGAATAATATCGTCGGTTGACCCTCGTTCGTGTGAACTGGGTTGGGTTTGTTATGACTTGAGAGTGTGACAGGGCCCATATGGAGCGTTGCAATCGCTTTTTATACAACCCACTAGCTGTACAATCCTTGAACCTGAAGAAATCCTATAGCGAACAGAACAACCCAAATCCGTATTTTACATATTTTATACGACAGATTTGTTTGCTATTTGGATTTACATTTATGATTTACGGTTCATTTATTTATTTTTTCAAGTGAAAGGACGAGTTAGAGCCCTTTCACTAAGACCGGGGCTTTTCTTCCAAATTGACCACTGAATCATGGAATTTCGTTAGGTAGTGTTCCGCACATATGTCACACTTACTGGTATGTCAAAATGGAAGGTGAAAATTAGCTTTAATTTTTGTCTATTTGATGATGTATTCATTCTCCTAACAACTACATCATTGTCCGCAGGGTCGCCACACCAAAACTGGTCAACTCGCTGCCATCAAAGTCATGGATGTCACTGAGGTTTGCTAATATTAATTTCTTTCACTCTTGCCTCATACCTATCTGACAGATTTTGAGTTTACAAAATACAATTATCGCCGATTATTCAGGTATTATTCCTGTCTCTGGTCTTCGTTGTTGTTCCAAAGCTATTTTGTGTACCTGACTTCGGTTATTTGTTTAGGATGAAGAAGAGGAGATCAAATTGGAAATCAACGTTCTCAAAAAGGTAAGCCTTCCATAGATTGACATTGATTAATAATTTATGAGATTGGGCATTGCGTGCAGGGCGGTTATGCATTGGTCTTTACCAGATCGATGAAAGCGTACTAAAGGCCCGTCATTGATCGCTATGACGATGGCGACAATTAAGCAAGAAAACAGCGCCATTGCACCGTCTAATGATTTCCTCCGTTCTGTTTTTCTTTTTTTTTCAATAAAGCCATTCATTATCATAATACGTAATACATAATACATAAATAAAAGTATTGGATACTTGAAGTAAAATTATTCATGAGTACAAATTTATGTAGGTAAAACAAAAGCATTTGGCTATTTCTGATCTCCAAAATTGAAAGAAATTGTCCGGAGATCAGGAGTAGCAATTAATAGTACATAAAACTTGCATTAATGATCAATAAATCGAATTAAGTCCTAGAGAAAAGGATTCATAATAGGAAAACATAGTAAAATCAATGAAAAAAAGTTCAGTAACAGAAAATGAATAAAGGAATTTAAATACTACTGCATCAGAAACTCCTAAACAATTTTTTTAAATTGGCTAAATCTTTTGATAAGCTTAATGAAAACGTCTGGGGCCTAAATAGCACACTTGATTGCCTTAGTCGAGTGATACCGTCGTAAATTTGGCGCATAAGTAAGTCGAGGGGTAAGAATTAGAAATTTTAAAAACAAAGGTTTGCTTGAGCTAAGTCGCATACTGACTTTATTGCCACCTCAGATGATCTAAAAGTAGCTCAGAATAGAGTACACGAATGCATGAAAATTAATTTTTAGGGAACACATCTATTTCAAAATCTAAATTTAAGGATGATGGATTTTGAATTTATTTGATTCATCAGGAGTTGAAATGTTAGCTTCGCTTGGAGTCCTTTGTATTTCCTCCAGGTTATCTGTTTTACCGATTAAGTATCGCGTTGATCTACTGTAGTTGTCTGGCTTTTTTGTTCTGATCTCTTGTTTTGATTGGTGATTACATTCTTCTTCCTATTATTTCAGTATTCCAATCACCGCAACATCGCCACCTACTACGGAGCTTTCATCAAAAAGAGTGCTCCTGGCAAAGACGACCAGTTGTGGCTGGTTATGGAGTATTGTGGAGCCGGCTCGGTGACGGACCTGGTCAAATCTACGAAAGGGCAGAGTCTCAAGGAGGAATGGATCGCCTACATCTGCAGAGAAATCCTTCGCGGCCTCTCCTACCTCCACACCAACAAAGTCATACACAGAGACATCAAGGGACAGAACGTCCTGCTCACGGACAACGCTGAGGTCAAATTGGGTCAGTAATTGCAAAACTGCTTGGGATTACAGTCGAATTGTAGTATATATGATGCGGAACCAACTCATATTTATAAATATGAGTTGGTTCCGCCACCACATACAGCTCTGTACAGCAGCAGTATCAGCCATACGATCCAAGCGACACTGGAAGGAAGTTTTTTGAGTTTCTTGGATATGAGTCTTGTAGGACTGTTTCTTCTAATGTGGTCAAATCTATTTGATGAATATTTTTCCAATTTTTTCTTCGTTCTTGAATCAATTATTGGTCGTGTGCAAAAGCCGATTATGTTGTTAAAGTGCTACGAAGGGAACCACCTTTTCAATGACGTTAGACGCACTAAGCTTGAAAAATGAGAACAAGCCATTTAATGATTCGGCCAGAATCAATCTCAATGTGTGGGAATTGTCTTTTCACACGGAAAAGTTCTCTTCGCAGATTTATATATACCTACTTACCATTTTTCTTCTAGGTAGTGTAGATAGATAATGTATAAATCGAATGTTTAGTTTGAGGTCATAGCATCGTTGATTATAATCTGGTAGAGAGGGGGGACTTTGTGACAGGTGTTGAGGTTTTTCACTCTTGAATCAAATTCCATGCAGCCAGGTGGACAACACCAATGAGAAAGGCTAGTACGGTTGCCAGACGCAGGAAGCGCTAACAGCGTCCTCTACGTATAGTTATGGACAACAAATTGTTTTATCACAAAGTTACCCCACCTGTCAAAAAGAGTGTTTCTCTTGTATTTATTTGTGGTAGTTTGTAACCTATTGTCATGTCACAGTGGATTTCGGAGTGAGCGCTCAACTTGACCGGACTATTGGAAGAAGGAACACATTCATCGGGACGCCCTACTGGATGGCTCCTGAGGTCATCGCCTGCGACGAAAATCCTGACGCCACTTACGACAACCGATCCGACCTCTGGAGTTTAGGTCAGTCAACTTCTATTATTTCTGCGTGGTAGTTGTCCGATTCTCTTATATTTATACACTTATGGAAGCCATTAGTAGAGTTAGCGTGCATTTCGTCCCTTAAGATCCCACAAGGTCTAACTCAGTTTTTTGGCAAAATGAGTTAGGAACGGATACTTATGTGAAATCTCTCAGAACGTCTTTCTAGTTCATTGCTTTGGCCTTATTTCAATGCAGGAAAAGGCTTCTTCAACGTAGAAAAGGCGCGATAACCGTAGAAATTACTACAGTACGTTGGAAAATCCGTTTTTTGTCTCTCCTGAAAAGTTGGAAAAACTGAGTTAGGCCTTGTGGGATCTTAAAGAACGATTTGTTCCTATTCCGTCCGACTTCACTGACCTAAAAGTATTAGAACTAAATATGAACATACAGGACACATTCGAAGTATTTTGGTTCCAATCGTTCGAAATCTGACTTGAAGCTTCTTCAGTGTGGTGCAGAGATGATCTTGTTAAGCCGGGGTCGAAAAGCCCAACCCTACACTAACAGGGTACTACAAAGGTGAACTGTAATTTCGTAGGAAAGGTGGCTACAGCGTGGAATAAACATAAATAACATAAGCACAGATAAGATTTCCTAGTTTATTAATTGTAACCGGTGATGATGGTTTCGTAAGTAGATCTCCCTACCCAACAGTGGCCTTTCAACATGTGATGATGTATATCACAGGCACATGGATAGCTTCAACAAGTACATAGATATAACATAAAGACTCAGAATAAACGGGTAGGGAGATACTTAGTGTCCAGCAACGAAGGTAGGCTGTTCGTTCTAGAAGCACCAGTCTGGTCTTAAATTGAAGTGTAATTGTCTTCTAATTATTCTCCCATGACCTTTTTGTAGGACGAGTAGTATGACCGGTACGAGACTAGAAAAATTACCGTAACATAAAATTGTCGCTTTTGGGAATAATGACCTGTTTTGCAGAGCTCTATCTTGGGTTTTACCCGGCCTATGGAGTTTTACCACCATTGAAATTGTTGGGAATTTCATATACTTTAAAAAAGGATCGAACAGCTTAATAGTACTTGAAAATAGGTGGATTTCTCCCGAACTCCCTGGATCCTGTACTGGAGATCTCAGCATGCAGGTGCACACTAAGCGACAGCCCTAGGCAGCTTGTGTGGCCGGAGTTTGGATGTCACTCGTAGATGGAGTTTCTAGGAACTGGAACGACTCACAGATAACGTTTACACTAGTATCACAGTTCTAAATGGATGAACTAGGATTATGTGGCGATTGGGCTAGAACTAGAACAATGTAGTGTTTAATAAAGCTGCTTGATATCTAATGAGACCAGCACTTGCTTCATATTATGGCCAGTGTTTGCTTCTGACGAGAGGTGGTAAAGGTAACATAAAAGTAAACACAGTAAATAGTAATAAATATAATTGAGACTACAACATGGATGATATGAGTGGTAACTATGGATTACAGAAATTTGGCTATGATCTATTGGCAGCTCTGGCAAGCTCTCAACACGTGGATAAGGTTGGTTTGTTCTTATATGTCGATAACACTTCCGTTTTAACATGGAAGCTATAAAGAAGGCAATTATGCAAAGCTCAGGCAATACAGGGAAGGAGAATGGGTGAGATTCAAGGGTCTTGAACAAGAGATGTACCAAAAAATGGAATTGTAGGCTGAGGTTGTTTTATATTCTAGTTCAAATCTAGGCCGTTAAGGCAGTATAAAGACATGTGACATCAGTGCTGGAACGAGTTCTTTAGATTCGAGTGGGTGTAATTACCAATGTTCTGAGTATATGGGCACATTTGGAGTCTTTCTGAATTCTTGGAAGATAGTAGTGCTCATATTAATTACAGATTTGGAAAATGGAATCACAATAACATGTTTCTATTATGGACATTTTTAGACGCAGCTTTTAGCCATTTCATTTGAATACTTGGTTCCTCCGCTTTTATTGACTCTGATACTCAGCTAGTATTCAAAATTCAGCGGTATATAAACTGAATTATACATTTCCAAGCTTACTTGATTTCTAATCAATAAGTAGAATTGATAATCTGCGTGAATGTTCTTAGATATTACTAGATTGTAATCACTTGCTTCATTCCAGGCATCACTGCTCTCGAGATGGCCGAATCCCAACCGCCACTCTGTGACCTGCATCCTATGCGAGCGCTCTTCCTCATCCCAAGGAACCCTCCCCCTCGTTTGAAATCTAAGAAATGGTCTAAAAAATTCCACGGTTAGCCCGAATTTCCTCGACTTAATTCAAATACTCATAATTTTACAAGTTAGTTTCAGGCACAAGTATACGATAATTCGAACGAGTATTTTTTTCAGGCTTTATAGAGACTGTATTAGTTAAGGACTATCACCAACGGCCCTACACGGAGCAGTTATTGAAACATCAATTCATCCGAGATCAACCTACTGAGAGGCAAGTTCGGATTCAGTTGAAAGACCACATCGACAGGTGCAAGAAGAGGAAACAAGAGAAAGGTTTGTCAAAATTATCTGTCGTTATTTCACGTTCTCAAAGGATTGTTCTGTTCATATGTCCTCATGTTGTACTTAATGTTGTGGACCGTCATCAATGTCAGTAATACATGTTTTTTTTGTTCACTTTTAGTTTGTAACCTCATGGTTAATTTACTGTATATCTGTTAATTCAGAGCGTGAAGAGTACAGGTACAGTGGTAGTGAGAATGAGGAAGAGGAAGCTACGACTGCAGGAGAGCCATCTTCTATTGTCCAGGCCCCCGGAGACAACACCCTCCGACGTAACTTCCAACAGATCCAGGTGATTGTCACTCTTGTCATTATGGTTGGGATTTCTCGCCGTTTTCCACTTAGAACACTATTATTTATTTGCATAGTTAGGCAAACACTTTGAACGAGGAAATCAAGGAAATTATGTTCCCCAGTTCGCATCAATTGAATCTTGATTTTGCTCTGGAGTCAACTGAATTAGCCAGTAACCGTGATATGATAGGATTTGTGAAAACTGGGTGTTGACTCCGTGCATAGCTTGTTATTTTGATTGAGTTGTGGTCGAGAAATGCCGCAGGCTTGACAAGTACCCATTTGAAAACTTGATTTGTTGGTCCTACAGGAAGGGAGGACGCTCACTCAGAATGAGACGAAGGAGACCAAGCATGGCAAAGAGAAGGACAGAGAGGAGATCCCTGAGCCAGGCCCGCCTTCCAGACCAGCGCTACCTCAACGCCTAATTGGTAAGATAACATGGTGGTCATCTCCATACATCTCTGTAACTTGTTGATGTTGTTTCTGTTATAGAGTTGATATCGTATGGTAATATTGGAAACACGTTGACTGAACTATGGAAATCGTCTTCAAAATATGTATCGACCGATTCATACAAAATATGTAGGTATCACAGTAACCAAACTGTAGTAACCCCAAATCCCCCCAACTTCTATCATATCTATTAGATGTCGCGATTCGACATAAAATATGTAGTGAAAAGCAATAAAATATGCACACAAAAAACAAGTAATAAGATTGGAGATGAAATTCAATAAAGTTTTAAACAAAATCTGCAGGACACAGTTCTTATGAAACACTTTATTATTGATTAACATAAACTTTGTAATGTGTGGGTCCAATGCTCCTCTCTCTGCAACATCTTGGCAACGAGTTCTGGTGACATATTGGGAGACTGAGCTCAGTGCTTCTTTCAGTTAGCTCCGTTCCTCTAACCATTATGCGCATCCAAAGAATGTGTGATTACATTACCCATGATCGAGTGCTTAAATTTCCATTGAACTTTTCTCTGAAAGCTTACTAATTGCTCATTTATATTGGGGAAGCCCACTCACGTTAGCCTTGCTTGTTTTCCTACAGACCAACATCCGCCTTCTCGCCCTCTTCCCCTTCCACCAAGGGAAGAAAGGCCGCAGAAATCCTCAAGCTCCCCTCAGCAGCCTGGACAGAACCAGCAGCGTAACTCTCATCATTTTAAACCCATGGTAAGCCCTCGATGCCTAATTTGGTTTTTATAAGTTTGTTAGATTTTGTCAGTCTCACAGTAAATATTATCAGGAATTGATTTCTGTATCTACTTGTTAATCAAAGTTACAGAAATGTAATTAAAAAGAAAAAAAGAGTGAATACCAATCGGAGAAACGACTGTCTGTCTGGCGTAGTTCTACATATTACTGCTACTTGTGGAATTTAATTGTACGTACCTTGTTATGATGATGTATGTTATTTCTTGTATTTCATACCCCTTTGGGTGCACACACTGCTCTTCTAATTCTTTTTACTTTTCCCAATTCTAATTTCTACAGTTTCCGCTATCCTTTTTTGCGCCTAGAGCACATTTATTTTCTTTACTCATTTTACCCTTCAGTTATGAACTTTTCTCGTTATCCGTTCAGTTGCCAACATCTTCTCCGCTTAGTTTTCATGACTTTTGTTTTTAATTTGAATCGATTTTCTGATTATTTTTCTCACCTGTCTTTTTGTGTTTCTTTGTTTTTCATGTTCAATCTTCAAATAGCAGCCCAGGAAACCTGAGGTAAGCATCACTACGGACACTTCCGCCTGCTTCTTATTTCAATCTTCACTTTTATCTCTTCTCAGCTGCACAAATTACTACCACTCTGATTTGACAATTTGTTATACTTGTCAGTGATAAGTGGAAACCAAGATGGTTCCACTATCATTGCTCAGTTATTGACCGTTAAATATTGGTTTCTTCCCATAGGACCTACCAATTTTCGCTCAATCGAGCGTTGAATATTATTTTAAGGTGTTTGATTGACTCAGTATTACGAGATCTTTTGATTGTACATAGGTCTGAGAGCGTTGTTGAGAAATGTTGTCCATTTCTTAAAAGATTCTGAGTCCGTCTTTTGTAAATTAGACGATCACCAGCAAACCCCCCACCTCTCGCCCATATATTATACATAGTGTACGTATAATTCGACTATACCCCCCCTCCCCTCCATCTCTGGGTTTTTTTCATACCTCTGGGGGAGTATTCCATCCCTCTTGAAGTAGGCCCTCGGATGGAATCGTGAAGGATGACTGGAAATAGTTGTGGACTGCTCAAGGATGGCTTTGGACTGTTTCAAATGACTAGGGCGCTCCTGGTGAGGCTGAAGACGCCTTGAGATGCTGATGAAGGCTTGAAATCATCTAAAGATAGCATAGTCGCGTATGGATACGTAACAAATTAACCGTAGGAGGACATTAAGGAGGAGAAGGTCAAGGAAGGATGGGATAAGCTAGGGAGGTATTGGAAGGGCTTATGGCTGGGGTATCCGTATTGTCTGGGGAGAGCTTGAAATGGTCCAGGATGGCTTGGTAAGGTTGATAATCAAATGTCTCGTCAACCTGCATTCATCCAAAACCTTCGCCAGTATTCAATGGGTTGCTCATAACTCGTCTTGTTGTTTATTGTTACAACCCTTCCCGAAAATTGTACGTCTGAAATACTCCTTTCTAGAACCCTACGTCATCCCTGTGCAAAATGCTCTATCTCTAAGCCACGGGTCTTTGAAGTTAGATACCTGACACCTGATACTCAACACTATTTCGAATCACCACGCAATATTTAAATACACACAACGTTAGTCCCTGTCATTCTTCCCCGCCACTTGTATGAATATTCACCACACAGCAATTTATCCATTTTCTTGTCTTTTTCATTACTCTAATTATAGAGTAATCCTATCTAATTAGAGTAATCCTATCTAAACCTATCTAATTATAGATTTATTACGAGCCTTCGATTAGTCGTTGTTAGGTAAGTTCAGGTTGACGATGTTAGAGGAAGTTCGCAGGAATTGACAGTGGCCTGTGGGAATTGTCCGTGCAATGAACTCCCTGACCTTTTTATTCGATAACAGTTCAAATTATTCCAGCTGTTGAAACATTTTTTCATTAAAAATATTGTTCTCATTTATTTGAATTTCTTCCAAAAGGATCTGGAAATGTTGGCTGCTCAGCTGAATCACCTCGGAGGAATAGGCAGTGGAGGAGGCGGCGTGAGGCAAAATGGCGCTCCCAAACCTCCGACGACCGGAGTCATCGACTCCGAATCAGACTCAGACGACGACGACGACGAGGGTGTGGTTGGCGTCAGTGGACGACAAGGCAACGACGGAACACTATTAGCTAGCGACCCTCCAAAACCACTGTACGTCATCATCTTGTTTTGTCATGGGAAATGCAATCACTCCTGTTTTACTGATTGAGAGACTTTTTGACAGCTTCGAATAAGCGATTTGCGAGGATGTAATACGAGATCGAGGAAAACCACCTGAAATTGACCCAGGTTACAAAAAGTTCAATTCTCTAATGAAAGATAGATAGATTAGTGCGCCTTACCTAATGATGAGCGCTTAGTTAAACCAAGGAGACATGCGGCTAATCGTGGTTATCCAAGCCACCGTACAATACTTCACTAATAGCGGACTTCCCGTTTCAGTAGCTTGAGATACACTCCCCAGTCCATTTCTGATCCTCAAATATTTCCTCCTGACAGCAGTGGACGCGGCACAACCATGTCCTTACGTCTTAGGGCTACATATTGCAGGTGCTTTTGTGAACTCGGTGCCTTCTGCTCATACACCCCAACCATTGCACTGCTTAAGACTCTCCTCGGTACACATCTTCCACTCACTCACATTTTCAGGATTCATTATTGGAATTCCATATTTCTCTTGAACATGTACCCACTCCCTTGGCCAAAACTCGTCAAGTTGAAAACATTTCTTGGGCAGGTAGTTCAAAAGTCGTTTCTCGGGCTGCTCCATGGTTTTTCAATATGCTTGAAATGCATTGGTGTAGTGTGCAAATAGAGAAGCTGCAACTGGGTCTCGAGGAATAAAATGTAATTTGGCTTGTGGATTACGCTGAATATGTTGAGTTCTCTATTAGACTCGGCTATTGACGCAGGTCTTCAAGATAATCTAAAAATACTTCCACAGCTAGGCTGCTCTACAGCCGACAGCTGAGGGGAGTAATAATATAGTACGATACAGAAAACATTTCAAACCTGGAGTTCGCAGTCTCCATTTTTTAAGGATACAGAACACCGTTTCTATCATCTTGGCTGCTCACTGGTCCAGCATTAACCCGATAATGACAGTTGTGACTGAGAACTTGATCTCAATATTCGTATAATTAACAGATAATTTCTCTCGAAATATATACCACCATTTCATCAAACTAATGTTATCTCTTGTTAACAATTTTACGTCTTGTCTACATGCTCGCATAACAGGCCTGAATTCTCTCCTTTCAGACCTGTGGATCCACAGTCCATTCTCCACGAAGTGAAAGGTGAGTTCTCAACGCTCAGTACTTTCGTTATTTCTACTATTTTATGAAATATAAGAGTATATTTGTATTCTGGAGCGTACATTTTGTTGAAATTCTACTTGTTAATCAAAATCTATAAGAGGGCGAACTGTGCGATCCTAGTATTAAATTGATAGGCTTAGTACCTACCAATGGTGATATACTCATAAGTAGAGTAACTGTTGTCATATTATGATGTTCAGAGAATACTGGTGAGATGTCCTTATATCAAAAGCGCTCGTAGATTCCCCTGGAATGCATGTTAATTTCACTGTGTGTTCCTCAAATGTGGGAGCTGTTCTAGAGGTGGAGGAGGTTGTTCGGTTGCCTGTAGTCTCTTGTCTTTATTTAGTTGATGGCAGACAATGGCTGGTATGCGTAAAAATGAAGTGAAAGTTTTTACTAAGTTTTGAAGCAGATACTTCGATTTATATGCATAAAAAGTATAAGCTCCTTTTACTACGTGGTAAATTAGGTGAACTAAATGGTTTTAAAAATGTTAGTATATGCTCCAAAATGTATGCATGCAATATAATTTTAGGGAGGCGATGCTATAGTAAATCGAATGTTGGGTAAGAGTCTACAGGCTAAGGTTTTCAGTCGTAGCTTGAATCTCGTGCAGGCTGCGTTTATGCAAGTTCGAGGCACTAAATTGTACAAACAGGGCTGTAGAGAAACTGATTACAAAAAAATGACACCCTTGTAGCGAGGTGAAAGTGAAGTGGATAAGGGAACACTCTCTACGTACTCAAACTGAATGTAGGGGTGGAGCACTCTCACCAGAACAGAAAATGAAGATGTCCCTCCGCTTTTTGGCTGATCCAGGATTTCAGATAGGGGTAGGGGAAGATCACGGTAAAAGTTGATGTTTGGATCAAATTCCCCACAAATCAACAACGAGTAGAAGATAGTTGACAGCTATGGACATCAAAATCATTCGGTTTCCGAAGGAGGATAATTATATTATATTATTCGTGTAGCCACCATCATGGTGGGGTATTGCCAGCGTGTTGCCGATGATATGGGTCCAGGAGCGGCAAAACGGCAATATTGCCGGGCCATCTTCGGCGGTACGGTTAATTTGTGGAGAGCTTGCCTAGTTACAAAATAAATGAAAAAGGATATGCACTTATCGTCGCTAAATTAAATGGCTTAAACTAAATTAAATTTTGCTCTAAAAATGACAACAGTTCTTTCCTGTTACATACAATGGTTGGTTCAGTTATCTGATTCATTACTGCTTGTAGAAATCAGAAAACCTTTTCTAAAATCCGCACTTTTTGCAGTTCCATCTTCTTCGGGTGGTGCCCCCAACCGACCTCTTCCTCCAACGCCGGACGAAGATGAAGGTGGCGATCGCACACTCGTCATGCGCAGGGTAAGCCACCTCGATCATAACAAATATTCATCCCCCCATATTCATACTCTTTCAAAACTTACACCCACTGTTATTTACCATAATTTGAAATTCGTCATCTGATTTTGAATACAAGCACTGGAGTATTTTGATATTGCACACCAAATTGACCTTGAGCTTTTCAACTTTATTCTATTGAAAACATTTAAAATGGTTTTCATTATGAGTTTTTCAGTTTGTTTTGTTTGGTATTTTGTATTCATTGAAAATATTTGATTTTGTTATGGCACACAGATGAAAGACTTGTGGAATGCTTAGCTTAAAGTTCAGAATGCTGTCAATGTCTTACTATTATCATTTCAAGAAGCCTTTTGTTTCAATCTGGGTATTTTGCCTTTGAAAATATGAACATTTGATTTATTGTGAGTGTCTTTCCTACCAGTGTTGAGTTTTTACATTTAGATGTATTTGGAGTATCTCTCCACTGTTGAAATTGTAGAAATTTGTTTCTGATTTTATTATTCGTTCTTTTTTCTGGATGGATTGTCCATTGAATGTACAGAAGGAACAAGTTAACCGGGAAAACACTAAGAGGCAGTCTGAAACCGAGTCGAAACTGTTGGAAGAGTATAATATCGCTCGGTTTTTCCCTAAACTGAACGAGCGATTGGAAAAGTTCAGAGGAGACAGTGAGAAGAGGAAAGCCGAAAAAGAAAGGAGAGAGAATAGCGTCCACCATAGGAACGGTTCGGAGATAGTGAGCCGAATTCCGTTTAGAAGGGAACACTCGGACTTTTACATACCCTCCAGACATTCGGCCTACCTCGAAGAGAAGAGCATATTGTTATCATCAAGCATGAGGCGGGGGTCGGAGGTGGCAGGACTCGGACAGGTGAATGGGGGTAAAGCAGAGCCCGTACTCACGGGTCTCATTCCCAAAGATGGTGAACATCACCCGATCCGTCCCCGGAGGCAAAGGACCGAAGGGGACATCGTTCTCCAGCGGTCGGCTAGAAGTACACTTGAAAACCGCCGCCCCGCTGATGGCTCGAGGAAGTCATTCAATCGATCATCTGACAAGGTGAGACCCTCCCCCTACCTGTACTACTGTAACACACAATCCACTCTCATTCTCTCTCTCTTCCTTCACATTAAATATAGAAAAGCATATCATCATTCATCAGGTTTGCGTGTCTTAACAACTTGACGTTCATGTGATTAATGAATTACTAAAAGCTCAGTTTTTGGATGCTCAAAGAAGTTAAACTTGTCTTGCATGTTCCATGTCTTGGCAATAAATATGTTGTTCGGTAAAAGTCCTGCCGACAACGTTTGCCGCTTGTGTTCCAAGGAAAATCTTTTTTGGACCGTTACACTGTTTTTGTTCTTTCCTTACGCGTTTCTCCTGTGTACATGTAAATAAGTAGCTAGGGAGAGCAAGCACACCCTGACTTATTTGATTTCATCTTGTAGGGATGGGTGTCGAGTACTCGACTTTTTTTTATTCAAACATCGATGTATTCTCCTTTCTCCCAAATACCTATAATGGGGAATTCCCATCAAAGTACAAGCTAGAGAAAATTATGGTTTACCTGACGAGTCAACTCCCAGCTGGCTGAGTTTGAAAAACACTGAAGGAGCGAGAAAACCGTATGACGTCACAAACAGGACGAAACCACCGCTTGGGGCGCTGAGCTTGTAGATCGAGACATCGCTGTCCCCAACCGAGGGTTTCGTCCTGTTTGTGACGTCATACGGTCCCCTCGATTTTTGCAGGCTTCATTCAATCTGCACTCGGCGGCTTTGAAGTTTTCTCCTCATGTAAATTTTTTCAAATAAATATCGCTGGCAATACACGTTAGGTATTGCCACGTTAGGTATTACCAGGAGGATGATCGAAAATCGGGATCGAAAATTGACGCAAATTCCCCATTACAAACCCATTTAACGTTTCAGTATGTACTGTCCACGCAATGAGAGAATACCGCTGGGAAACCAACAATATTCCTGAGGGAAACAAAGAAAGAGACCCATTCTACAGCCCTTCTGCTCCTTAACTCCTTCTGCTCTCTGACGTGGCGAACTTCCTTGGTTTTGAAAAGAAATTTGGAATCTGACTATTAGTTTCTGAAACTATAGCAGAACAAGTGCGAAAAAACTTGGAGTACGCGGTATTTAGCGTCCTGGCATGAGTAGGTATGTTACGGGACTTGATCAAAATATCATCTGATAGTAAATTGAACTAGCTGTAAGATGAAAAAAAGTGTGTTTTTGCAGAGAAGTGTGACTTACTGCTGGTTAAGTCACATCTCCTACAGGTTGGTCCGAAAAAAAATCCGAAACAAGCGGTGAAGAGCCAATTGAATTCTCTACAACTTTCGGCGAGATATGTCTTCTCCGAGATTCTGCCGTGAAAAGAGGAGAGAAAGTTAAAATTTCGCAATTTAGCGATTTTTAGCCGTTTTTCGCTGCCCCTTAGCTCCGAAACAATCGCTCCTACGAAAAAAGTCATGGAATCAATTTTGTAGGACATTTTATGCTCTCGAAAGCGGAAAACGCAATTGGAAGGAGCTATAGGCGAAAAACCATGTTGGAAGGGCCAACATTTCATGGTTTTTTGACGATTGTGGAGGAAGCAACTGCAATCGGAATACGAAAACTTGGATTGTTTACGTCCCAATAGCCCCAAATGTCTAAAATCCAGGACTCACGCATTTGATGTAGGTAAAACTCCTCTATTCACTTGACGAAGACGTTTTCACCACACGTTTTTCATCCGCCTTTTTGACCCACTTCCCTAATGGGACCTTACTGGGTCTGCAGGTATCCCCTCAGTCGACTGAAGTGCTAATGTTTTGAGAACGGTTAGTCTTCACTTCTCCAGCAGCATTCACTCGTTGCGTGGACAGTAATTGCATTATTTCCGTGCCTTATTAGGAACTTACTTCACTATTTCTTAGTCAACGTGGCCATTTCGCCTTTTATTGTTAGAGCAATGTTCAGGTTACATTTTTTCATTTCAGTCATGGTTAACTCGAGATAAGATAGTAGAAATTAAACCAAAACCACACCACCACGTCTTGTGTAACCGTGCAACTTTTAGGTTAACGGTAGGCGTTTTTCCAACCGAGACCCACCCCTAGTGATATGACTGTAGCAGTAGTAATTCAACAGTCCACTTGCTCTAGGTAATGGATGGACGAAGGTGTGCAAGAGACTACTAAAAGTGTAAGGATCTTTCATTGAGCCGATAGAGCCGATCTCTCAATACATTCACAGGATTAACTGCAGGAGAACAAAAATGGTCTAATGCCCCTTAAGACGGGTTCACATTGGTGCGGAAAGTCCGGATTGTGGATTGCTCTGTGATTGGTCAAGGTCATGGAAGTACACTCCCAACCTTAGACGCTGGCCAATCACAGAGCAATAAGCAATCCACAATCCGGACTTTCCGCTCCATGTGAACCCGCCTTTACTGTCACCTAATGCTACATTATTAAAACTACCAGCAGTTCCACCAAGAAGTGAACCTCGCTGTAATTAATTGTCCTCCCTCTGCATTTTACTAACCATTGCAGTTTACGCCATTCCGTCACATTCAACTAGTCCAAAACCACCTCTCTGGTTATTATTCTTGCCTGGTCTGTCAACTCAGCCTGAATATCACGATGAGTATATTTTTTGAAACGTCTCCAAGAAAAAACTTCGTATTTTTACGCTTGCCCTCTAAGATGTGGTTCTCTATTTTCTTCTTTTTCTTGCTACCCACGATAGGACAACATTCACAGGTCCATGGACTCTCTTTACCCTGAGACTTATACCCTATCAAACATCGAGGTTCGTTATTTCAATAATAGTTTTGGCCCGAATAAGACTTGTATTAAATTATTTTAAATTAGTTTCATCGCCGCTTAGATTATTTTTATAAGCTCGAAAACAGTCTTTTTTGTTGACTGTTGGAACGCGTAAGAACTTGCAAGACATGAGCTTTCTTCAAAAGTATTCCGAAATTGGCTCTGCGTTTCATCATCCATTTCACCTATTTTTTCCGTTGTGTAATGACTTTGTTGCTGAATGGGGAATAACTTTTTTCGTACAGCTTCTACGCTTTCATTTTTTGCTTTCGAATTTTTACTAACTTTGCAGTACACCTTAACATTGTACTAGATTGTTCCCGATTCAAATTATTTGTTTATTAGGTGCTGTACTAGTTTTGAATTAGTTTATAGTTAGGGAGGTAGAACGAAATTTGACTTGCTTTTACGTATTCCTAACTATAATTAGACATTGGAGCCTTTCGATATACCTACATATTTTAATTTATTAATAGTTTTCTAACTCATACAGTCACAAGTTTCGCACCAAAAAACCACTATTACCGTAAATATTGGGACTGTAATAGTATTTTCCTTCTCCATGAAGCAGTAGAATTGTAATTTTCGAATGGCACCATGATGAATGATGTGCTGTGGCATTGCAGGGCAGAAGGAGAATTAAAATGAATAGGGGAAACATGTTTTACTTCATTATTACCTTCCATCTTCTCCACTCTCTCTTAACAGTAGAAGTAGGTACTATTTTCGGTATTTTTGTATCACTTTTCAGAAGCACTCTCTGTAGCTATCGATCTAACTTAGTCTTTGAAGGACACAATTTCCCCATATTACTACCTGTCTTGCCTGTGGTATAGGATTATGTTTACAGTTTTGGGTAGTACCACGTTGCATCGGAACTCTATCACTGGAATATTCCACTTCTCATTTTTCAAGTTGCTCATTCAGTTAACATTTCATACCATTTCTGCACTTGCCATTAAGCCTTTCTCGTTGTAATAATGTTTTTCATTGTGATTAACCTTGTTAGCTTGTAGTTAACATAATTCATTCGCACTTGAGACAAAACTCCGATGAGGTTGGCCGTGTTGAAGATGATTTTAAATAATGAGGTAACTGATAACTAAGAGACCATTCTGAACATTTTCGGTGCCACAAACATAGTTTTTCTCAAAATATAGTGACGTCGTATCTGCAGTTTGTACTCGTAATTTGTTAATTTCGTAGTCTTAAATCCAGAAAACCCCAATCTATTTATTAAAGTTTAATCGCAGAAATGCTGGAAATAAAACAAACCGTTGATGTAGAGTGATTTGATGCCCCTTTAGTCGAGTATAATTAGACCTCGAAGTGGCCTGGTGAAGGCTGGAAATCGTTCTAAAACCTTAAGATCGTCTTGGAAACGAGTAATCTGAGTTTGTACCCCTTATAGTCATCGTCTTACTGTCCCCTCATCATTTTATGATTGTAAACAGCAACCGGTTATGACATTGTCAGGTAAGCTGTCGAGACCGGTGGCAGCCTTCCCCACTCCAATCATGTTACGATAGGAATCACAAGGCAGTCGTCAAATTCAATACATTTTCCAAAAATATACCAAAAATACAAACTCACAAATATTCACGAGTATTCACTGAAAATGTCCCTACTACTAAATACAAGAAAGAATGCTCAGGTGTAGGATACTCCAAAGAGACTGTGTTGGAGTTGTGCATATAAGTATGGGTAAAATTGGTCGAATTCGAAAATTGAGGTGTTCTTTGAACTTGTCGTTAAATTCTTTACAACTTTGATCCCAAGAGTGTTTTGATAGGACCAGTGCTTTAGATGCTACAGACGACAGAAAGGCGTCAAATGGAAAATTTTAGCCAATATGGGAAAAAGTGTCGCTTTTCGGCCGTCGATTACTACCCTAGTAATTGGTTCAATTTTAAAGTTGGGGGAATCATTAAACACAGGATTTAATACTCTTTAATTTATCCCTTGGTGAGGTTGTTGCTAGGATGCGTTGTTTAGGAGTTATAAGTGAAAGTCCGAAAAATTTCACGTTTTTGGGGCACCAAAAGTTAAGCTCAACCCCTGGAGCTCAATCTCAGATAACTCGTTTATAAGACTATCTTAAGGTTTTAGAGCGATTTCCAGCTTTCCGCAGGGCACTGCGAGGTCCATCCCTCACTTTACTGGGCGGCTAGCAAAAATACTGAACATGGAACCTTAATTGAAAAAAAAGAGTCAAGAAAGTACTCAGTGTTCGTGGATGATTCCATAGCTATTTACCTCGTGTATGTGATTCCTGTTGATCAGTTCCTTGATCCATTGCACCCTTCAAGTGTCTAGCGTTTTTACAGAGTTTAAGTTATCTTTATTTATCATCATTGTGTTGAGGCCCTTGTTGAAACCTTCTAAATGTAACCGTTTCACGTCACTTCCAACCCCACTATGTTTTCTTTTTATCCTATATTTTATTCACCCTTTTTCATTCATGTCTACTTGACGAGATATTGGAGTATCCATTCACTCCGCTCAACATCTCAGAAGTAACGTTAACGTGCGTCACGTTCCTGCTCCCGCCTCATGTACTGCCGCCCGTCTTCATCCTCGAAGTTCAATTTTGCGGAAAGTCAGAAATTCTATTCCTTTCAGAGCGTGAATTTCATTCGAACGAAGTTCTGCTCGGCGATTCGGACTGCTCAATATGTGTCAAAAAAGCATGGAAAGAAGTGACGGAAAATTTGTATTAATGCCTTCCACCTCTCACAACGATCGTCGTGGAAAGGCGTCACCGCTTGGTTTTGTTGATTTAGCATGGCATCAAATAATAATTTATGTGTTAATAATATTTACTACCACCACAAACGCTCGCAAATCTGCACCGTGTATGTTATTTCACTAAATAGAAGCATGTCTTGATGTCTGTGTGTGCATTCAACACTGTGATGTTATCTTCCCTTGAAACCATCTTGTGTTTTGTTGTACGTATTTTGAGTGTCTTCTGCATGAATGTTTTTATCAATGTTCGTCTTTTATGTTCAATGTTATTTAATGCTTCTATGTTTCATTCGTTTTTATGGCCATTGAATCACTTTTTTTCACTCTTATTGGATTCACATGTTGTGGAAACTGATTGGATTAGTAGCAAATTATCATTATGTCCATGAATATCAGTATTGGTACCACCAGAAGTGATCGTGTTTAGCTGTACCTGTAGTTCTAAGAACAGGTACATTAGAATAATAAGAATAACTGTGATAGAATATACTTACCATTCATTCCACAGTTATTCTTATCTACGAGTATATCCCAAGTGGATTTCACTCTTGAACAATTTGCAA
Source organism: Stenodema calcarata (assembly GCA_963920205.1). NCBI lineage: Eukaryota > Metazoa > Arthropoda > Insecta > Hemiptera > Miridae > Stenodema > Stenodema calcarata. Next base: position 2,815,818 of record OY986056.1, on the reverse strand, counting down.
TCTGTCCACAACACTTCTTTATTGACTGTGAACTTGAATGTCGAATTTATGTTAAAGAACGAGGTAGGGAATTCTTTCTTTGAGGAGTGAAGGATTCTCAGAAATCTGGGGTATAATACCTACCAGATGTTGTTTTTCCATTTATTAATAATTATTGTTTTTATTACGAGGTAAATAGTGGAAAAATCTTAGAAAGGACTTAGGGCTTTGAGCGTCCGCACTTAGTAGCCGTGTGAGGTTTTATACACTACAAACCCACTAACCCTTATAGTCCAGTCCAGATGTACATTCTTACTTGCAAAAGGGCAGGTATGCATTAATTATCAACTGCAAGGAAGATCAAATTACCTGCACACCTGCAACATATCAAATTTTGTTGGGACCTCAATGAATAGTGAGATACCAGAAAAGCAGCTTCCTAAAACCTATGCGACCCGAATTATAGTACAACACTTCTGGTTGTAATAAAAATGTCAGTAATCAGAAAAGGAGGGTGAAGAACCGCCTGTCAAGCCATGGATGTACCTGTGGGATAAGCACTTGAGTCCAGGCCATCAGTTCCCCAGTTTTTCTGTCAATGCTGCTATGGTATTTCTTCCACTTGGAATTAGGTGATACGGTCAAGGTTAGTCAGCAGCAGCTGTACTGTTTCGGTTTTGTGAACAAGCTGCCCATGCTGCTCCTCCATTCAAAGCACAACCCTCCCCATTGATCGGTTGAGCTTCCCGTGGAGTCACCACTGCCACATCATCAGCATACCCCACCAGGAACACATCCTCTGGCATGTTCAGCAGAAGGATCCCGTAATAGTCCCTGGTGATCCTCCTGCACACCTTCCCCTCAGACTTTAGGTAGCCACATCTAGTATTCATTCTTCCAATAATGAAAGTATGCTAGAATTTTAATACAGTCTTAATTGCTACTGCCTTGTTTACTACCAAATCTTCTTGTCTACCTTGGGTTTTCAGTCGAAGTGTTGTGGTACAAGATAATATTGTAGATTTCCCAGTTTCATTGTATTGACCATGTTCAAAATTGCACTTCTATCATCCGGTATTGAATCATCGATTTAATATTCATTCAGAAATTTAGTTTTCATTTCATTTAGTAATATCCAGAAGTTCGTTTCAATCTGGATGAAAAACAGAATTATTAATTTTGATTTCGCATTTAGGTCAGTGCATGTCACTTTGTATTTTGCACGAGTGTACCTCATTCCACCTCTATAATTTTAATAGCAAGCTTGAAATGATATGAAAAATAATGTCACTTGTTCCAAACTCCCACATTCGTGCGTGGCAACTTGTGCTTGTGGTTTTCTATATAGTAGCACATGCTCACAGTTATGAATTCTTGCTTTCTATTATTTTTATAGAATTTTCGGCAATCATAACCATTGAACGTTCAATTTAGAAACCATCCGTCATTTTACTGACACCGGTGTATGATGACTTCGGATGTAGATATCCATCGGCCATTAGCACTTGTATAAAGTTCCATACTTACACTAGACTTGAGTTTCTAATGTGTAATTAACCTTGCACACATTCCTAATAATTAGTCTAACTCGCAAATCGTGCAACAATCGTCTAACTCGCAAAAGTCAACTTTTCAGGAGAGGTATAGACCATTGTTGCATGATCGCTTTCCCCACTTACAAAGTTATGCATTAATGGTATTTCGCTTATAAAAAGTTCATTTTTGCGAAATCGCGGGAAATAACTATTGGAGGTGATGTAGATTTACCTAATGAAGCCAAAAGTAAAAAAAACTAATTTTCGAATTTTTGAGGGTTAAACGATTGTTGCATAACGCGGTCCAATTGATCATAACTGTGCTCATTTTAACGTCACTGTACTTGAACATTTCACGAGGTAATTCTATCTATACCTTGTGACAGAAGAACAGGATTCTGCTGGTTCGTCCAATTAGTGGAGGTGATTCCTTCAGAAGATGACGACAAAATTAATTAACGTCAGTCGTAATGTGTCCGTGTGAGGAATTTGCCATAATAGACGAGTGACTGCAGTCCACTGGGGCGACCAACATAGAATCAACCCCATGCAGAACTGAAGGCAACTTGAACTATGAGGACTTCTGTTTCTCCAGAAATCAAGAAGAGAGTTGCAGAGAACACTATGTAATCAGGAAATTTACGTTATCACTCGGTGAGTTGTTGATACGCGTATGAAAAGAGGAAGCTGGTATTTGTCTTAAATATGAAAAGACATGGATGACCCCGGAGTGAGTGGTAAATTGGATTGATGAAGGTTGATGGGAGTATGAAAATGTGTTGTCACTTGGGTAACCATAAAGGTCGAGTGTATACCAGGAATGCTGGTGAGTGGCCACTTGAAATTGCTGGATGGTGCTTGTAAGGTGAGGGGTCCGCACCAGCTTGTCTCAGTCTAACCAACAAACAAAACATGAGCTGTTGTTGTAAGATGCCGGTTTGCCTGGAGCTTAGATGAACGAATGAGTGGATGCAGCGCGTCCTGTCTGATTTTTGTATTGCTCTACGAGGTTGAGATTTGTAGTTAGAGTTTTGCTGTGAAATCCAAATAAGAATCCTCGAAAATGATGGATCTAAATCATCTATATGATCTTGAACATTTAATGTTTAGTGAACTCGGAAATTATGCCTTCAAAATCTTTAAATCTCAATTTGACATCTGTGAGTTCATGTGAGGCCTGAGAAGCGCCCATGATTTCGAAGAATGCTTTGAGACGGGTTAACTTGGCCTGTGAGCGTTCCCGTTAACAAGAGAGTCTAATTCCGACATTATGAATAGACTAACAAAGCAATGAGAACCTGTGGAATAAATGAGGAAAGAAAGTCTCACGTGAGCGACGATAAACTTGAGGGCATGATGGTTTTGTAGAAATGGCGATTTTTGAACGGTGTCTTGAGGTGCGAGAAATCACGTCGGGGTCACCAGAAAATGTTATGATAAGATGCCGATTTGGCTGGAGCTTCGATGAACGAATCAGTAGAGACTGAAATGGATGTACGAGTGCTTTTGTACATGATTGAGAGACCAAATGACAGAAAATGACGGAGAGAGTTCCTTGATAGGAATGTGTGGCACAACTGCCACAACTGTGGCGTAGCCATGGCAACCACAACCAATCAGTCATCAGATGCCCCAGCGTCAACCAAATTGTAAGCTTCAAATTCAAATTAACCTCAATTGGACTCTATTTATTTCTCCTGGCCATTCAAAGAAAATCGACTTCCTTTGTGCTCAGACGATAATCTAGAATAACTGAAATAAAGTCTGCAACACCTACATTGAATTTATGATACACCTTTTTATGAGTGTATCCTTCTCGCGTATATAGGTGTGGAGAATTCTTGAACACAGATCATTTTTTAGTAATCCTTAGTTTTTTTTAATGTTATTCACCCGAAGACGTGGTAAAACCGAGTCTTTCAATTACCTTAGTTATTATGAAACGAATACTTTTACGAGTTTTACAGCAATCCGAGAAGAATTGCAATTTTGACATGGTCGTAACTTGATATAATTTATTGTACCCACCCCTTCTCAAAGGAATACAACGTTATTGTAATTGTTGAGACACCGAGTGACTCACCAGTTTCAAAAAGGTTAGGTGTGTGATTTTGGAGGCGTTCATTGCTATGATTTCTCCCGTACTGTTTTATTGAGCTGCACTTGTGCTCCAGGGACGAGAAGAAAGAGGGAGGGACCTTCACCGAATGGACTCTTCCAGCGGTCAATTGGGTACACCTGGCTCTCGGACCAGTTCCGTTCTACCCGATCTTCTACCACAGGTATTATCGCCATTTTTTGTTGAATCATTTAATCAATCACAGAACTCGCTAATCCACACTAGAACAGCTCTAGTTACTGTCGACGCTAATCCACACTAGAACTGTTCATTTGCTCTGCAATTGTACAAAATCTTAACTGTATAAAATCTCCTCGTTTGAACGTTTTTGAAGCCCATTTCTTTATGCATATTATTGAACAATTGCAGGCCTCCTCATCTCCAGGGACTCCCAATCAGAGACAAGACAAATCCACCAGCGAAGAGGTATGTTTACCTCACCTATCATTTCGTGTACCTATTTTAAAACGTGACTGCATTTGGTGGTATTCTTGACCGTCCAGATGTGTCATGTGTCGATCAATTGCTTGGACACAAACATGAAAATTGTTGTCAAAATCACGTTTTGTGACGGTAGAAAGTGGGGGTGAACACAATTTTCTTGAAAAAAAAGGCTCAAATTTCAAATTAAAAATAATAACAATTCTTCTGACTGGGTACTTTACTGCGTGCAAAACGGAAAATCTAACTTACAATTTCTACCATCTGTGAAAAAAAAAAAAAAAAAAAAAAAATACATGAATGTTATTGAATTAGCTTGAGACCGGTAAAGGGAGGAAGGGACGTATACTCTTCCTGAATTTCGTCGTCTGTAGGCGCTAGTTGAACTAGGAGGCGCTCGAGAGACTTGATGTACGAGTGATCCCATCGTACATGCAAAAACCATGGTTTTTCTCTTTTGACCTCAAATTCCTCCACTTGACTCCAATAAATATTAACGTTTCACCACATTTTCGGAATCAGCGTTAAATTTTCTGTAAGATTAGTACTCTGATTCTTGAAAAGTATCATCTAATGACCATAACAGCAGCTCAAACAGATGAACTTGAAAAAATAAAAATGCTGAAAATCTCTAGACGTTATGTATTACTCTTCAAAAAACATCCTGGAAATTGGCAAATCTCATGAAAACTTCAATAGGCTTTTCAACGTTATGGTCAACTTTGAGATTACCTTGTTCCCTCGATCAAAAATACAAGTTTAAATGCAAAAAACTCTGCAAATTCTTGACACAACGGTTCATTATCTTCTTTGTACAGATCACCCTTCTGTCTAGATCACTAGGTCTAAATGTCTAGATCCTAAATGTTAGATTAATTATTATTATCAATTATCACTAATTATTAACAATTTTATCAAGTACCTAGTGAAAATTATTATAATTTATTGTTAGGTATTAATAATTCGTATTTATTAATAATAATAATTATTATTAATTATGATTAATTAATACGATATAATTCTGGGGTTTTTAATACTACGTCGGTAATAATTTTTCTATAAAAGAAGTACCTACCTACCAACAAACATTCGAAATTACCTTCATTTCCGTAGCACGAAACGCACCTCAGAACAACAAACTCGACATCACTTAAGCCATATGATGTTCCAAAGAGCTTGTTATGAAAATGTAAGTATGAAAATGGACCTGTATTTCAACAGTTTGAGTCACGATCGTGTTGTGAGGCACAATCTTTGTGAACGAACGGCTGGTCGTACAAAGCTGCGGATGGTCTTAAAAAATTCTACGGAACAAACTCTATCTAAATATGAAATAAAAAACATACCGTTCTATATGAATTTTTCGAGATATGAGATTTTCAAAATTCGTTTTGAACCCCTTCCCCTTGACCTAGGGTTATGAAAAGTTTCGAGGACCATTGTGGGGTTGGTCGAAACCCATAAAAAAAAATTTCGTAATTTTAACTCAACGCTAACTGGGCAAAGTGGCGCGGACGGCGTACGGCGGACGGCGTACGGCGGACGGACGGATTTTTTTTTATTCGATTTTCTGAATCTACGTATCTTGAAACGTAAACCAACAAATTTTGAGGGGGGGTTAAAAAAATTTTTTCTTTGGGCGATTCCAATGGTTCATTATCGAAGATAATAAACCAAAACGTTAGGTACTTTAAAAAGAAAGGGGTGTTTGGACAGAGGGTATTACCATCATTAGATGATACTTTTCAATACCATCAATATGGGTAATCAAAGTTGGTACAGTAATCGTATAGCAAATTTAACGCTGATTCCGAAAATGTGGTCAAACGTCAAAATGTATTGCAGTAAATTGGAGAAATTTGAGTTTAAAAGATTAAAAACATGGTTTTTCTGAAAAACGTTTAAAAAATCATATTTTGAGAGCGGATTGATATGAAAATATATGGCTGGAGGCATTTCACTCCAATTTCGATGTAGTTTTACTCAAAAATGTTACCCTGTAAAATCCCCCTGTATTTGCTTTATACTTCAAACAGTCGAAATGCATATCCAGTAAAGAAATGCTCATTTCTAGAAAGTACGAGACGCTAGTTACAATTTTGACGGAGAAGGGCATAATACCGGTGAGGCAACGAGAAATATAATATTCGTTGGCCTGTCGAGGGAGATTACTCGTCTTCTTTTTCCTTAATGTTGTCATGCTACAGTTTCATCGATGCCCCAGCTAATCCCGCTGGGTGAAAATTGCCTCTGAAATCGCTTTGACTGGCTGCTCGCTGCGGAAAGTGCATGTGGAGGTTGAAATCAGTTAATGGCCTTTCAAAACTCAAATCTTACCCTAAATGTCTCATTCAAACTCTCTTGAATATGATTATGTAGGTATGTGTCAGAGAGAAATTCCATATCTGGTCCATCCTAATACATGTCTACAAACACGGCTTCCGGAGCCATCCGGGCCATCTTCTGAGAGCCAGTAGGTACCATCACCGATATTTCGTCCAAGTCAAAACCGTCATTCAATCCAGCCATTTCGCAAAAGGAGGTCATCATCATCCTCCGAAATTGGCCGATTCTCGGAGATCGACTCCAGCTCGTCAGGCACCAATTGGCGCGGAACCCCTTAATTTCCTGTACCATCGCCATCATCTCCGATTTACTTCAAAGGAAGCCCGCAGACGACCCTTGGACGTTCTTCTCGATATCGAAATGCCCCTGGACGTCGTCGTGTTTGTGGACAAGGATTAGGAGTGACCATATCGTGGGGTAGTTGGTAAAAGTGACCAAGTAAAATTAAATGTGTTTAATTTTAACAAATTTTACAGGAGAGCCTCCCAAAGTTTCTCTGTCTTTCTGAATCGAGAAATGGCAATTCAAAATCAGTACCTTCCTTCCTATTCCCTTTTATGTGATTGAATGAAGCATTTAGTGCCTTACTAAATTTGAAAACCCTCCAAAATCCCGTTAATATTAAAATTATAGGTAGTGATTTTTCTGCAGAACACGGACTTGGTCATTATTACCAGCCTAATTTCGTTTAAGAGTATGAACAGGAATCCGCAAAATGTGTCCATCTTGCAACATGGTCAGTTTTACCAAACAAACTTCTGTATCCCCCATAATAGTGAATTGAACAAAAACTGACCATTTGCCACTTGATCAATTTTACATGGAAACGAAATGAGCTCATTCTATTCATGAGAACTTTTACCAGCGGAATTCTCTTCAACCAGTGATTGGACGGGTTAATGTGATCATGTGCCAGATGGTCATATAAAGATCACAATATCGGGCTGGAACAATATTTTGCCTTTTTTCTCCTCATTGAAGTAAAATATCATTATAAACCAGTTTCCAGGTTATAAATCACCAAATTCTGCTCCATATTCACTCAAAACATCATTTTCTCAAAAAATGTCAATTGATCACTTTTACCAATCACCCCACGATATGTGAAAGATCTCTCCAACATTTTGTGATATTTTTCGAGATTTTAGGTTTCGGTAACTATAATTGTTGGTGACATTGATGATGGGAGATTGCTTAGTGCATCGACAGGATTTTAATCAAATCCCGCTGGCTTTGTTCACGAATGATTAATTATACACCTCACTGATAGCATGTGAATGGTATAATCAGCAACTGATGTGATACTCAACGCGCTTAATGTCCACAAGTACCATTGAGATACCGTGTGTCTACATGGAAAATGTTTCATATTCGTTGTTCTACCCTGTATGATTTGTAGTGTCCATACTGGAGTAACCGTATTTTTGGCCTTACATACAGGGGATTGATGGGTGCCCCACCTGTTTGCACGTTCGCACTCGTGATTCTTACGGCCACAAACCCTGCAACTCTTTTTTCCCGGTTTATTAGGGAAGGATTTGGTCTTCCCTTTGTTTTTAAAAATTCCAAAGGCTCCTATTCAAGTTTGTCGCATTTGCAACATGAGCCAGCATACTGCTCTCCCTGTAAAGGCGCGTTTACACCAAAGTTGACAAAAAACTGTTTGTAGAAAACTGAAAGTTAGTGGAAGACTTTAGTGTAAACGCATCTTTGTCTGTTGCGTCTTCTCCTAAAAGCTGTTCATAAATTCTTCCTTCTCGTATCCCCATTATGAAAAAATCTCGCATCGTGGCGGCAAGTTCGAGAGAGACTCGCCAATATCTTCTATTGCCGAGTAAAAGTATCGAGAGGCGACAAAAATGGTTCAATTGGCTGAAAATGTGCCGATAATTCTTCATTCATGTGTCATATCTGTCGGGTTTATGGGCAAACAAAGGCTGTAGGTGTTGTCAGAGAAGGAAGCAAGTAGGTACGATTTCCTAACATCCTAATCTATAAACATTGAACGTTCACAGTGTGGCCACGATACCCAAACAAGCATTTCCTCCAAGTTTCAAGCTTCCTGCTTCATTTTGAACGGAGATACGAGATAGGGAATTTGGACAAGCCTAGGGGGTTTTTTAAGGACAATCATACGAAACTAAGTAGGTACCTACTATTATTTTGTTCACGTTATGACATAACTTACACATTGTGTACTTTGACAGAATAATGACGAACGTGAGATAATGAAAATGTGCGTTATTGTAGGTCTCCCGCCTGGAGGTTCTCACGTCCATGTGGTTACCTCCGTATGGACACTATAAATTATAATAAAAGAGAACAGTCGTAAAATGGCCATTGGTGATGGCTTGAAGCTCAACATTTAGGGTTTTTATGCTGACAGGGAAACAATCCCCTAAACTGACACTGGTGTACAATTGTTTAGGATGTTTGGCATTTGCTCAAAATACAGGGTGTATGTGCCTTGGCTCGGCTATATTAATAGGCGCTAGATGTCAGTTGTCTCCTGTTTTGCTTGGTAACCGTCATGCGCTTACAAGGTCTACTCTGACAGCTGGCGACTAGCATGTCTCATCTGGGCTCTCGGCTGTCCGGACTTGACAGCCTTTGATGTCTTCCTGTGGGGTTTCGTTAAAAACAATGTTTATGTACCACCACTCCACGTTGTATTTAACGAAACCCCACAGGGTGTCAAATCCGGTGCCTGGGGGGCCCAGCTGAGACATGCTAAGTCGCCAGCTGTCAGAGTAGACCTTGTAAGCGCATGACGGTTACCAAGCAAAGCAGAAGTCAACTGCGCTAGAGGTTATTACTCGTAATATAAAACTAGACTATGTATTCGTTTCTCCAATAGCCGAGCCGTGGCGCAGCAGTCGGTAGCTTGGCCAAAATAATACTAGGTATGTAGGGATGGCCATCGGAGGCCAACATATCGATGTTTCGGTATTCGATAGTATCGATGTTAAAGTATGTTAAAGTATCGATGACGATATTTATCGTATAGCTCAGTATCGAGTTTTGCTAACGATAGTGTCAATCAAACATATCAATATTAATTTTTTTTTTCAACCGATATTTTAGTAAATTTTACTAAAATATCGGTTGAAAAAAAAAAAAACCATTAAAAACCTCGTAAATAGTTACCTAAGCCCTACTGTAATGTAGATTTTCGGGCAATGAGTTTTCGACTACAGTTTTCATAGGTACCTATAGGTACATAAATATGTTTACGACACAGACAAATTAAACATGAATTGCGACACAGACACCTACACTCACCCTAGTCAAAACCAATACACAAAGGGTTCCCCTTCTTCTTTCCATTTTCCTCTCTAGGCCGACGCCATGATGAAATAGTGAGGTTAGAACTTCCATGGAACTAGTAGAAAGCTCTGCTATATCATCCACAACACTAAAACTCAGATTTCATTTGACTCAAGAATTTTGGAAATTTTTGATATATCGGATTAAAAAAAATATCGTCAGAAACTATCGGTTACTCAAGTATCGATAGCCGTTACTATTGGACTATGCACTATCGATATAAAATATCGATGGAAAATATCGATATTTTGATACTATTGATGGCTATCCCTAGTAGGTACTTTGTAACACACGTGTGTATTCTTTTGAAACATCCTGTATATCCCCGGACATTTTCAACTCTTGGGACGAGGTTCGTAGCGTTTATACCCCTCACCACGGTACCACCGATAATTACTACCCATCTCACTGAACCTATTCGACCCAGTGTGCCTTTTAGTGTTACATCGTACTCTAAAATGGTCTCTCCCCTAAGGCGACTGTACATAACGCTTTGGATCATTAAGGGCACCTTCCTTTACTGCTCAAGCGTTTTAGATTCAACTAACTGGCCATTTACCACCACATGAAAAACATGTTGCAAAACATCCACGTTTCCTTATTAAAGAAAATTTTATAGAATCCCAGTAACATGAAATAATTAATGGTTGTGTATAAGGGAATTTAATTGTGTATCCAACAGATTATCCATTCGTTCATTCAATAATCATTCAAATAATTATTGTCATTTCATAACACTAATGCGTAATATGTTTTTGGCCGGGCTTACCGTTTGGGACTGAGTCTAACTTCATAGTTTTGTTGTAATGTAAGTACATCTCAACTTTTTATTCTGATTTCATTAAGTTTACGTTTGGTGAATGACTTGGTTTGTAGGGCATGCGCAGTCCAAAGCAAATTGAATTGTTACCCAAAAACCGATAAGGTTATAAGGATTAGATTATAATGTGGTTATTGAGGAAACTATAACCTACTGGCGTATGCGCATACCCTATGAACTAAATAGTACTTGTAGTTACTCTGCAAATATGCATGGCATGACTGTAGAATAGTACCCTTCTCATTTTAACCCTGGGTTAGTAGTTGTATAGCCTTGTTTTACTTTAGCCTTGTATTATTGTGAGTGGTTTTGATTTAGCTGTAATTATCTTCAATGCTGCACTCGCTGAGGAAATGCGTGTTATTTAAACGTATCAGTAAGCGCAGGTCTGCATGAGGCGTTCAATCAACGGTTAGATGGCTTACAGTTTGGTCCAGTGCCTGTAATGCACTGATTCGTCAGAAAGGGATTTCAGTATACAACTGTTGTATACTGAAATCCCTTAATCATCAGTCGTATATTGAAATCGCTTGAGAATCAGTTTCAGTAACTAATTAAGGTGTTATTCATTTGATACCATTGGAAAATCTTCCTCTGAAATTCCTGTTGGTTCCAGCCCAAGTCGTCTAAATCACTATTGGAGAGATTTTGCACACCCCTTAAGTGATACATCCTCTCATGACGTCGTTCGTGAACTAAGCATAAACCTTTTGTTGCAGGATTGTGTATTGCATACTAAAAGAAATAAAGAGCAGCATTTAAGATAAAGATATCACAAACTTTGGGGATACAACCAAACTGCCGGGTCCCTACCTCGTATGAGCCCGCTTTCTAAGCTTAAACAACCTTGATAATCTATGAAGTCATGACAACATTTTACACAAATCCTTATCTAATAATGTCCTTCCCAAACCCAACAAAACCGGACCCCAGAGCTTCGTTTCGCTTGTTAATTCAATCAAGTAATCTTCAATTACTTCCATTTTTGTAGGAGTACACAAACACAACAGAAAGTTTTTTTTAATAGGCCGACGAGGAAATCTTCAAGATCCATAGGTGGCATTTGGAGAGGGACTCGAACCTTTATGTGGGAGACGAACCTTACCTAACATTCCCTTTTTGGAGCCTGGGACTGTTTAACACATCATTTTGGTTTGAGTCCTCTGAACCCCTCTTCACTCTCCTCCTCATTGTCGGTTTGTTGCCGCTCCCGTTCATCGAGCATCTTTTCCCTCAAGATCTTTTCCATATATTCTGATGTGTGGGTCCAATGCTGCTCACGCTGCAACATTTTGGCAAGTTCTGGTGACATTGGGAGACATAATGCCCAGTGCTTCTTTCAGCCAGCTCCTTTCCTCTACCGTTTTTGCGCACCATCTTCCACATCCCGGTAGCTGCGGAAACGATGCCCATTTCTATACAAGTAGGCATAGTAAAGAAATGGTTCAATGCTCCAAGCCCCCTTTGCAGCCACACCTGGATGTCAGTAACCAACTGGGCAGTCCATCTCCCTCTCAACTCAAATCTCCTGCCATCTTGTCATTGTGCGCTTTCTGCTCGTACATCTAAATTGAATACCACCCTACCATTTTGCTCCGTCGTTCGTGAAAAAGGGTTAACATCTTGAACTGATTTAGGTCTACGTCGTCCCTTGAGCCGTGGTCTGTAAAATATCGCTATTGTGTATTGAGTACATTAAGACCAACAATCGACCCCCCCCCCCCCTCACTTACGTCTTCAAACATTGACCAGTTCCATCCTCTGTTTTTCCCCTTTGATCCAACAGATTAATAATCCACAACACCAAATTACCATTACCATGAAAATCTTTCTGCAACTGTGCCACATTAGGACACAAACGATTTGTTATTTGAATGGAAAACTCGCATGTGTCCCGAATTTGTAGCTTCGATCTCGTAAAAAAAACGGGTTAAAGGTGTATATCGAGAGTCTCACGGCAACACCCCACATTGTCACTTTTGGCCAAAATGAGTTATGCATACCATTCGAAGCGTCTTCCCCCGGCGGATCGATCTAACTAAGTATAAGTTAGGTAACACTAAATCTCACGATTTACTTTACTGAATTACTCAGTAAACATAGTCATTGGCAAATGGTTTTTTGGCTCTGCTGAAAAGTCGCCAAAATGACGATTTGGGAAGTTGCCGTGAGACCCTCGATATACGAGTAATGACTTGGTAGTTCCATGGCTGAGGGAAACCATCTCCCCTCCCCACTGACATTTATGCCCTGAGTCAGTGACGTCATTAATCCCAATTTCAAAATCGAATACTCTCATGTTGCACTTAGTGAAGAGCACTCGTTATGGATTTTCTAGTTTTCCTTTGTTAACAAACTTCTACTTGATATTTGTAGAAGTATTTACGTCGATCCTCTGCAATATGACTTATCTCAAACTTCTCTGTTTTTGAACATAATATGTTCTTGATCCAATCGAAAGAGCGTAAAAATACGATTCTTTTGATACCAATATCTCAAAATCGATATTTTTGGACATAGCACCTCTGTACACATATCGATATCGTGTAGGGTATAAAAAGATGTCTATCGAAATTCGTTAACGCACACAACTTTATTCACAATAAAGTATTCCGCACAATTCGTTACTTTTCGGAAACCTAAAGAATAAAACACTAATGTTCATTTATACCTAGTTGTTCATCTCTATTTATTCGGTTTTACAATCTGTGGTTTCGATAGTGTTGGTCCCTTTTCCTTGCACCTTACATGTTTTGTCTCTTCATCTTTTGTGTGTTATTCTTTTGTTTTTGTGCATATTTGAGTGGTTTGGCTTTCTAGGAGTAGACTTGCGCATGTTTCTTTTCAGTATCGCCAAGCGGTAGCTAACTTGGGTGGGGTTGTTGATCAACAGAAAAATCAGAGAACGTTCCTGACCTTCGGTTTTGGTGCCGGGAGCAACGGCGCCAGCCGGAGGGAGAGCCACGTCAATGTTAACGTTACTCCAACTTCGCATGACCTCGCCTCAGACACACCCGAGATCCGAAAGTATAAGAAGAGATTCAACTCCGAAATCCTGTGTGCAGCTCTATGGGGTGAGCTACGGCCTCTGTTCATTTTTAAATAGAATTTATATTTACCATATAAATGCTATATTGTCATATTACCACGATGTCTTGAAACCAATGTTTTGTTTCCTTCATTCTAGGTGTAAACCTTCTGATAGGAACAGAAACAGGACTGATGTTACTCGACCGGAGTGGTCAAGGCAAAGTCTATCAGCTCATCTCGAGGCGACGGTTCCAACAAATGGAAGTCCTCGAAGGTCAGAATATTCTGGTCACCGTCTCAGGAAAGAAAAACCGAGTTCGAGTTTATTACTTGTCTTGGCTAAAAGGCAAAATCCTGCGAACGGACGGTGGTAGTGAAGTAAGTAATTACGATCTTGCTATTTAATAAAGTTTTTTTCATTTACAGGGTGGCCCAGATGTTATGGCCACATTTGAAATGGTTGCCATGTGCTTAATATTGGAACTAGGAGATTTACAGGAAAGGCATTTCGTTGCAAAAATGTGGCAGTTTATTGGACATATGTACATTTTCATTTGTGGAAGATGAAATCCTGTAGATGTCCTCCTCGACGATGTTATGACCACGTTTGGAAGGGGCGGTGTTCGCTAGGAGGGGAGTCCACAATGTCGGCCCGCCCCTTATTTCCTTCTTTATGAATGGACGTTTATCTAAAAACCAAAGTTTACGTCCACAAACCACGTTTTCTTGCCGATTTTAAGGGCACCATCAGCCGAGAAACGGCGTAGAATTGTAATGAATGGTTTGCTGAGTTTTCCCTGTTCCCGGGGAGGTTAGGCAATATGCCCACCCAGAGGGGTGTCCGGACTGTATTCACAGAGCCGGCCACCCTCTAAGCAGTGGAATCAAAAACACGGGAAGCAAGGAAAAACTCAGCAAACCATAACAGATTCATAACCAGATGTTTGAGAATGTGATGTGCTACTTTGCAGGGTGCCTCGAAGGAGGACATTTACAGGGCGTTAACTTCCACAAATATGAACTTATTATGTAAAATCGTTATTTTGGGACGACAACACCCTGTTTGAGGTATTGAAACTATGTTCATTATTATATAATATATTATGTCCAATAAACTTCCACATTTTTGCTACGAAATGCCCTTCATGTCAATCTCCAAGTTTCAATATTAAGCACATGGCAACAATTTCAAATGTGGTCATAACTTCTGCGCCACCCTGTATATAATTTTTTATTGACAGTACCAACTTCCAATTTCCCAAAAACGTGAAAACTAAGTATGTTCAATAAATATTATGGAAAATACTTGAAACAAGATTCTCAATGTCCAAAGGGAGGTAATAGCAGCTGCAAGTAAACCGATTGGCTGTTGGGCTTAGGAGTTCCCCATGTCCCGTATGTGATAGAGCAGTCGTCGCCGCTTATACCTAAGGGTGTTGGCCGATACAAACGGCTGGCCAGTATAGCCAATACCGGTATAACAGGAAATTAAGAAGCTTCAAATTTCAATTCAACTTAACGCTTTTATTTTAATAAAACTCAGTAGACGAATAGGCTACCAATAAAAGATGGGCAGAACTACAAAGAAAATGTTCTTGAAAAATGAGTGGATGTGGGATTGGGAAACAGGGAAGTCATGCTGGTTGCCACCCTGTTCAATAGCCAAGAGGGCTACAAGTGGGACCATCAAGAGGATGGTTTCAATGGCTGTAATAAACTCTTCCCGCATGATTCCCCTTCCGACTCCATATTTTCTTCTACGTCCATTTCTGGACCAGCATGTTCAGCGCTGATTCATAGGAGGAAGAGCATCGTATTTTTTCAGAAGTTCTTTCAACATTAAATTTTGTACGAGCGTTTTTGAGGGGTCGTACTGAAGCGTCTAAAGACAGAACAGAACTAAGTGTCTGTGAACCACTTTTGCGAAGTTGTTATCATCCGACTCACAAACAACGTCAGTTGAAACACGTCGGCTTTCAAAACAATCTCGAGCTCGAAGTCCGCAAAATAAACCTTCACTTTGATGTAACAGGCAGGTCTGACCGGTACATCAGGCCAAAATCGTCTGTTGAAACGCTGTACGTTCCGTTCCTCGGGTTTTCGGCCGATATAACCAACAAAACGGTACAATCGGTGACCACACCATTGTAATTTTTTAACGCATCAACGCACAACGCAGCCGTGCAATAGCCCCGTGCAAAATCCAACCTCCATTGACCCACACCAAAAGCTCCATGTGAACCAATATTAAGAATACGGTTTATCGAAAAATGCTACAATTCATTTTGTTCCTTATTTGGGGTTTGCACTGTTTTCATTTGACTTCTGTTTTGAGTCATAACTAATTAATATCATTATAATCTTCTATCATTTGGTTTGACTGTCTCATAAATACACTCTGAAGAAACTATCAAGTCGAAGTCGAAATTTATTACAGGGAAAAAAATTCGAGTTCTATTGTTTACTATTGTACTGTAACATTGGTTAATTTACGTGCCACACTTTTACTTGTACTGGTGTTTTGACTGCGACATGTTTCAAATTACAGCAAGTCGAGCGTAGGAACGGATGGATCAACGTTGGAGATTTACAAGGAGCCGTTCACTTCAAAATAGTGAAATACGAAAGGATTAAGTTCCTTGTTATAGCTCTCAAAGACTCCATTGAAATATACGCCTGGGCCCCCAAACCTTACCATAAATTTATGGCTTTCAAGGTTTGTTCAAATACTCGTCACTTATTTAATATTTCAACTCAATGAGAAACTCTATCTGGAATCATTAAATGTAACGATTCATAAACATCATTACTCCAACATCCCTGTTGTGTACAGTATCTCCAAATGAATCCAAACTTTGACATTCAATAATTGGGGGTATTGGTTTTGGAGGAATTTATTGATTAATATTGATATATATATTATATATAATCTATTCGTTAATTTTCAGTCCTTTGGAGAATTGGCTCACCGCCCTCTTCTAGTAGATTTGACTGTAGAAGAGGGGACTAGACTAAAGGTTATTTACGGTTCCACGGATGGTTTCCACGCAGTTGATCTGGACTCTGCTTCAGTCTACGACATTTACCTTCCTAAACATGTAAGTCGTAATTATTCAACCCGCCTATTTCTTTTCATTTAATTCTTCAAATTGGCTATCGGTGGCTATCGATTTGAGATTAAATTGTTATAAATGTTATGAATTTCGTTTTCCAGACTCAAGGGCCTATCAGCCCTCACTGTATCGTGCCTCTTCCCAACTCCAATGGGATGCAGCTCCTCCTGTGCTATGACAATGAAGGCGCTTATGTAAATACCTACGGAAAAGTAAGTCAACACCTGCGTCGTTCCCTATTTCATCTGAACCGCTTGGGGGGGGGGGGGGGGGATGTATTCGAATTCCCATCCCCTCCTCAGGCACCGCCCTCCGTTTGCTACTATTCATACTAAGGTTACAGTTTTTAACTCCTAATAGCCCAAGGAACCAATTTTTGGAGAACAATAATTTTTTCTCGCCATTTCACCTTTTAAATTGGTTTAATAACATGGAAATTGAGAAAATAGGTAAAATTTATTTGTTGTTGGTTAACATTTTAAAATTGTGTTGCCTCAAAGCAACAGTGGGTCACTGTGGGAAGGAAGGAAAAAGGTTTTGTTGCTTGGCAGCTACACTGGGTGGAGGTTGTATAAAAAATGTATATGTTGGTAAAAAGAGATCCATTTCAGTGAATAAAAACATTACAATCTATATATTTTTACTTATAAACGTCACGTAATTTTGGTAAACAATAAAATTATGTGCCATACCTATAATTTGGTACACAATTTCCACGTCAGTCTACGATGAATGCAATATCTTATTGACATTTTATGTCTTTACTATGGCACATAACTCAAAAAGTGTGACATTACATTGTGACGAAGAAAGCGTTATGAAAAATTTCTAATGATTTTCACGTACAACCGATTCGTTGCTACGAAACTTTAACTTCGCCAGTTATCATCGTACAAAAATCGTTTACCACTCATTGGATAGCACTCGATTTACCTAACCATATTACGTTAACCGCTGCGGAGTGCGTGGCCGACAAGCTGCGGTATGAGCGTGATTGTTTAAATACCTAATTGTTTACACACAGGTGATCATTCTCAATCATTTATATAACAATTTAAAAAACTCTGCAAATTCTTGACACAACGGTTCATTATCTTCTTTGTACAGATCACCCTTCTGTCTAGATCACTAGGTCTAAATGTCTAGATCCTAAATGTTAGATTAATTATTATTATCAATTATCACTAATAATTAGTGATGCTAAATTAGGTACTTGATAAAATTATTATTAACAATTTTATCAAGTACCTAGTGAAAATTATTATAATTTATTGTTAGGTATTAATAATTTGTATTTATTATTAATAATAGTTATTATTAATTATGATTAATTAATAAGATATAATTCTGGGGTTTTTAATACTACGTCGGTAATAATTTTTCTATAAAAGAAGTACCTACCAACAAACATTCGAAATCACCTTCATTTCCGTAGCATGAAACGCACCTCAGAACAACAAACTCGACAACACTTAAGCCATATGTTGTTCCAAAGAGCTTGTTAGTATGAAAATGGACCTGTATTTCAACAGTTTGATTCACGATCCTGTAGTGAGGCACAATCTTTGAGCCGTCATTGTGAACGAACGGCTGGTCGTACAAAGCTGCGGATGGTCTTAAAAAATTCTACGGAACAAACTCTATCTAAATACGTAATAAAAAACATACCGTTCTATATGAATTTTTCGAGATATGAAATTTTCAAAATTTCAAAATTCGTTTTGAACCCCTTCCCCTTGACCTAGGGTTATGAAAAGTTTCGAGGACCATTGTGGGGTTGGTCGAAACCCATAAAAAAAATTTCGTAATTTTAACTCAACGCTAACTGGGCAAAGTGGCGCGGACGGCGTACGGCGGACGGACGGATTTTTTTTTATTCGATTTTCTGAATCTACGTATCTTGAAACGTAAACCAACAAATTTTGAGGGGGGGTTAAAAAAATTTTTTCTTTGGGCGATTCCAATGGTTCATTATCGAAGATAATAAACCAAAAAAATGAAGTACGAGGTACGTGGTGTGGGTGTGGGAGGGGGCGCAGAGCCATAAAATGTCCCTCGTGGTTGCGTACTTGTACGAAAGCTGTACATTTTATGTACAGTTTCTTCGAAAAATCGCTCTTATAGTCATGCTGCATGACTGCGGACTTTTTATCTCAGTTGATAACCCTGAAACAGAAACACTGTACTGAGAGTGAGAGTTACACCGATAACCGCACAGATGGATGCCAATGCATAAGGGATCTGCCTACTAACATTTTCTGGCTTACTCAATCTTTATGTTGCTTATGTATCCCAACCGTTGTATAACGCTATTTACTGAAGTGTTTTCCTCAATAAAAGATTTATTAGATGTCGATGGGCAGACTGACCAATTTGGGTGGACAAAAATCTGAAACTTGGAGATCCTTTAGGAAATTTCACGGTGATCACGAAAGTAGTGAGGAAGAAATGGGGGTTTCAGATATCTGCCTCCCTCTGGCCCCTCTGACGTCATCACCACCTCCCTTTTACTACCGCCCCATGGTGAAAGGAACAAGGGTGTGCCATTGCGCATGGGGGCTGTGGGGATTCCCCAACCCTTTTCTGCTCTGACGTCACACGCGAGAAAGGTCCTCAACCTGAGCTTAGGCTTACTACTTTCACAGTACATAGCAATTACGCAGTACAAGAGGCAATTAGTAGATTCATATTTGTTAGGACATACATCAGACTGCGCCTACTGAACAGAGACCTTACTGATCAATAACAACAAGTCAAGCGAAAAAGATTGGAAAAAAATCGAACAAACTTCAAACTTGGTAAATAGAATGAACTGTACTCCTATTTCTCTTTTATGGTATGAACTGGACACGTATTTTACTGTTTTTTTATTTGAATTTTATAGAATGAAATGTATGTATTATAGTTTTAATTGGATGTAGGTACCTATAGATATGTAGATGTTCATTTAAGACGGTCTACTTGTAGCTAAGCATATATAAACATATTTGTCATTTGTTTCTGTATTACATTATTGATAAACAAGGTTTATGCTCTGAAATGCTTCCATTATTTGAAAAGGGGTACCCGAAAATTCAGTTAAATTCATGAAAAGTCTTCAGTAGGTAGGTACTTTCTTTCTCAGTGATTTACGATTAGGCACGAAGGATATTGAAACGGGAATGGAGGGATTTAATAGGTAAAAGGTCGCATGAGTAATCGTTCTCTATGTTATTTCCGTATAGCAGCAGGGTCGGGTAGCTGGCGAGTTCTCGTGAGTGACGTCAGTGCGCAGTAGGTGCGAAAAACGGACCCTCGACGTAGCACACCCTTGTTCCTTTCACCATGTACCGCCCGATCATCTAGCCAGCCAGCCGTCTGACGTCATACGCTCGTGCGTCATTGGCTCTGACGTACTAGTTGGCCTTCAGCCAGCCGTCTGACGTCATACGCTCGTGCGGCTCTAGGCTCTGACGTACTAGTTAGATTCCTGACAGCCGTCTGACGTCATACGCTCGTGCGTCATAGGCTCTGGCGTACTAGTTGGCCTTCTGCCAGCCTTCTGACGTCATACGCTCGTACGTCATAGGCTCTGACGTAGTGGGCCGCGGTCGCTTGTGTTCTGACGTGATCTGAGGGAAAGAGTAAATCAAGGGAGCAAATTTTTCCCGTAGGTGTCTGGACTCGGTCCTGTTTCTTTTGATTATGAGTCAAGTACTTAACCTCGAGACCAGTTTCTAATATCACTTGGGGTAAATGACATGAATATCACTGACATGATAATATTATTATGTAGTTTCTTCGTCCCTGAATCAGCAAAGTGGTCTGTCCCATCTTTGATCTTTTTAGGGGCACTGAAGATGGACCAGATGCTTCAGAATGTTACATTGTAATCATGCTCTTGCTTGACCCAGATATCATGCCGTGCATTTTTCATGTACAGAATGAAGGCAGACTGATTAGAGGAATAGAGTATGTGTAGATCCTCTCATTCTCTCTTATACAATTGCTCTTATTTTTTGTCAGGTCTCCAAAAACATCGTCCTCCAATGGGGCGAAATGCCGACTTCCGTCGCTTACATTGGCACCGGTCAAATTATGGGATGGGGCAATAAGGCAATCGAGATACGAAGCGTGGAGACTGGCCACTTAGACGGAGTTTTCATGCACAAAAAAGCCCAGAGACTGAAATTTTTATGTGAAAGAAACGATAAGGTGAGATTTCATGTACATCCTCTCACTCGACACTTTTTGTGGTCGATTTACCTACCGATTATAATTCAATACAAACATGACACGTTTTACAGGTGTTTTTCTCGTCAGCGAAGGGAGGTTCATCTTGCCAAATTTACTTCATGACCCTCAATAAACCTGGCATGGCTAACTGGTGATTCGGCAGCTTAAGTAAGTTATAACTTGTTTTGTTCATTAAGCGGGGTCTGTAGGCCTCTTGGTTGAGAATGATTTTGAGAGAACTACGAGGCCTACAGACTCCGCTCTGAGCTTAATTTGAAGGTAAATAAAATGCATACAACTTGCAAATACAATATACCTACTTACAAATACTTACAAATAACATGCATGAACTAATCTATGAGTTCTGCTCGTAGGATCAATGGTTTAGCCGCAATTTCGATCTAAAGAAGGTCTAAACCAATGGAAAAATGGGCCATTTTCAAAGTGCCGTCATTTGGTAACTAATTAATCTACAGGGCTCCGGTTTGGGCTAAATTATCACGCATTTAATGCTCGTCAAAAATGTGTGTAATGGTTTTCTTCAAAAAATGCATAGCGTAGGAGATATGAAGCCAAAACTGAAAAAAGTCCGAAAATTGCACGGTTTTACGTGTGCTACACTTTTTTCGCAACGTTTAGAGAATTGTCAACTTGAGTATAGACTGCCCTAATGGGTTTAAACAACATACTAGAAAAGCAGAGTTTTGTTGATATTGGCCGGCCTAACAAAGCTAAACCAGGGTTTATGGTAACTCTGCCTATTCTGCCCTGTTGAGGTAAAACGCGTCAACTCAAAATTCAAAACATTGCAGAAATTCGCCTCAAAGTTTTTCACTGAAACCTTTGATGTAAGTTGACTGCAACTCATTGTAAAAACCCCATTTTTTGGTGAGATATCGATATGACTTTAACCAATGATGAAAATGAATGATGAAAAAAAAAAAACCTCGCAAATTAATCGATGTATAAGGCGATTTTAAAATTTCCAGCTTCCGTTCCGGGATGGTTGGTTTAGGTAAAATGCCTCAACTTGCTCGTGAAGTAGTCACCTGAACGTAAACAACAGTTGTTGTTTATTGAGTTACTCAATCAAACGGATGTTTTGTTGGGAAATCCAAAATATTGTAAATTTTTGTAGGTAAAACGCTTCATCTCACTATTTTGGTGAGTTGAGGCGTTTTACCTCAACAGCCTGTCGTTGATGCGTTTTAACTTAACATTGACCCATTTTCGTATGTTTATGACCAGAATTTCCCCCACTTTCGGTTCGAATTTTGAAATTTGTACTTCATTATCGAAAAGGCCCGGTTCAAAATAGGGGGTGTTCCGTGAAAACCCCATTTTCGTAAACATTGGACTTGAGACGTTTTTATTCAACAGGGCAGTATTATAACGACATAATATGTTATGACCCAAATCACCTCAAATCTTACATTTGAAGACAGTCAGTATCCATCCCTGGTGTGAGTTCATAAAGGTGATTATCTGTCAAGCTAAACAGCTCTCCTCCACGCAAACAGCCTAGATACCCATAATTACCCGTTGAGGAAAACACGAGCGTTGGAGATTCACTATAACATGGATTTTTGTTGAGCTTCAAGGCTCAAAATTAATGGTTAGAGTCAACTTTGGAAACTGAATTGTGGCTAATTCCACTAGCGAACTCAATTTAGTGATAAGTACATACCTTTTTTTAAAAAAATTGAAATTTTCGTCTGATAGCCCTCATTCGTTACAAAATATGCAATCAGAAACCCTTATTAGGCTGTAGAATGTAGTCGTCATGGGGGATGGTTCTTGTTTCTTACCTGTTCTTATATCATAATAATATTATGAAATGGTCATGACAATGTCATATTATCATATTATGACCTCAAATTTACAAAGTTGATTGCACCATTTGAATTCATTTTTTTACAGGAGAATCCACAGCGATGTCACGGAAGACTTATAAAATGGTGAAGAATGTAATGAAGCTTATTGAGGGAGTACGTCCAGATTCTGCACTCAAAACTGCTAAAGCGGCCCAAGAAGCCAGAAATCGTCGGCTTGTAGATTCATTTTAAGGGTAACAAATCTAAATGGTCCATTCGGTCGTGATTTTGAGTTCAATGTACAGAAAGTTGGTTTTTTTTCTACGGTTTTCAACTTATTAGAACTTTAGTTTTCTGAATCTTGACCAGTAGTTTTGCGGGGGTGTCAAGTGCAGAGTTGATTGAACTTGTAAATGTCTTTAATTATGAAGTAAACATTCAATTATTCTCAAATACTAATAACGTGTGGACTACCAGTCAACCTCTTCTGGCTTCTTGAGCGTGTAACTTATCTACGCACTTGAAATTCCAAGGCTGTACTTTCGTCCTGTCCGATGTACGTTGTGCATCCCAAGTCAAACAGTGGAAATTGAGGTGAAAAATATTCCGCACATTCTCCGAACGCTCGACATTGAGCAGATGAGATGATAGCGATTTATGTACCCTTCCCTCCCCAATGAAGAACCTACTCTTTAATTTCTTTAATTTCAAAGTGCCAAAATAAATTTTTTACGCGTTTATCTTAGCCACTTGGAAGATTCAGGTTCAGACTTCGTTAATCCTTTACCATTTAAGTTTTGTACTCAACCTCTGTTGATAAATTATTTAAAAAAAAAAAAAAAATTATTAATTAATTCATATAATCTGAATTTGATGCGTGAATTCGAAAAAAGGCTTTCAAATTCTTTAAACTATATTCCTTGTTATCGAGATGCTTCGTAGCTGAGTGTTTTCGAAGCGTCTTTGTTGGTTATGTAGCATTTACTTTAAGCTGCCCCACCGCGTCAGAGCGGGAGTGATATTCTGTTAGCCCGATTGGTCCAGTTCAGAGTTTCAGGATCAGTGTCTCCCCAAGAATTCCTAGCGTGCGCTCATTTCTTGATTCTGGAAATCGGAAATCGACAATTAAAAAAAAATACTTTTATGAGGTTTGTAGAAGCTGAGAGCAATCAGTCGGTCAACTGACGTCTATTTCCGGTGTCCACCACGTTCGCCATGATTATGCATATCTTAATCGTGTATGAATCCGTGTTGATTTGTAGTTTTTTCGTCTCTCTTAATGTTTTATTGCTTGCTTGCGTTATCTTCTAGTCTATTTATTACGTTTCTTTTAATTTCAACCTCGTTTGAAATCTTTTCTTCCCTCTCGGAATAGCTACGAAGACTAACAAGGTCCCAGGTATCTTTTGACGAAACGTTTTCCCCACTGTTTTGGCTCAAACCCTGAACTGACCTTTCGATTTAAAATGAAAAGAGAAAGAAACAAAGTTACAGGTGCGGAAAAACAAAAGTAGAAAATCGTCTTTTCTCCTTCATAAACGTTTTCTCCCTTTTTCTTTTCGTTTACTCTTGAAAATATATCATAATTTAAGTAGGATAAGTTTCCTTAAAGAAGAAAAAACTTGTAGGAAAACTGAAGTACTGCGCTAAACTAAACTTACATTAAGAAAAAGTGTTTTAAATAGTTTTTCCGAGCTCAGGAAGTATCCACATTCCCCACCAATCGACTGGAACTGTTTTATCGGATTCAAAGCGTTTTGTATCTCCAGGCGCAACAGTTTTGTACAGTAAATTAGAAAATGAAAGGAAAACAAACAAAGTTTATATTGTAGTTTATAATTTATAATAGTCGATTCATTTAATGTGTACTAGTTTATTCAAATTACTGTGTTGGTATTTGTGTACTTTATACAACTTTACATTTACAAAAAAAAAAAAAATAATAAATAAATAAAAGTAAGTTTAGGATTGAATGAATGTGCCTTGATCCTACATTCTCACTACTCGCATGGGATGGAAGAATCGTGTAGATTAGCGGTATCGTATCTCTAGATCTAGACGGTAGACTCCCAATCTGCACATCTCCGAATACCTTTTTCGATTTCCCTCCAAGTTCGAGGCACCGTGGAATTGAAAATTGTACGTAACAGGAAAACCAATTTTTCTTTTCTTCCAAATTTTTCTTTACAAGCATTCAAATTCGTATTTCGACGGTGAAGGCGAAAACCCTCGTAGCTCCAAAATCCCGACTTTTGAGGAGTGTAAAATAAAAACTATTTTTTGGCCCCTATGACGCCTTGGGGAACTAGGCAACGGTACTGAATTTTTTGTTTCCAACCCCCAAACCTTGGCTTATAGGTTTGAGGTGAATTATTTCGAATCCTGGATGTTCGAGTTTCGAGGAATCTCTGGATAGAAAAGGTAACATACGAGTATTCTCTTCCATCAATTTACTCCAATTTTATTAATATCCCTAAACATTGTTGTAGTAAAAACGCTTGATTTCTGATTAAGAACTAAATATTTTCATTGGTTTCCTTCCAAATTGCGTTTTGATTTTCTCCCCTACATAGAAATAAATTGGATACAAAAGCTCTGCCAACTGTTTCCGAAAGTGTTGAAAAATCACATAAAATTATTAAAAGAGATCAAGTTGGTAATTCGTAGATACCTAATGCGAGATGTGACAAATTAATTCATGTCCCTT
Organism: Stenodema calcarata; assembly: GCA_963920205.1. NCBI lineage: Eukaryota > Metazoa > Arthropoda > Insecta > Hemiptera > Miridae > Stenodema > Stenodema calcarata. The sequence goes on along the minus strand of OY986056.1, from coordinate 2,790,372 downwards.
CATGATAAACTTCTGGTTCATGAATTCTTCGACGAAAATATTCAGCCTTAATTTTCAGCTTGATGGGGCTACTGGTCATCTTCAATGTGGTAGATTACTATAAAATGAGTGACAGTCTATAGGTACAACATTCATCTTGGATTGAAGGCCTTCCCATTTCCTGCTGTTGAGTTTGATGGGTTCTAGACGGAGTTTAGGGAGTTCATGTCTGCGGAAGATCTTGATGGTCCTCGAAAGAAGTCTTCACAGCAAGCTTGCCATCTGGAGTGTACCTTATTTCTTTAATGTCACTGACCGTTGGATCCACTTTTCTTTGTCTTCTAGGACGTATTGATTGGTACACCATGAACTTCTTTTGGCTGAATTTGCTTGTGGGATCCTACTGTACGAGGGACGCAGAGTAAAGAACTTACCTCCTGCCTTCTTCAACGAACCTAACGAAGTCCGACGGCAAAAATATTTTTCTGTTGGTCAGTCTTCTCTCTGTCGGAGTCAACCTCCATTTGTGTCCACGCGGCAAGTATTTTTGTTGAATCGTCTCGTCTTGGCGCAACTGAGAATGAGTAAAGTGTTGGACATACTGGCATAATATTATTACAGTTAGTTCTGGTGTGTGCAGTTGTCGCTCCAAAGAACGGTATCTGTGGAAAAGTCATTGGTTTTGAGCAAGTAATCCACCATCAAAGAAGCACCAGCAGATACTTCCCAAATTCCCATAATTGGTTCTGCACCTTTCAGTAGGAATTCGCCTCACGAGTGAAGCAACGTAGATTTTCGTTTGATCCCGTTTCTTTTTCTACTAAGAGATACAGAACAACAGCCTCGTCTCTTCCCCGACTTTTCCGACGATTTTCTACACAATTTCGAATCGCCATCTATTGATCCTCTCTTGCATATCCTCGTCTGGCCCACTTGTCTTTGGAGTTTTTTTTCCAGCCATTGTACGCTAACCCTTGCTCTCTTCGCATTTTGTTTTTGAAATGAAGTGGTCCATCATTTGAGCTGTAACTACCTACCGGTAACCGGGAGATACGTGTTATCTCTTCTTCTTCTTGCTTTTCGCTTACGAGGTTACTAACTCACTTCATTTTCACGGTTTTAACTAACTTATACCCCTATAAGAACTAAAATCGGTGGCGTAGCTTGTGATAGGTAGGTACCAATTAAAATCCCAATTTCGCAAAATTCTGAGATACGAGGTTTCTCCTCTTCACCGTAGATGAAAAAAATGTACAACTGAACTCTCCTTTTTACCACTACGATGTTTTTTCAAGAGAAGATCTTAAGCCTTAATAATTATTCATTTTTATAACAGAAAATTCAATGTTCTCAGGTAAATTCACTTCCACTTGGCCTTGAACTGACATCTATAACCAAGTAGCACTATTCGCTTTCCCTCGTCATCAAGTATGTTCCCCGGTTCACTAACTAAACTCTCACGTCTGTTTGTATTGGGCGTCGAAATGATGTCACCATTTCTTGCGTTATCCCCCAAATATCTGTCCAGAACGATTTCCACGCCCAACACAGAACACGTTCACGGTGAAAGATCGACGACACAAATTACTGCTCTCATATAATCGTACAATGAACAACAACTTTGTTGATACTGGTCGAAACCCTCATCCTCAAATTATCACCAACATCTCGGCCTGGCGACTATCGAAATCACACGGGGTGTCTGAATTGAACCTCAAAATTGACAAATTCATCGTAAACCTCCTTGTTCTCAGTTGAATGTGTTTCTTCCTCGTCTTCATGCATTATAAAGCGTCTGTCTATCAAAAAGTGAATCAAACGACGCCATTGTTTATATCTATTTACTGTCACAAAATAAGGTTTGCTTATCGTTGCGTTTTGATGTGACAAACCCAATGTCAAACTATAAGAAATCGTTTTTCTTTTGTAGAAAATTAACGGTACTTTCGAATTGTCTAAAATATTGAAAAATAGCTCCTTTCTTTGTACTTGCTCAAAAAACAATTCCGAATGTATTGATTTCTTTTTCTTCTTTTTACATTTTTAATTTAGGTGCAGAAAATTGGTGTAAATATCCTTTAGGGAAAACAGTGTCCTCTTGTATATTTACCTTAAATTTAATTACTTTGTGTAAAAGTATATAAACGAAAAACGCGCGTTTTCTTCGGAAATGTGCTGGAGAAACGGTGAAATTTTGCCGAAGAAAGTCAATGTTTATAATATAAATTACTACTTCATAGCCCCTACCTATTCGTTATTGATTGTACTAATTTACGCTGTTTAGTGGGACTGGATGAGCAATTAAAGGTGTAGACGTTTTCATTTCGTTCGTTTTCCTACTCATTCTTGTGAAATCTTCATTTGAATTCGTCACATTCTACTCGGTCGGGTGGTGGAAGTAGACGTATTTCTAAGGAAACTCTCCGTCGTCATTCACAACGTAAGAAACGTTACAATTGTTCCGAAATTCGGTTTATACTTGACTGTCGCTTGTGATTTTGAGGCTATGAATCGTTTCTCAAGTGTCTTGCCAATAATGTTCTTTTTTTTCAATCTGAACCTCAATTTTTCAATTCCAAAATTGAGTATGTTCATACTGCTCGTGTCTACTCCTGGGCCCCACCTTGTACAACCACTTCCTGCATACCCCTTCTCTAAGGTTATTCAAAACAAAGAGATGAAAAATTAATATTAATTTATTTAATGTTTCATCGTATATTGAGCTTGAGTTCTTTTTCATAACTAGACACAGATTTTGTATTGTTGTTTTAAGTTTTATAGTTTATCTCATATCTCAACTTTTCCTAGCTGTATCTTTCGCGTTTATATTGTTTAATACCTCATTTCAGAAAATATGCAATACTCTCCTCCGCCGTTTATCATTTGGCTGTCTAGACGTTGAAGTTTTTATCTAAAAAAAAAAAAAAATTCACTTTATTGTGACGAATTGAAAAGTATCCGCCTGTATTTTGCATTCGACTTGAAAACGGTGTCATTATATTATGGTTTTTCTGAATCAACTGGAGCATTGTAGTCATCTACTATCTTTATTATTATTATGATTATTATTATTGTTGCTTTTTATACCTATAAAAAATAAAAAAATATTAAATGATGTACATAACTCGATTTAGTTTGTTCTTCCCTTGGTATTAATCTTTCGTTTAGTTTTACATGGTCCAGTGACGTTGGCGGAGTCTTGAGAGGGGGGGGGGGGGGTTTGCTACCGTGAGAGGTATGGAATACTCCCCCAATAGTAGGTATGGAAGGGTTGGGAGGTTGAACCCCCTTGCTACGTCCCAGCCCTATTCGTCCTTAACCAATCCCAGTCATTCTTAGCATTTCCAAGTCGTCCTAGACCATCCCCAGGTTTCCTTAACATTCTCAAGTCCTCCATAACTATCCAGGTGTACTTGCGGATAATTTTTTACGTATCCATACGCCACTATGCCATAATTAGATAAGTCCATGCCTTCTTTCAGCAAAGGCACCCTTGAGCAGTCCTCAACCAACCCCAATCATCCTTCACCATTCCAAGCCTTCGCTCACCCGCAAGAAAAGTGACGCAACTCAAAATGGTTCATTTTGTGGGTTTTGTCGTAACAATGTTCCTTCTTGGTGTGCGTGGCATGATGTGTTCCTGTCTTTGTTGTATTATGGTATAATATAATATCATGTAGCGCACGTCAAGAAGGAACATTGTTACGGTGGGTCCCACAAAATTAATTTTTTTGAGTTGCGTCACTTTTCTTGCGGGTGGGCGATATGTAGCCATGCCATGGCTGTGAATACTTCAGGAACAAACTCGGATATTATCTGTTTAAATTTTCCACAGTAAATTTGAGGCTTGTATATGAGTCTCCACGTGCGAGGAAACGGAGATTGACTACAAGAAGAAACTGGCACCCTAATATTCGTCTCCTTTTTCGAAATACGTGGTCCGACCATTTCATTTCTTTATTTCCACGAAAGTGTCGTTATCATAACATCGAATGACATTGTGGATAATCCTCCATATCTTATTGAATTACTGGAAAAAATTTCACATAGAAATGTAAAAAAAATACAAATAACAATAATAAAAATGAGAAAAATAATAAGTTCTTCTACGAAAACTAATTACATAATTCCGATCAGGAGCCATCTTGAATAATTCTTAAGAGACATTGCCTAAGAATTATTCTTAGGCAATGTCTCTTAAGGATTGCGTTAACAGTCCTTTTTTGTCCAGGATGCTCGTTCTTTCAACCAGAGGGAATCCATTGAACGCCAAAACTCCCTGGTAAATAAATACCAACTGAACTGCGCAGCTTAGGAATTACCATAATTCGGACATTTTACATAAAAACAGTTATTACAGTCTTCGAAATTTGCTCTTATAGCCAAGCAGCATGGCCGTGGATTTTTTTTTTAAATATAATAATTAAATGGCTGATAGATGACCATCATACTTGATCA